>SJYT01011365.1:277391-330364 GCA_006410635.1 Cephalophus harveyi
TTGAACCATTTGTCATGGTAAGGATTCAGGAAAAATACTTGATTTACATACACAATTCTTAAATATTTTAGTATTTCTTCCTATGTCAAATTAATTTTATAATTCAATGATCAAGAATCACCAAACTATGTCAGTCCACAGAATTGAACTATAAATAAAATGAACATAGAATATGTATATATTATATAATTCTAGGGTTTATGTAGGTTGTTCCTTTTCCCAGAAAGAAAACATTGATTTATGCCTTATTCAATACTGTGAAGACCATGATGAAATTTATTTTTTCTACACAATTATTCTATATTTTGGGCTTCCCAGGTGGTGTAGTGGTAAAGAATCCGCCTGCCATTGGCAGGAGATGTAAGAGACACGGGTTTCAGCCTTGGGGTCAGAAAGATCCCCTGGAGGAGGAAGTGGCAACCCACTCCAGTATTCTTACCTGGAAAATCCTATGGACAGAGGAGCCTGGCAGGCTACAAAGACCATGACGTCACAAAGAGTTGGACACAACTGAGCACGCACATTCTATGTTTACTTAGGAATTTGTTATAGGCACAATCTTGGCTCTTATACAGGATGACCCATCATAATTTTGGCTAGTGTTAATGATAATTTGTATTTGAAGAATATGAACTTTCTGACCCTTCATATCCTGTATGTTGCCCATCCAATTACAGACCTACCTCAGATCCATCTAAGACTCCCATTAAAATTTGAGTCAGAATGTTTTTACTTATGGAATGTATTAGATTTCTGTAAGTAACATTAGAATCACTAACCCCCTTTTTATTTTTTCATCTTTCCTTAAGAAAAAATAGATGTGAAAAGGGCACCAAGATACCAAATAAGGCAAATATCTGTTCTAATCAAAAGTCATTCACATTGCTCACAACATAACATACTCACTCTAGTTCCATTTATTCTCAAGATAGGGACAATTAGTAAGATCATTCTGGTGCCAAAAGTGTTTTGAAAGTGTTTATGTGATTTGATAGCCTTGTCACTAAACTAACTGGTAATATTCTAAGTAGACTTCCTAAGAAGGAAGAATAGTATAATGTGTTATACTTTTAGCATAAAAGCATAAATCCTATTTTTGTCATATATATATTGCTTGCTGTTATAATGTCCAGGGTAAAAAGTTGCAGCTCTTTAAAGCAGATTCTTCATGAGCTTAGCACCTACATTATCTGTAGCCTGATAGCTCAGTTGGTAAAGAATCCACCTGCAATGCAGGTACCCTGGTTCAATTCCTGGGTCAGGAAGATCCACTGGAAAAGGGCTAGGCTACCCACTCCAGTATTCTTGGGCTTCCCTTGTGGCTCAGCTGGTAGAGAATCTGCCTGCAATGTGGGAGACCTAGGTTTGATCCCTGGAGAAGGGAAAGGCTACCTACTCCAGTATTCTGGCCTGGAGAATTCCATGGACTGTATAGTCCATGGGGTCGCAGAGTCGGACACGACTGAGCAACTTTCACTTTATCTGTAGCCACATAGTTCCAGGTGTTTGTCAGAATGGCAGACTGCAAAGGATTAGTAGACTCTGGAGAATCTCTAGGCCACAGCATCCACAGTACCTACTAAGAGCACTTCAGGTGGGAGGGAGGGGAAGCAGTTTCCATAATTGTGCTTTTGCCAGTGAATATCTGTGCACAATAGAATTTGCAACTTGTGACTTCTCATCAAGAGGTTATCCCTTTAGGATAACCCCTAAATCCTCTACTCCTGTTTTATTAATTCCATCCTTACAGTTTTCTATCTCTATTGATTATGTCGTTGGTTTTGTATCCCTTTTAAATAAAGTTTTATGAAATTATTGAGGCATATTTAAATTGAACGTTATAGCTTCTAGTACCCAACCTTCAGCATATTGTCCTGTAAAAATTTGTTGAGTGATTCATCTGTGTTTATCTTGAACCACAGTGATAAATTTGGAGGTCTCTTACCATTTTGTTTTCATCTTTATAATACAAAATGATGCCGTTGTAGTCTTGCCTTCACTAGAACACTGTGAAAACAAATCTAGTTTACTAAAGTTTTTTTCAATAATACAGGTTATTTTGTTTAGAGATAAAATAGTGATTTTTTAAAAATTCTATCATTTTAGTAATCTAATTTACTCTTGTATACTGAAATTTTGAGTTGATGCCCAGTTACTTGTGGTTTCTTCTTAAACAAGTAGCACGATAAATCTTAAGGTTAAAACAGATTTGAATCTGTTTGAAAAGCAGCGAAGTGTGCTATTTTTAGGGCACTTGAATTTAGCAGATGAAAACACTTGGAAAATAGTTTTATTTAGAAAGTTGCTATCAACTAAGATTAATAAATAAATTACTACTTGTCCTTCTTTGTTTTTAGGTTAGACTCGGAAGGAATTGAGTTGATAACAAAATTTCTTCAGGTAAGTTCATCTTTTTTATAGTCATTAAATGGTGTGTTAACTTCTCTGCGGAGAAGGCAGTGGCACCCCACTCCAGTACTCTTGCCTGGAAAATCCCATGGACGGAGGAGCCTGGAAGGCTGCAGTCCATGGGGTCGCTAAGAGTCGGACACGACTGAGTGACTTCACTTTCACTTTCACTTTTCACGTTCATACATTGGAGAAGGAAATGGCAACCCACTCCAGTGTTCTTGCCTGGAGAATCCCAGGGACGGGGGAGCCTGGTGGGCTGCCCTCTATGGGGTCGCACAGAGTCGGACACGACTGAAGTGACTTAGTAGTAGTAGTAACTTCTCTGAGCCTTAGTTTTTCATCTATAGAATGGGATCAGTTATATCCCTCTCATAAATAAGATTATTTATGCTAGTATCTAGCATGCTTAAGACATGTGCTTAGGTGAAAAAATATGGTTTCTCCTAGTATGTCTGGGTCTCTCTTTGTAACCCAGAACAGTCTGAGGTGAAGGGAATATTCTGTGGATAGCATATTCCCTTCACTTCCCCCTTTTTTTATTTTTTGAAGCTTATTTTTGGTAATTATTGGCCATCATAGAAGCCAAAGAGATAGTTGCTAATTGCTGTTGTTGTCCGTCAACTTTCTTAGTGATTTGCCACCAGACTATGGAGAAACAGAAAAAAAGACATATAAAAATGTGCATAGCATATTCCCTTCCCAGAGGTAGTTAGCTGCTGGCACTGATCAACTGTGTCAAGGCCATGTTCTCTGCAGTTCAGGTTTTCTTATGTTCACTTTCTTTTTTCCTTATACCTACGCTCTATGGGCTGTCGTACCTCCAAATCCATCCATACCTGCATTCAGAGCAGAAACGACAGAGAGGAGGAGAGTGTGTCAGTCACATTAGTCCTCTTGTATCTGTAAAGCAAAGGCTTTTCCAAAAACCCCTCTAAGGACTTCTTCCTATGTCTCCGAAATCTTCATATAGCTAGAATATTGATTGTAAGAGAGGCTGAGAATTGGGCAGCTGGATTGCCATAATTAGCCTAAACTTACAACAGTCATGATTCTTATGTCAGAGTTGGAAGCATGAATGCCTTAAATCTACATTATCTCATGAAGGAAGAAAGGGAAATGGGTATTGAATAGGTAATTTAATAATATCTTTCTTAAAGGTATTAGTTACATTTCTAATAATCCTTTGTTGTTCATAAAGAAAAGTAACACCATAGGTCAGATATTTTGCATTTTTCCCATCACTTCAGAAAATATAAGGAATCTTAATCTTTAGTTAAGATCCAGCTTTATTTTGGAAATTTGTAACTGGGATCATTGCTACACAAGCTCAGTAGTAACTCAATTTAGAGCATAGTAAATTGGTTCTTAAAAATAAGTAATTTTTATTAAGTATTAAGTAATTACGACAACGGTAGCTCTAAACGTTTAAATGCTAATTTGTGTGTGTGTCCCCTACCCCTCACACATGCTTTTTCCAGTATTTAGAGAAAAAAATTAATGAAGCTGCTTTTTTGGTTTTTCACAGTATGAATCTAAGAAAAGGGTTTCAGCAGAAGAGGCCATGAAACATGTGTACTTTCGAAGTTTGGGACCAAGAATACATGCTCTACCTGAAAGTAAGAGAAGTCCTAGAGTCTGTCCTCCCATCCCCTTTATTTTTATCCAGGTTTGGAGACTGGGGTGAATTAGGAGTTTAGGAAGGGACTATTGGTTTTTAAGCCTAAAATTCTGGTCTTTTTGTAATTAGATCAGAAATCGTTGAAGGGAGGCGTATGTCTTATTTACCTGTTTTAATTTATTTCTTTTAACACTGAGCATGTTGCTATGACTCTAAGAAATCAGTAGCACTTATATGTGGGTCATCAGTCTTATTGGACTTAAGCTGGAAAATGCCATCCAATGATAGACTTTGTCATTAGGCCCAATCTGAATTACTTTGATTTAAGAGCTGTTAAAAATGGATTTCAAGCAAGTCATAAGGAAACACAGCCAAAACATTAGTTTTCTCATGAAAGTAAATTTCCTTTTTAAGACATGAAGATGGTTTTCCTTTACTGTGTTCACTCTGACTTAACTATCCCCATGACAGAAATGAGCATATTGTCACTAAAATAGCTGGTTTTTCATGCCTGAGGTAACTGCTTGATTTTACTCAGAACATTCTTAAAAATTACCCCAATATTTTACTTTAAAACTGAGCAAGGTGATTGGGGAATTAAGAGAATATTTCGGAAATGAGCTACCAAAAGCTTTCATTAATTTCCCATTCTCATTTACTAGACAGTGGTTTTCTAATTGGAATCAAGACTCCTCATGAGTTTTCACTTAGAACTTAAAGGATATTTTGTAATGAAAGAATACCTCTGTGGCAGAGATGGAAATGAGAAAGATGAATTACAAGTATTTTTTAAGATGCTATTTACATTTCATTATTACTAACAATATCAAGTTTTAAAGTTTGAGTTGCAGAAAGGTGTTATAAACCTATTTCTTATTTTTCTGTAAAATTCTGAAGATAGTTTGAGGATTTGACCTTCACTGCCATCATAAGACAAATGGATAAAGGATAGAATAAAACTGAGTAATACATTTTGATGAGGTCTCCCAACCTCAGTAAGCCCTAGAAATAAACAGTGTACATTCTCCTCAGAGAAACACACACTCACAGCCTGATTTAAAGCCAAATTGGAGGAGAAAGATTCTGAGGGGAGATTATTTGGCTTGGTTTTCTTCTCAAAACCTTGGAACAAAGAGAAAATACTTCAGTGGGGCTCTAACCTTGTAAAAGTAGTATAAATGTTTCACATTCACTCAGTATATAATTTAGACGTTTTGTCTCTAGTTGGATTATATTTGCTTTAATGATAGGCTTTCATCTGCTATTTTTTGTCTATGCATTTTAGGTGTATCAATATTCAGTTTGAAAGAGATTCAGTTGCAAAAGGACCCCGGTTTTCGAAATTCTTCTTATCCAGAGACAGGTGTGTTTGTCATAAACCATTTCACATGTCGATCATGAAATTTTGCGTGGAATCAAGTTTTTGGTTTATAAATTGATCAGTAAAATTATGTAAAAACCAATGTACAGTGCATTCCACAACGGTGTATGTTTAGCATTGCACATACTCACTTTTCTGTATGATATGGGCAGCTCAGTAATTCTGCAGAGAGAATCTGACTCAGTCCAATCAGGGATCCTGAAAGCTGCAGATGGCACAGAGACCTCTTACAAGTGACCTGGCTTGATCACTGACACGCCACCCCTGGCGCCTGAGGCAGAAGACACATCTGTGCTCCCCTAGTCATCAGGCTCATCACTTCGAAGCATAGAAGCTGTAGACTGACCCCATCAACAAGAGGGTCCTTTAAGACAGAGCTGATCACTCTTACCATGGAATTAGCTTTTGCTGGTGGGAACATTAGCTTCATAGAGTCACCAAATACTGTATGTGGGATAAAACTGAACCTTGAACTGCCTCATAAAATGACTTTATATTTTAGGACATGGGAAGAACAGAAGACAGAGCATGCTCTTTTAAGTCTGATAACATGGTTTCAAGCCCAGCCCCCAGCCTTTCTTATCAATCAAGGACTCAAATCTGAAGGCAATTATTTCTTTTGGTGGACTTGGAATCTTCGTTTGTCTACACTGTCCTCTTCACAGTGGAGTCTTTTTATTTCAGACCTACAAATTGTTTTTATATTTGTTGTCACAGTGTGACAATTTTTTTGTACAGTTGGTTTTAAGGTCTTCTCTGCCATTAGAGCCAGTAGGTTACAGCTGTTGATGTAACTATAGCTGCAATTTTTGTGCAGGACTGAGAAACACAGTGCATTATTTATTGCGGAATCATTGCTGCTAAATAACTACTGTCTGTTTATTTAACACAACAGTTGATGCCTGAAGAAGTTGCAGTGGCTTTATTATATGTGAATGCATCTGTTTCTCCTCATAAATTGTTTTACTGCTGCATTTTTTGTTTGTTTTTAAAATTAAACTGCATTGTTTCCTGGAATGTAAATTTAGCTTTGCTTAACAGTAAAATAAGTGAGCCAACTTGAACACTCTTACATTCATGCTATATAATTTTTTATTGAACATTGGGAAATAGAGTAGCTAAGAAATCGATAAGCACATTATGTTTAGGAAAGCATGTGATGCAGAAGTTGATTCAAGCAAGTGAATACCTGACATTTTGGGGATCTCGAATTACATACCAGTAAATTAAAGTACCACAATTATTTATTTTTACCTTTCCTCATTTTAGAAATATTTACTGCATATTATTGGATATTTGTATACTAATACACTTAACCTATTTTACATTGTGCTTTAATTTAGTTAAACCATACAAGTCTGGTCAAACATGAGAGATCTTGTTTTATTTGTCTTAAATACAATTCTTTTATTAGAGTGGATGATTCTTCATTGGGGAACAATTTATTTCATTTGAGAGATGTGTATATGTGTGTGTTTTAATAGCATTCACTTGGAATCAGCTGAAAGATGTAAATGTGTTTGAAATGAGCCATGATAAATAACAAACAAGAGAAATGAGAACTTGGAAGATTGTTTTAAAGCATTCTAGGTATTATCTGTTTACCAGAGATAGTAAATATTACAGTTTTAATTATGCATCTTTTTGAATATCATAAATACACCTTGATGTTGGTAACAGTGTTTTAAGCATTTGTGTTCATTTTTAAGGACTATTTGTTTAGTGCATCTTACCAACTGCAAATCTTAATTGCTATATTTTGAAATGGTCATGTAAATTTGGGGCTTATATATCATGAAAAGAGTCATAACTTAATTCATTTTCCTGACATTCACTGTAAAACATTCAGGGTCCTACCATTTCTGTTCAGGAAATCTTGTAGTTTATTGTTATTTAACAGTATTAAGTGAATTTTTGTATATTTCATTTTAACTTTATTTGTGAATAGTGATTGTGGCATGTTTGGGGTGTTATTTTAATATTTCATGATACTGAAGTTTTAATTTTTAAAAAATTTCTGGAAGAAACAGATTCATGTGTAATGGTGAATATTGGACCACTACTGCTTTTCACATTTGTAAATTGGTTTTATGTTAAACTCTGTAGCCTAACAAACTGCTGTTATTTCTAACTGACAGACATGTATTAATATTGTACTTTGAAGGTTATAAATATTATGTGAAAATTCCTCCATTTTGTTTCAAAATTTATAATAACAAAATCTTCATGTTGTTAAAATGTGGTTTTGTTGAGTCACAGTTCTTTCTTGGGGAAGAAGGCTGTGCAGAATGGGACCATTTTCTTTTATGTGTCTCAAGATAATGAAGTGTCTCTGTGCCAGTAGCAATTAATTTATAATTGTGCTGGCCATTCATTTACTAATCTTTACTGTATTTTATAGGATAGCACTTTCAATTGTCAGATTTTTCATTTCATAGGTTATCTATTTGATTTGTTGAAAATTTGACAGTTATCCTTATGTTTCATTCTTGCATATAAAAGGTGAAAAATTGTATCCAACAGTTATATAAAATTGCTCTTCATAGGAAAAACTACGGATATTCCTTCATTTTATTAAGGAATTTTTCTTTTTTTGATACTTGAGCATCATTCAGATTCTGAAAACTTTGCAGTGAAGAGAATTGAAGCTCAAATTGTGAACCTTGAACAGATGATTCGTCTTAAACTGACAGGGTTCTTAAAGGTAAGAGGGGATGCCTTTTTTGTTTTCCTTCCAAGTGATGATGTTAACATGTTGAATATGTCATATTCTATATAGAAGTGGCTGCTTTATTAGCTTACGAAAGCCTACTTGTTAACATGTTATAATCTTTTTGACCCAAGACAGTTCATGTGGTTTGTGTGTGTGTGTGTGTTTACTATTTTTAAAAATTGTGGTAAAATACATGTAACATAAAATTTACCATTTTTATCCTTTGTAAGCATACAGTTTAGTGGCATTAATTATTATGTTCACAGTGTTGAAAAGCAGTTACCTATTTCCAGGATTTTTCATCACTCCAAACAACAGAAACTTTATAGCCATTATAATCTCCACCCTGCCCCCCACACACCACCATGTTTTCTCCTTCCCTCATCCTTTGGGTAATCTCTTACCTAGAATAAGCAAATTCATAGAGACAAAAACTACATATTTCATGTAAGTGGAATCGTACCACACTTGTTTTTTTGTCTCTGGCTTATTTCATTTAACATAATGTTTTCAGGGTTCATCCATATTGTAGCATGTGTCAGAACTTCATTTGTTTTCATGGCAGAGTAACATTGTTGCATGACTATACAACATTTGCTTATCCATTTTATCTGTATATCCAAGCAAAATATGGATAATTTGCTTATCCATTCATCTGTTGATAGACATGGTTTTTTTTTCCATTTTTGGCTGTTGTGAATAATGTTGCTATGAACATTGGTATACAAGCATCTGTTTGAGCCCTTCTATTCAAATTCTTTGGGTTCATATACCAGAAGTAGAATTGTTGGGTCAGTTGGTAATTTAATCCTTAACTTTTTCAGAAACCACCAAACTGTTTTCTAGAGTACCCACACCATTTTACATTTTTCAGTAGTAATGTATGACGTCCAATTTCTCCTCATCCTTGCTTCTTTTTTCCCCTTATATTCATTCTAATAGCTTTGAAGCGGTGTCTCTCTGTGGTTTTGATTTCCCTAAGGACTTAAGGGTATTAAGCACCTTTTCATGTGTTACTGACCATTATCTGCTTAGAGAAACGTATATTCAAGTCCTTTGTCTTTTAAAAAGTTTGGTTGTATGTCTTTTTGTTGTTGAGTTGTAGTTCTTTATATAGTCTAGAACGTTATGATATATATGATTTGTAATTATTTTTTTCTGTGGGTTGCTCACTTACTTTATGGTGTCCTGTTGATAAACAAAGTTTTTTATTTTCATGAAGTCCAGTTTATTTCTTCTTGTGTTGCCTTTTCTCTTGGTTTCATATTTAAGTTGCTTTAGCTAAATCCACGGAGAAGGCAGTGGCACCCCACTCCACTCCAGTACTCTTGCCTGGAAAATCCCATGGACGGAGGAGCCTGGTGGGCTGCAGTCCATGGGGTCACTAAGAGTCGGACATGACTGAGCGACTTCACTTTCACTTTCATCTATTGGAGAAGGAAGTGGCAACCCACTCCAGTGTTCTTGCCTGGAGAATCCCAGGGATGGGGGAGCCTGGTGGGCTGCCGTCTATGGGGTTGCACAGAGTCGGACATGACTGAAGCGACTTAGCAGCAGCAGCAGCTAAATCCAAGATGGTGAATATTTTCCCCTGTTTTAAGAGTTTTATAGTTTAGTGCTTACATTTAGGACCTTGATCTGTTTTGAATTAATGTTTGTGGTGTAAAGTGAGGGGCAAACCTCATTCTTTTGCATGTGAGTATCTAGTTTTCCTAGACCTGTTTGTTGAAAGACCTGACCTTTTCCCCCTTGGCACTCTTGTCGAAAATCAATTGATCATAGAAATGAGGGTTTATTTGGGGGTTCTTTATTCTGCTCTCGGTCTACATATCTATCCTTCTACCAGTACCATAGTGTTTTAATTAATTGTAGCTTTATAAGTTTTATACTCAAGTGTGAGTCCTCCACTTCTGTTTTTCTTTTACAAGATTGTTTTGTATATTCTAGGTTCCTTGAAATTCCATATAAATTTTAGGATGAGATTTTTGGGATTGTGATGAATTAATTGAGTCCATAGATCACTTTGGGTAGTACTGTGATCTTAACAATATTAAGTGTTCTAATCCATGACCATGGGATGGCTTTAATTTCTTGATATTAATTGCAGCTAAAAGAGTAAATGATTATGTAGTTTTCATCTCCTCATTACCTCCCTACCTCAATACAGAATGACAGAACTTCAGATTTAAGTGATCAGAGGACCAGTTTTCAAATCCATTCCCTTCTACCCAACTCAGTGTCAATAAGTATATTTGTTTGCTTAAATACCTGTTTAAGATTTATATATACATAGTGTTTCAGTGTGCAATATTTAAGCTAAATAACAATTCTTTTTCCAACTTATACCCATAGAATAGCAATTTTCATCCCAACTAAATGGAAGTAATACAACCCACTTGCCTCTTCACACCTTTTATCACAAAGTATTTATTGAACAAAAATAACAGTAAAAATGATACATATATGAAAATTGAGTGAAGATTTGCAGTCATAGAAAAGATGTGTACAAAAGAGACCAACAGTTAGGTTATAGTTCTATAAACTTTACCATAGCGTTTTAACACTGATCAAGCAAACATATAAAAAGGGAAAACAAAGTTATTATGTTCTTTGAAACCTATTTTTTGACTAAAATAATTGTTTAAAAAAGACAAACCCAACACACACACACAGAGAATGAGGCAGAGCAATAAGGATTATATACTTCAACACCTCCAGTTCTCTATTTGTGTCATGTGAATTTTTTTGGTGCATCAAAAAATACTGTATTTTTTCCATTTCTAATAAATGGAGCTAGAGTGTATGTTAATCATAGTATTTGGAGGAAGGGAATACTAGGTTGAGGTTTTTGCACATTGACTTAGTTTCTCTGTAAGAATCTTGCATTTGAGGTATGCTCTTATCTGACAAGTTTTTTGTTTTTAATGCTCTTTTGTTTTTTTCTACTTAACATGCAGTTTTGGACCAGTAGTTACCTATAGCTAGGCATGGGGAAGTAGAACTGGACTGAGCACCGATCATTGTTCTGCCTTCAATGAGCTATGTAGCTTTAGGCATTCCCACTTCTGTGCAGTTGTCCTTACCTGGAAATGGTGGTTGGATGTATCTCAAAGGCCTCTTCTAACAGTTTATGTTTGGTAAACACCAGTCCCCTGGACTAGCTCTTTTAGTACAGAATTATCCTTAGCCTGTGGGTAGTGACAGTAGTGTCTCCTTGGAGATTGTGGAACCAGGCCCATTACTTTATATTCAAAGACGCATATTAGAGTTTGGATTTTTCCCCCAGATGAGGGCTTACATCACCAAATAAAATTCCAATTGAAAATCTTAAGCTCAATTCCAGTTGAACATCTCAAGCGTTAAAAGTATCACAACAAAATTTTGGATTTCTTGAAAACTCAAATGTTTGTTTTTACAACCTTTGTTTTTTACCCTATCTCATAATCCCTGCCATTCAACGCCTCATTTGGATCAGTGAATTATTTAGCCACATTTCAAACTGGTTTCTGTTATAGTTAAGCATGATGGTAATTTTATTGAGTTGAACGCACTGGGCACCTTCCAGTTCTTGAATCTTACATTAGAACTTTACTACTTCATATTCAGATGGGCACCTTAGACTGGTGCCTGCTGATTTTTCTGAAGGAACAGAAAGTGTTTCTATTATCACTGCTCTAAACTATACTACCCAGAAGGATTCACTGCTTAGTATTGCAGATTGTTACATAATAAGTTCAGTTCCACAATGATAAGGATCCTGAAGAATTTTATATATTTTTAATCAATTTTCCTTCATTCTCACCATAAACAATAATACATAAAGCAGTGTATCCTACACCTCAGTTTCCACAACCGAGGCTTTACCTATACACATGGAGATACCTGGTATTACAAAATGTTTTCTTTGTTATATGTATTCATCACCAGTCTGTGAACCTTTTCCAAAGCACAGGATTTTTAAATGTTAATTATAGTTTCTGGGGTTCAGAGAAACCCTAACTTAGATACAGTAAATGCATCAGAGAGGTATGATTCTCAATGGAAAATGGGAAGAACCAGGTTAATTTTTTAAAATAAGAATGTGCTAACCTAGGAAATATTCCAGGGGCATAGATTGAGTGAACTTGATATAGTTTTTCCATCTCAGGCTTTTGTGTGGAAGGAGTCTCAAAGATTGTAAACAGGAGGCTAACCTTTCAAGGTTCATTTTTCAAAAAATGCACTTTAGAACATTTTCATGAAATTTTATTGTCTAAATATGGCTTAGTTGTTTTTTATAAAAACATTACTTGGATATTATATTCACTGAATTTCAGTTCAAAAGAGCTTCTAAGGCAATTCTCATACAGTTGAAAGCCAAAAAGAAAAGTAATGAATGCTTTCATATTGCCTACTTGTGAAAAATAATGAAATTCTACTAGAGAGTTGTTTGATACTAATTTTTGTCTTTCAAACATTTTCTCTTAATACTAAAAATATATATAGATAATTTACAATAAACTAAATGCAAAGGAAGGCACAGCTGGTTATAGTGTATATAAGCACAGTTCAGCATTTGCAGAATTAAAGAGGAAGAAAGCTTCACATCCTTATTTCATTGAAAACCATTTAGAAAAGTTCTTCACTGTCAACAGTGTTCAACACTTAAAAGCTAAGAAGATATAAAAACAAAAACATTAAAATTCACTTAATGCAAAACAGATTTTCATATATACTTGAATATAAAAAAGTTTTTAAAATGCTAACATAAATCTAGACCATCCATGTTATGAAAAGTGCAAACCAAATGAACAGACGGGTTTCACAACATCCTTCTCACGACACAGGTAAACTAGCCCATGGGGACAAATTGTTTCATCAGTTAATGAGTCTTTAAATTGTGGCCAGATGTCATCAGGATTTCTGAGAGTTCGAAGAAAGCAGTACTGGAGAAGCAGCTCTGTCCAGACTGGGGATTGGCACTGGCATGTGGCCATTAAGCAGTGTTGGGAACTGTAGGGGCAAAAGATGTTTACAATAATTATTGCAAATCCATTGGGAAGACCGGAGTTAACATTCCTAGACAGACCACAGTGCACCAGTTCTCTCATCACCTCTGTGATTGATAGCGGTCAGTTGCCAGTTTTTTAAAATGATTTTATGTATGTATTTTTGGCTGCTCTGGCTCTTTGTGTAGTGCGTGGGCTTCTCACTGCGGTGGCTTCTCTTGGTGCGGAGCTCAGGCTTTAAGCATGTAGGTCTCAGTGGTTGTGGAGCACGAGCTTATTTGCCCTAAGGCATGTGGAATCTTCCCGGACCAGGAATTGAACCCGTGTTCCCCACACTGGCAGGCGTGTTCTTAATGCCTGGACCACTATGAAAGTCCATGTTGCCAATTATTTCACAGAATGAGTAATTGGAAGATGACAATGAAATCACGATTACGTACAGCAGAGGCTAAGGCTTAGAAAATATCCCAAATTATTTTATGTGCAGAGGCTACTAGAAAAAAATACATACTTTATATGTTGCTAAAGCATGTTCTAATAGTGTTTCTAGATGATTCCAGTCTATTCAGAATGATTATTTGCTTTACATATTAAGAAAAATCAATTTTGGAAACTAGGAAACTCTTTGTATATGAATCAGTAATTTCTCATATTGTATTTTGAAACTATGTTTTCCAGAGTACTACTGATGTTTCTCAGTAACTGTTAAAAATGAGGAATGTTTTTATCTTAAGAGATTTAGAAAACAATATCTTTAAAAATATTCTAGTTAAAATGATAATACCAAGCCAAAAAGATAACCCGTAAGTGCCAAAATTTATAGTTAATTTGTCTTGTTGCTAACTAAGATGGGACAAACGTATATGCTTTTATGTCGTTCATGTCTAAAGTATAACAGCTATACTCTCAACACAAAATACTTAAAGACCTCCTTCTAAAACACGATTGTTGAAAACTAAGTTTTCCTTGTTGAGGACAAGATGAGTCACAGTGATCTCTTGGGCTGTCTTCTAGTTTAATTCTTACTTAGTCCGGTGGCTCAGAGGTTAAAGTGTCTGCCTCCAATGTGGGAGACCCGGGTTCGATCCCTGGGTTGGGAAGATCCCCTGGAGAAGGAAATGGCAATCCACTCCAGTATTCTTGCCTGGAGAATCCCATGGACAGAGAAGCCTAGTAGGTTACAGTCCACGGGGTCACAAAGAGTCGGACACGACTGAGCGACTTCACCTTAGTCTATATACTGTGCTTTCTGTACCCAACTGCCCACCTTATTTTAATGTCAGTGGCAAGGGGGTGGTGCTATTAATTACTCTTTCTGTAATGGTTATAATCAAGGTTTTCTTTCCTGACACTTTGAATTTTAACGTTATATAGAATTTTATCCATTTCATCTGGGGTTATCAAATCTATTAACATTTAGCTTATACTTTACTCTTTATTTAAGGTGTGCTCCTAACCACTATTCCCACTGATTAAGAGTAGACACTGGAAGAAGAGCAGGCTATTCTCATTCTTGTAGTTTATTTACATCTTCTCTCATTTTAGTAGTTCATCTTACTGGTGTTTTCAAAATTTTTGGTTTTGTTATTGACTTTCGTCCTCTTTATTTCTATACACTCAAGTGTCATCGTTTCTCTCGGTTAGCCTGACCTTTCTGACATGTTTCATACTCCTCTTTATTGCCCCCCTCGCCTCCCATCATCCACACGCAGTCCCTTTTCTTAAACAGCATTCTCCAACTTTTGTCCTCAGCCTTCCTTTCTCCTGTACTATACTCAACAAACATTTCTTGATGTCAGTTAGATAGCCCCAGTACCTCTTCCCCATTCACTCTCAAGTCAGTAAGAATGGTGGTAAGGAGCACAACACTAAACAAGAATCAGGGCTCTACCACTTGTTAACATGGGATCTTGGGCAAACTGAGCAACATCTCTGGGCCTTCGTTTCTTTTTTTCTTTGTCTTGTAAAGTTGGTCATCTTTTTAAATAGAGCTGTTGAGACTATTAAATAAGGAGCCATGAAAAGTGCTTTAGAACAATGTCTGACATATGATAGCCCTCAAAAAATTGTAGCTGTTGTTATCAATAGCATTCCCAGTCTTTTAATCACTTAGTAATTCTTGCCTCTTCCTGATTTTTCACTAATTACTCCTTACACCCATCTAAAAGTCATCCTCTCAATTTTACCTCTAGAATGTCTTTTTTACTCTTACGTAAAAGGTAGTTCTCCCCCTCAGAATTTGGAGTAGTGTAAATCTATGTATTCCTGCCCCTTACTCTTTCTGCCTTCTGTCCTCTCTCCACATTATGATCCCAGTGATACCTTTCTAAAATAGAGATCTTACATTATCTCCAGCTTTAAAAGGCCTCCCATGGTTTTCACTTAACAACTCTTTAGTATACTATCCAAGCCCCATTGCTGCTTTTCCAAGCAGTCTATCACCCAGGTCCCTTCCAGAACAGACTATGAATTTTCATATCCAAATGATGCATATCTGTTCATTTAGAATGTACTTTACTCTGCCATGATCCTGTCCCATCTTCCCAGCTCAGATGTCCCTTCTGCCTTGGGGCCTCTGTTCAGGCCCCAGCTGGAAAGAGCAACTCTTGTTGGGTTTCTGGAGCACTGTGTTTACACACCTGGTATTCACGTGTTGTATATCCCCACAGTCCCTGCCTCAGAGCTTTACAAGTATTTTCTGGGTTAGATTTGTTGAGTTAAAAACTACAGAAAACTTTCTCAGTTGAAAATTACCTTGTATCTGTACCTACTAGGTATATTCCAAATATGATCAAAATCCATTTCAAAAGTGGAACAGACATCCTAAAGACAAGCTTAAAATACTAAACAGTCCAAGTGGGAACCCATCTCACTTTATAAACCAAGGTGTATATTTAGATTTAGTTCAGTGTCTTTGGCATCTCTCTCTGTGTCTCAATTACAAAGCATACCTCTTCTAGACAGGCTTGTATCTCCACTCTCCTTCCCTTGAAATTCTCAGTATCTGCTATCACTTACTAATAATAGCAAGAGACCCTCAGTGCCAGAACTCCTCCTCAGCTTGTCAACTGTTACCGTAAGGATTCTGATCTATTTTTCTAATCATAACAGGAAATTTGCCAGCATCATTATAGGCCAAGTCTAATTTTTTTCCTTCTCCAACATATTCACATAGCATATGTGAAAGAGGCTTGTTATTTTTAAAGTTACTTTCATTAGTTTAAAAAGCAGTACTATTGATAGTAATCTAAATTTGAAACCCAATCATTTGAAATGTCTAATTGAAAAAAAATGATTCTTACCATGTTATTTTAACCATTTTCAAAACTGCAAATTTCATCTTTCACCAGCTCAGTCCTCTTATCATACATAGGAAGAGAATACTCGAAAAGATACAAAGATATTTTTCTTTAGTCCCACAGACCCCAACCCCAAAAAGAGGGCCCACGTCCATGCAACCTGTCAGCCGTCCACACCTGGTTACATTTTCCCATTCAGGGTTGTGTTCTGAATGGCTCCAGGAGAGAGGACAGGCCCAGTTTGTGAAATCACAGGTCTGAGCAGGTAGCCGTTAAGTGCAGCTTTTCTTCTGCAGAATTCTAAATGTAAATCAGGAGCCACTAGTCAGCAGTGGTTCTGAGTGGGGTTTCTGGAGCAGCAGCATCTCTAGGAATATATTAAAGAATGTTATTATCAGGCCCCATCCCAGAGCTTCTGAATCAGAGACTCTCGGGGAGGGAGGGACCCAGCCAGGTGCATTTTAACACACCCACCCTCTGGCTGAGTCTGCCATGTGTTAACTTGAGAACCACAGGTCTACAGTACAGAACTACAGTCTACGGTAGTGACTGAAGGGATACGCATCTTGGCCAATTCCCAGAGCTCCTGATACCTTTTAATATGTAGAATCAGTGGGGTTAATGTGTAGAATCAGTGGGGAGATGAACTACTGCTGTTAACTGTTGGGAGTGAGTGAGTGAGTGACGTCGCTCAGTTGTGTCCGACTCTTTGCTAGTAACTGTTGGGAGTAGTGGGCTAGAAATCTTCAAGAATTCTGGACCAGTAGTTCTGGAGGGCTTCCTTGGGAAATCACCAAGCCTTGCACAGTCAGGTGGTAGGATTTTCACCAAGGAGGGAAGTGAGAGTCCATTCATTATTCACATATATCTCAGGAAACCTAGAGAGGCCTTGTGTTAGATTCCAGGATTAGGGTAGAGTTACAGGCCCCATTGCCCACTGTGGAGCTGACTGACTACGCACACGATCCTGTCTGCTCTACTCAGGAACTCTCTGCTGCTCCCATCTGGACACTTCCAGGAAATAAGGTCTTTTAGTTTCCCCACCAATAAACCACCAATCTAAAACTTGCCTAATTCTGCATTTGCTCACTGCCTTTTGCTATTGCTAGTTTTTGTTTCTTTGCCTGAGTTAAAATGGCTAAGAATCAACACATTGGCTGTGCTTGACCATATCTCAGTTTCTTGTAATGAGAAGGAAGGCCAGGAAGAGAAACCTGATAACTCAAGTATAGTTACATCATGACACCCTACCTCATCCCTACTAGGAAACCAGAGAAGCAAGACAGTAACCAGAACCTCTCTAGCTCTACCCTCCTCCCAGTGAGACCCTAAATACCAGCATGTACAGTCCCTGGCACAGAGGTGAATATTAACCTTGACAAACGAAAAGCACTGGAGACGTGATCTTATCAACACTTGACTTTCTTAGACATCGCTTCTCTTGGTGAATTCTGAGGCATCCCTTCCTTGGGTCAGTCAGTGGTAACTGCTGGATATGTTGTGTACCAAGCAGTGTGCTAGATGCCAGGCACACGCCACAGCAAACAAGATGCAGCTCTGGCTTCTTGAGGGCCCGCTGTTTAGTGGGGAGATTGTCAGATAAACAGGCAGTACAAAGTGGTTGGTGCTGGATGCAATGAGAACCAAAGAAGGACAGCTTGAGGTCAGCCGGGCAGAGGTGAGAGGCAAGGTGAATGAGACAGACAAGGTCAGACTCAGGAACAGAAGGTGTGTGCATTTTATCCAGTTTTGCCTCATTCCTGTCCCTGGGATCCTTTCTACACTCACATGTTCACACAGTAACATCTTGGTCGGTGAGTCATAATCTTTGGGTCTCCAAGGGGAAATACGAATTTCCACCTGATAGCAAGTGATGCTACCGCAGGTTTCTAGCACAGAGATGACTAATGAGTGTGCTTACCTAGTACTGGGAGCTTTACAAGACGAACAGCTGAGACTCAATTCACTTTTAATCAGATCCCTGGATGCTTCTTTTTTCTATTATAGAACAAGGAAAACTTGATTCTGACTCATAGAATTATGCAGGTAACTTTGCTGTTATTACAATGAAGAGTTCACGATTTTTATCTTTATTTTGTGTGGTTACTATACTAATAGGTTAGTATGTTAAAGTCTTAGATTTTATAAACTACAATGAAAATTTTTTTCCTTAGAAATTTCCAGTTTTCATAGTTAGTGAAAATAAATGGAACAATTGGAGAACTTATTGTTCCATTTATGGATAGCTGACATGTGCATGCCACCTCAATGAAAATACCAGCCTCTGAAGGTGCCTTTTGCAGCCACGTTACCATGAATTCCTTCTGGAAACTTAGACAGTGAGTTCTGCCCTACATTTAGAGAAAATGTTACCTTGCAGGATTTATCAAGGAAACACATCCCTTAGAAGTTGCACATGTACAAGTTCATTTCTAAATGCTCACCTGAAACAGCGTGCTTGGCCCCTGCAGCCGGGCAGGACTCAGTGGAGCAACTGGACTAAGGCTGCTCCAGAAATGTATGCTGGACAGCAGTGGACTCGGGGTCAGAAGCAGTCCATTCGGTGTCTGGGAAAGAAAGCACACACAGGATTGATACCTGTATCACCGGTTCCTGCTGTAGTCAACAGTGTGGCCAGCAGCACTGGCCACAAACCAACCTCATCATTTTAGGAAAATCTGATGTTATTTCTGCGGGGCTGTGCAGTTTAATTTCCTTCAGTGCTAATTGTATGAGCAATTTGTATTTATTAAGAACGGAAAAGTTACCTTCCATAACCATTCTAGTAGAAAACTCAAGTTTGTAACAACTTTTGTCCAGCTTCTTTCTTCGATTTGCTCCCCCTCACACATTAAACAAGATTGGTGGCACTAGCAGTAAATACTCCACCTGCCAATGGAGGAGACACGGGAGATGCAGATCTGATCCCTGGGTCGGGAAGATCCCCTGGAGGAGGAAATGGCAACCCACTCCAGTATTCTTGCCTGCAGAGGAGCCTGGTGGGCTGCAGTCCACGGGATCACAAAGTCAAAACATGACTGAGCACACGAACACAACAATACACAAGCAAGTGGGATCCCATGAGAGGGCTTTATTTTTCCTTCTCTATATTAATTTTTCTACAGTGGACATCCATTACTTGGGCTATACACACACATTTTTAAAGGGCCTCCCAAACTTCACTTTCCCTATCAACAACCCATTAAATACTTCAGGATCTGCTAAAATAACGTGTAGCAGCTTCATGAAAAGCTCTGAACTGAGTTTACCAGATTTCACTCTGGATATGGGGCTGATGAGAATTCATCTCCCCAGGAATGGCTCAGAGGGAAACAAAATCCGTTCTTGTCAGATAGGATGTAAAGCCAAAATGCTGGGTTTCCTGGGAGAGTGCCAAGGATGGCATTTGCTTGCATACTCACAGCAGGAGTTCTGGTCTTCAAGCCAGCTAGAGTGCAGAAGCAACAACCCACCCCTGCCCGGCTTTTATTCTCAGCAGAGACAAGCTCCTTGTCCAGGGTGGCTGTCCATCTTAGGGGCTAGGAGGAGCCCCTCTGTAGTTTTGTGATGTCAATAAGGTGCTCTGTGTAAGAAGAAGGGCGGTGAGGGCACCAGCATTTCAGATTGCATCATGCTGCATGCGAAAGTGGTTTTTTTTTCCCCTAGAATTGGCCTCAGCAGCTTTGTTAATTATCCAGAACATTTGGCTTAAGCCTAAATGGAAAGGTCTGCTCTGTTCTGCAGAAAGGAGATAAACATCCAAAGGTTCTCAAAATGGAGCTGCTGAAAAGACTCAAATAATATGAGTTTTGGTTCCACAGTATTTCCTACATATTGAATGACCTATGAGGTTACCCAAAATACATGTTTTGGGTAAATTTCCCATTTGTTCTAATCCAAGGTAGTTTCATAAACAGGCCAGGCCATCTGGCCTAACGGTTCAGACTTGGCAGTTCTGCATGGGCTCTACTAGGGTTCCAACCTCAGAACAACTACTTATGAGTTAGGTAACAACCACTCTCTGCCTTGGTTTCCTAATCTATAAAACAGGGAGAAAAATGCCTACATGTCTTACATTACAGGATCATCAGGAAGAGTAAATGATCTGTGTAAAGCTGGCGGATTAGAAATCCTCAGTAAATGTTCCAAGACTGCTATCAGTAATTACGTGTATTTGACTAACTGTATTAAAACCCAGCCATGGGAGAAATCCTCATCTGTATAAAGAACTGGAACAGACAAACCAACCCAGGCAGCCAGGACCTTAGGGCTCCTCTCAGTTGTGTTAGCGTCAGGTCTGTAGCTCATCCGATCTGAGAACTAATATTTGCACGTCACTCAGGCCAGGTTCCAACCACAGTATGCCACATTAACATTTAACCAGCGTGTTCAGGGCCTCCTAGCTTACCTACCAATGAAAGTCACAGCTCTAAAGAGACAGTGAATCCTTTAAACTACAAAACAGCTTTCTGTCTCACCCACAGCCATAAATACACATCCACTCCTTTTTAACCTTCTGAGCAATATGAGGTATAGAATATATTTTCGTAGTCTAAATGTCATACCCATGTCTGGATTGGAGATGTTTGCACATTTGTTTCTAAGGGATACAGGATGTACTCAGAATATAGTAACCTTCTGTTTCTCCTATTTAATATATTTGAAATGTCTTCTATAATATATGCAAATAAATACCGTAAAATGACTTCATTCGCTCCTCTCCCTCCCATCCCTGTTCTGGCTGAAGATTCTATGGCCGTAGGGGAAAATCTAGTTGGTTACTCTTTTAGGGAAAATTTCTATGAAGCCTGGCATGAGTTCTCTCTCACCGTGTGAGCTTTCAGAGCCTGTCTCCAGAATCTCCTTGAGCCCTAGACAGAGGCTAAAGAAAGAAGCTACCAGCAAAATGCGTGCTTCCTCTTCCTTCCCTACAGAATGTCTTAGCAAATGGGGTCTCCTGAGTGGCAGACAGGAACTTCCTGACCCTGTCACCTGCAAGAAAGGAGATGCTCCTGGACCCAAGGGCCACGGGTGTTTATTTTCAAGGGGAAACACCGTCCTGTCGGTGCCTCATGTCATCCTCACTCGGTTCTTCATTGCATACTGAGTCTTCTAGGAAACCCACACATCTGCGCTAAACTGAGTGAGCTAATGTTGTCCAGACAAGCCCCTTCCGAGTGCCCTCTGACCACCAAGATTCCGCCTCCTGAAAAGAGACTGTTTTCCCTTCAGCCAGATGGCACAAACTCACCACCTTGCCAGATCCAGTGTTTATGACTCTGTTTCCATCAACAGTACCACCGTATATCTACCCACTCAGCAAATACTGATGGAGTATATAGTATGTATCAGGTGCCAGAGGAACAATGACACTGCCGCTGTACACTCAGCCCGTCTGCAACCCAGCATCCCAGGCACTGAGAGGCAGGCGCCTTCCCCCGTCTCCTCGCCACAACCTCTGGGCACGGCCTGGAGATCCTTCCTTGAACTGACTCTCCTGTTTATCCCCACATTTCCAGTCTTGCAGCGTCCAAGCCCCCATCAACTTAGATGGCATTTGGCAACTGCCACCTAAACCAGTCCAGCTGTCTGTGTCGCTCCCTTCCAATCTATTCTGAGCACCGCCACAGAATCAATCACCTTAAGACACCGTTCACAATTTTAGGGAAGAGAAGAGTTCAACCTAGGACTTCCCTGGCGGTCCATTGGTTATGACTCTGCACTTCCACTCAAGGGGGTAAAGTTCAATCCCTGGTCGGGGAACTAAGATCCTGCATGCCATGCAGCCAAAAAAAAATTCAACCTCCCTTGGCCAAAATTCTAGGTAGACCCATAGTAACCTAGAACGTGAATCCCTTCTCTGCTTCATGGGTCCCGACTACTACACAATTCCAACCTAGTTCTTCAGCAATCATTCCAAAACCTCCATGACCCCTCAGCCCGTGGTCCCCTGGGCTAGAGCCACTCCACAAAGGATCTCATCTATTTCCATGGTTTTTAACCATCCTGTAACCACCTCAGACTGTTTCCTTAGCTCCAACTGCAGCTGGGTATTTCTTCCCAAATGTCCTCAAACTCCACATGGCCCAAATTGGACTTGGAACCTTTCCCCATGAGTTTCTTTCTTCCCATGAAACTCATACTCAACTTCTGCTCAATCCTAACACCTCCACACCCATCACCTGTGTCTGTCAGATCCATCTCCTTTGGCCCCATGCCACTGTCACAGCCCCAGGTCCTCATTGTCTTTTCACCTGGAATTTTACAGTCATCTAACTGCTTCCAGCCTCATCCCTCCCTTGCCCATGTCTTCAGGATGGTTTCTAAAACACAAGTTCTTACCATGTCACTCAGGCTCCTCCTCCCACCACCTCCTTTACCTTTGGAATGTATCCACCCCTCTTACTGAACTACTCCCCTAATGCACAAAGCTGTTGCACATTTTTATGACCACAAAGCCTTTGCAACATCCCCACCCCCTGCAAAGTGAATACCCTCTTCCTTAGTATTCCTTTTACACCTAAAAATTCTCTGTCCAACAACAGAAGGTCATGAAAGTAGGCACTTGTCCTTCCTATGATGTGCAAATAATGCTCAATTATTACTTGCCGATAGATTCTATCCCTGACAACACCTTCAGCAGCTCTTACTTTCCCATAAAAACAAATTCCTTCCTGCCATGAAACTCATACTCATGGGACTTCTGGCCTCTGAATTCCTCAACAAGTTCCCTGGGCCCTCTATAATTTCACACCACCCTAAGTTACTAATTGTTCTCTTTCTTTACCTATTGGCCAGCCAGCCTGTAAGCTTATGAGAGTAGGAACTGTTTCTTGCTCACCTCTATCTCCAGGAGCCTAGCTGATGGTTGGGCAAGTGGTAGCAACAAACATCTCTAACCTTAATCTCCCATGGATGCCAACAAAGTCCATGACACTGCCATTTTGTGGTTAAAAAAAAATCCTCAAAAGGTGACAGTGAACCCCTGGAAACTCCTAGAGTTGTATGAATTCAAATAAAAACATGTATTCAGCAACTCTCAAAAAGAAGTAAAGTCACAAACAGAAGTTTCTGTAGCACTGAATGTGCTGAAATGAAGAAGAGGACTACCCTACTGGTCCAGGGTAGCTATGGTAAGAGAGGAAAAAACAGAGAAAGTCAGAACAGGGGAGGAATCAGCAATCTGTCAAGGATCTACAGAAAAAACGGGTTCCGGGGTGGAAAGAGAGGGGGCAGCTATCACGATTGGTTCATCCTAGGCACCCAGGGCTGGGGGAGAAGCAAGAACCTTCAGCTGGAGAGTCAAGTCACGCAAAAGTCTATCAGCAACATCCTCCACTGCCAAGTTTCTAAAGGACATCCTTCTCCTGCAAGACCAGGATGGAGGAAGCTACAGGCTAGGCTAGGGCAGTGTTACAGAGTGGGATGAAGTAGTGGGGAGGAAAAAACATTTTTCCTTTTGTGATCATGGCAAAAGAGACAGTAAATTGAGAAACCACCCAAAGCTGAGCCAGGACGCAGTCTACACTCAGCGCACGCATCCATCTTACTCCCAATTCCCACTTGATGATTTGGGTTCAAGGTTGTATATCCATCAGTACATGCAGAAAGGAGCTTTTAGCATTTCAGTCCTCATCAAGCTGTCTCTACTCAATTAGTGGTAATCCACAGCCGCTGCTAATAAAACAGCCTGGGGCATGCATGTTCAGACTCTGATGGTATGAGTTCACGCCCTGGTGCCCGCACATATCTGAGTTCAACATCTTAGACATCACATGGGGGATGAACAGAGGTCCTAGGATAAAGGAAGTGACAAGTGATGAGCCACTCATCTGAACTAACTACATTGGGGAGAGGGAGCGAGAGACTAGACAGGAGAGGCAAATGAAAGGAGGGCCAGATGACATGCAGGTACAGATGATGCGGAAAACCACAAGTTCCAGTTGGCACCATTCAGGTTTCCATGATATCTGGCTGGGAGCCAGGAGGGTCTCACGTCCCAGCTCTTCCCCCACCTCCCATCAGTTTCTGTAACTCATGCCATCAGAGAACATTCTGGCTTTTCTAGCAACAGACCAATATGACCTCGATGGCCAAGCTCCAGCTGCCTCACTCCTTGGCACCCAGCTGGCTTGCGTATTCTCATTTTTTCATTTCCACACAGTCCATGCTGGGGGCGCCTCTGGGCGATCATCATGTCTGTCTACATTAGTAACTGTGGTTTCTCAAAGGCTCATAAAGAGGAATCTCAACAGCATTTCATACAGGTCCCAGGGGCAGTGCCATAAGTGTTCTCAGGAGTGGAGGCTGTGATGCTGGGGGACTGTCAGAATGCAGATGATTTTTTCATGCCCATCATGTAGGTTGAAATTTCAAATTTGAATCTGGGCTTACAGGAGGTCTGTGGTTTAATAAGGCCCTGGGAGGGAAATGTAACCACATGACCCTAAGCATGGCAAGACATGCTTAATCCCACCCCTTCCTGCCATGCTTCTTGCTGAAACTGACAGGATTATTCATGGGATACATGACTAAATAAAATGTAAGTCTTTCTTGGAATAAATACAAGTTCTTGGGAACTTCATTTTCAGGGTATCAAGTAATTACAGCACTCTTTTATCTCTTGTAAAGCTAGCCATGAAGAAAGACTGATTGGAGGTGCCCACAGGTGTAAATACTGCTCACAGCACACCCCAGAGGGGAAAGTGGAGTTTCTGTGACAAAGTGCTAAGGTGTCAAGGTCCCCCCCCACACCCACGCCCAGCTACACACGTCCTCAGCCACAGTGCACGGAGCCTCCCTTCCTTCCCCATATCCTGGTCCAAAACCACAGGGCCAGCCTGAGCCACTCTCCTCCAACACAGCTACAGGGCTGGCATGTGTGCAGAGATGGTGATAACAAACTCCCCAAGCAAGCACAGACTGAAATCAGAGCTGGCCTGGGCCTGGCTCTAGACCTCCCTACACCTCACAGCTGGAAACAGAGGGGAGGCCGCACAGGAGATTCTCAGATTGTCCGCTCAGGGCTCAACTTCTCGGGTTATTTCTCTGAGCCACGCCAGAGGCCGCTGTTTCTGAGCCATTTACTTAGTGGTCGTTAGTCCCCAGCCAGTGGTGGCGAGTGAGGAAATGCCCCATTTAGAGCACGTGTGCTCATTCTAACCTGTCACCAAGCCCTCGGCCAGCCCCTCCGTGGCAGCATGCTCGTCACCACAGGCTCACAAGCCACGCTGACAGTCACTCCAGAGAAGGCCACAGTCATTCTGGAGAAGCAACAGAGAGGAAAAGGCCCAAGAGCTGCTTTCAGCTGCCCGCAGGCTCCACAGACATCTCACGATCAGAGAAGGCCAGGCATTTTCCCAGCACATGTGCAGAGAGCGTTTTACTTAAAGGGCGTGGATTCTGGAGCAGGCTAACTGGGTTCAAATTTTCACCTCCAAGTCCTATTAGCTGGGTAACCTTGGGTGAGTTACTGGACCTCTGCCTCCTTACCTCTGCTGGAAAAATTGGACAATGACAGTTATCTCCTTCACAGGCCTGTGATGATAAACAACTGAGATGCTGCATGGATGGTGTTTACAACAGTGCCTGACACACGAGATGCTCAACTGTGCTGCCACTAATGGTGGTGACAGCAAGGACACCCACAGCAATGGGAACAGAGAGCTCCTTCCTGCTTCAAGCACGTCCCCACCCTGGTGCCACCAAGTCACATGATTCTAAAACCCGCCAATGGTAGCCACCTCTCTTCCCACGGCCATTATCCCATTTAATCCTCACACAGTCTGTCTCACGGATGTGGAAACAGGCTCAGAGAGTAAGTACTCACAGGCACATTTCTACCCAGCAGTGCTGCCAGGAACTGAATCCAGGTCTGTGACCCTGAAGCCAATGAACTTAACCTCTGCCACTGAAATGCATCCAGTTTTCCAGGGGAAGCAGAAATAGGTTTACCAGTACCTGCCCTGCCTTTGCCAGCTGGACGAGAGTGAGCATCTGAGTAGTGTATTTAGAGGAAGAGGCTGCCTTCGTGGTAGAGTTAATGACACTGAAGACTTCTGTTGCTCCACGAGTTTGCTCTTCCCTCCCCTGTGCCAGGGACCTGGGCTTTCTCAGACCAGCACTGTTTTTACTAAAGCATCTCTTTCTCATCGTTTGGTGTGGCCTCTGCATTGCTTTTTAGGGACTAAAGGACAGCCCAGATCCCCACTGATAACTGTAATGGCCGTATTGGTTAGCGTGTACTCTCTTATCAACAGAAAACAAATGAGTGCCCTCCAAAGAGGATTCTGCCATAAAATTTTCATAAAACCCAAGTGCCTTCTGAAATGTTACTGACCTGCTCAGCAACTTAAAAGTGTAGTGGCTCAGAGGGTAAAGAATCTACTTTCAATGGAAGAGACCCAGGTTCAATCTCTGGGCCAGGAAGATCCCCTGGAGAAGGGAATGGCTACCCACTCCAGTCTTCTTGCCTGGAGAATTCCATGGACAGAGGAGCCTGGTAGGCTACAGTCCATGGGGTCACGAAGAGTTGGACAGGACTGAGGGACTAACCCAGTCAGTGCTCAACTTGCCCTCAGAAATCACTGCTTGGACCTGCTTTGATGCCCCGTGTGCATATTCCACCTTACGTCACTTTAGGCCCCTAAAAGAACCCAATCAAGTGTCCCACCACAGCCAATTTCTCTTGCATACACCTCTGTCTGGGTGTGATTTCCCTGTACAATGCACAGTGACCTTGCTACAGGGGCCCAAGGATTACCCTCCGAGGGGAAGACAGAAGTTGCCTCTCTCCCCCACTTTCCCCTAAGCCAGTGAGTCTGTGTGCAGCCCAGACGACTGGCCTCGACAGCTCTTACCTGGGCAGTGAAGAAGGCTGGGGTGAGGGATCCCGAGGGGAGGGCCGGGCTGTTGAGGGCGATGGAGCCGATGTCGGTGCCGGAAAGCACCAGTGGGGGCGCAGAGATTTCCAAGCCTTTGGGCTTTTTGGCCTTTGGGGGGAGCGATGGAGACCTGGTCTTGGAGCCCGACGACAGGTTCAAGGGCTCCAGGGAATCCGAGTCATGGCAGGCAGCCTCCAGGAAGAGGCTCCTGTGTTCGGAAGGGAGGGGTGAGTTGGGGGACAGCGACGGGGACCGCGACGAGGAGGGCGAGGCGGACGAGATGCTGGCGGCATTCGGCAACATTAAGGAGGAGATCTTGGCGGACACGGATGAGGCCAGGAAGGCCTCCGACGTGGAGGGCAGGGACACCACGGGCCGGCTGACGTGCTTATCGGTTTTGTTGGTCACAAACCTGATGACAGTCCTGACTTCTTCCGCGGGGGGGCTGTCTTCCAGCTGCTCCTCCAGTTTCTCTGTCTTGATGGCCTTGAGGGGCTCGGGCGGGTTCTGCAGGGAGTTGATGGTGAAGGACGAGTACAAGCCCGAGTGGATGTACTCATTGCGGCTGGCGCTCTTGAGGGCAGACAGGCCGTGTCTGTGCGCCTCCCGGCCCTCAGGGGGCACCTTGCACTCGCTGTCCTGCAGCAAGAGGCTCTCCCGGCTGATCTCCACCGTGTGAGGGTCCATTTTCAGTATCTCCGGGAAAGAGACAAATTTGTATACAAACTTCTGCCCGATCACCTTCTTTATGATATTCTGCGGACACAAAAGCAGACATGGGACAGATGAGTGCATCAGAGAAACCAGCTAAGAGGGTCATTCTTGGGGGATATTTTGCAGGCGGGAGCATCAAAACAGCCTTGATGACACATCTCAGCTAAGGCGTAGTGCACACGGGACTGAGGGTGAGAGTGGAAGAATCTGAGCCGCATTCCAGGGTCTGCTAATTACAAATGGTGTGATCTTTAGCAAAGTGATGGTCATTTTGCGTTTCCTTGTCTGTGAAGTGAGGATTATTATACCTAGGAATAGAAAACTCTCGCCATTTATTAAGCACGCACTATGTCACTGGCATTGCTTCTTCATTAGCTCATAGAATCTGTACCACAATGCTAAGAGGAAGGGACTATTCAACTCCCATTTTAAAACTTAGGGAAATAAGCTTAGAGCCCTTAAATACCCCCACATAGCCACATGGTAGGTAAGTGGTGGAGGCAGCATTTCCCCAACCATAATACAGTATTGTTTTACTGACCTCTGGGGCTTGTGAGAATTCAAAGAAATAATAATGGGAAAGCCTTCTATAAGCTGGAAAGCATTATAGAAATGTAAGTTATTATCACCAAACACCACAATGTTTTCTTAAATCATGTAGCTTTTTTTTTTTTTTTCCTTTTTAATTTGCTGCCAAGAAAGCCACTGGAGGAAAAAAACAAAGTGTCTCCTCGGATGTTTAGGACATTCATACAGTGTTTTAAGTTAATGTTATCTAATTCTGGCTCTTCGGTTTATGGCTCTCATCCCTAAACATTAGGATGTAAATGAAAACCAATAATCTCTGCAAATTTTCCACCCTCCCCCCTCTTTGGGAGAATGGACTTCGTTTTAAAGGCTGCACTGTTCTTGAGGTTTATTAGATTGGAACATTAGCAAACACCAGATGCTTGCTGGCGGAGATACTCAAGGAAGACAAGGATGGTCTCCACCGAGCACAGAGAAGTGGCAGCGCCATCCTGTGGGAAAAGGACTTCCTTATAAACTGTTCCTCCTGAAAGCTGGGTGTGAAGGAGGGTAAAAAAAATCATGTTGGGGAGAAAAGCTTTAAAAGTAGCTCCCCTTGCACAGCTGGTGGAAATGTAAATTGATAACAGCCACTAAGGAGGAGATCAGTGGCCAAAGCATTGGAGCTTCAGCATTAGTCTTGCCGATGAATATTCAGGGTTGACTCTTCACCAAAACTTTGGCCACCTGATGTGAAGAGCTGACTCACTTGCAAAGGCCCTGATTCTGGGAAAGACTGAAGGCAAAAGGAGAAGGGGGCAGCAGAGGATGCAATAGGTTAGATAGCATCACCAACTCAATGGACATGAGTTTCAGCAAACTCCAGGAGATAGTGAAGGACAGGGAAGCCTGGCGTACTGCGGTCCATGGGATAGCAAAGAGATGGGCATGATTTAGTGACTGATAGAAACTAGGAATAAAACTACCATATGACCCAGCAACCCCACTACTGGGCATATACCTGAGAAAACCACAATTCTAAAAGACACATGTACCACAATGTTCATAGCAGCACTATTTACAATAGCTAGGATGTGGAAGCAACCTAGATGTCTACTGACAGATGAATGGATAAAGAATACACACACACATGCACACACACAGAAATGTTACTCAGCCATGAAAAAGAACACATTTGAGTCAGTTCTAGTGACATGGATGAATCTAAAGCCTGTTATACAGAGTGAGGTAAGTCAGAAAGAGAAAAATTACTATGTTAATGCATATATGTGGAATCTAGAAAATGATATTGATGAACCTATTTGCAGGGACAGAATGGAGATGCAGACATAGAGAATGGCCACAGTAGAGGAGGGAGAGAGCGGGGCGAATGGAGGAAGTGACAGACACACATACACCACCATGTGTGAAGCAGATAACTGGTGAGAAGAAAGAGAAAACCAAACAGTAGCTCCTACTAAGCACCTACTCTGTCCTGGGTATTATGCACAAGTGATCCCACACAATCTCACACGAACCCACTTGCAGGCTGGAAGGTATCCTCCTTATGACATGAGCTCAGAGATGGGAAGCGAGGGGCCCGCGAGCCACAAGATTACTAACGCTAAAACCTCATCTTGTTCCAATTTCCACACAAAATTTCAGGGAAAGAATGAAAGAGCCAGTTTAAAATTATTTCATATAAAGTTTTTTTTTAATGAGATAAAATTGTCATATAACATTGGTTTCAGGTGTACAGCATAATGAGTCAATATTTGTATATATTGCCCAACGACCACCACAATAAGTCTGGTTCACATCAATCAACACAGATTTTTTTTGTGTGATGAGAACTTTTAAGATCTATCCTCTTAGCAACTTTCAAATATAGGAGAGGAAATTTAATTAAATTCTGATGTTTCTCTTGTGATCAGTTTGGTGTACAAATATGTTTTTTCCTCCCCTCTTGTTACATTACAGCCTGCTAAGTTGCCTTTGTCCTCCTTAGATGGATCCTCAAATCCCAGAAGTGAATTTATCCAGCAGTAAGAAGGATGGGCATAATTACCAAACCACTGAGATTTTCAAGGAGGAATTCCTCAGGGCAGGCTTCTAACGGAGGGACACATAAGGTCCCCAAGCAGCACCAGAAATCCCAATAACATAGATCCTGGTGAAACTTGGCTCAGCACCAGCACACAGGAGGTTCAGACCTAAGTACATGAGATTCAAAGCTGGGCAGTTCCAGTGCCTGGGACCCTGGCCTGCTCCTATTGATTCCATCTGACCTCTCTCACACTTAACACTAGCAGAGCTGAAAACCACCTTCAGAAACTTCAGAGAGATCTGATAAACCTAAAAGACCCCCTGGGCCTAATGGGCAGCATCTCTGCAGGTGACACACCAGGCCTGGGTATACAACTCACCCAGGAGAAATCAGTTCCCAAGCAGGAAAGGGTTAAATAAGGGTGTCGCTAGTGCCACCTGACCCACAGATATGGAAAGAAATCTTGCCTGGTGTGTTCCTCTGCTAGAATTCTAAGGTATTTTTGCTTCTCACTCATAATATTTTTCTCCCTGGGGCAAAACTTCCTTTTATTCTCGGCCAGGTTGAACACTCATCTAAACTCAGTGAATCATTAGAGCCTAGATAATTACATAGAAGAAAAGAGAAACTGTATGGGCTGAATCCTTTCTGCTGGCAGGTCTTATAAATTCTTTAACAGAGCCAACCTTTAATTTTATTATGGGTATTCAGAACACAATGTCTGAATGGGGATTACACTCACAAGTAAACCAAGAAGTCATGTGGGGCTGTGACAAAAATGATAAACATGGTTGGAAATTGAAAGGCAAACTCAGAGAGAGAGCTGGGCCTTGATGTGTTAAAGAGAATGTAAGGGACTTCCTTGGTGGTCCAGTGGTTAAGAATCCGCCTGTTAATGCAGGAGACACAGGCTCGATCCCTAGTCTGGGAAGATCCCACACGTTGTGGGGCACCAAAGCCCATGGGCCACAAGTACTGTGCCTGTGCGTCTGGAGCCCACGGGCGGCAACTACTGAGCCCTCACTCTCGGGCCTGTGGACCACCACAAGGGAAGCCACCGCAGTGAGAAGCCTGCTCACCGCACCTAGAGGAAGCCTGTGTGCAGCAACAAAGCCCCAGCGCAGCCAAAAAAGTGTTTTTAATTAAACAAAAAGAGAACTCAAGGAGTAAGGAACAACCCACATGACGGTTAACTGAGAAATAAAACAGTGGCTAGAAGGCTGATCGCCGAAGAATTGATGCTTTTGAAGTGTGGTGTTGGAGAAGACTCTTGAGAGTCCCTTGGCCTGCAAGGAGATCCAACCAGTCCATTCTGAAGGAGATCAACCCTGGGATTTCTTTGGAAGGAATGATGCTAAAGCTGAAACTCCAGTACTTTGGCCACCTCATGCGAAGAGTTGACTCATTGGAAAAGACTCTGATGCTGGGAGGGATTGGGGGCAGGAGAAGAAGGGGACGACCGAGGATGAGATGGCTGGATGGCATCACTGACTCAATGGATGTGAGTCTGAGTGAACTCCGAGAGATGGTGATGAACAGGGAGGCCTGGCGTGCTGCGATTCATGGGGTCGCAAAGAGTCGGACACGACTGAGCGACTGAACTGAACTGAACTGAACTGAGGGAGAAGGCAATGGCACCCCACTCCAGTACTCTTGCCTGGCAAATCCCATGGATGGAGGAGCCTGGTAAGCTGCAGTTCATGGGGTTGCTAAGAGTCGGATAAGACTGAGAGACTTCACTTTCACTTTTCACTTTCATGCATTGGAGAAGGCAATGGCAACCCACTCCAGTGTTCTTGCCTGGAGAATCCCAGGGACGGGGGAGCCTGGTGGGCTGCCGTCTATGGGGTCGCACAGAGTCAGACACGACTGAAGCGCCTTAGCAGCAGCAGCAGCACTCATAAGATAAGAGTGTCATCCAACCATGAAAAGGAGTGAAGTGCTGTCACACGCTACAACATGGATGCAGTTCAAATGAGTTCTGCTAAGTGAAAGAAGCCAGACACAAAGGCCACACAATGGGCTCTATTTATATAAAATGTCCAGTAGAGACAAATCTATAGAGAGAGAAATAGATGAGTCTTCTCCGAAGGGGTGACTAGGTGGGATGGAGGCACTCAGGGGTGCTAGTTAAAAAATCAGGAATTTGCGGTGGGTAGTGGGTAGTGAAAACGTTCTAGAGTTGATCATGGTGATGGATGTACAACTCTGTACATAGGCTCAAAGGCATGACTGATATGCCTTAAACAGGTGAATTAGATAGTATGTGACTAATACTTCAATAAAGCTGTTTAAAAAACAAACAAACATGAATCTTTTCCCCCCAGCTTGACTGAGATATAACTGACGTAGAATGTTGTATAAATTTAAGGTGTATAATGCGATAGTTTGATACACACACACACACACACACATATATATATCACAAAACATTTACCACTAGAAGGTTAGCTGACACATCCTTCACCCACATAATGACCATTTTGTTGTCGTGAGCAGATTTAAGATCTCTCAGCAACTGTCATTATACATTACAGTACTGCTAACTCTAGTCAGCACGCTCTACGTTAGGTCCCCCAGATTTACTCATCTCACTGCTAGAAATTGGTACCCGATGACCAGCACCTACCCGGTTCCCCTGGTAACCATCAGGCTATTCTGTGCTTTTGAGTTCAACTTTTGTGGATTCCACATATAAGTGAGACCATTCTCTGACTTATTTCACTTAGCATGATGCCCTCGAGGTCCATCCAGAACATAAGGAATTTGAAGAATTTTGGCATGCTTAAAGGGAAGATGGTGGGAACGTTTGATGGCTGGATGGCAACTGCCATGACCTGCTAAACCCCACTCTGAACAGAAAGACAGAGACACTGCACAGGCCACTGAAGTCAGCTGAAGAAGTCAGGGCCCTTCAGTAGCCGCTGCCTGGGTGAGGAGAACCGGCTGGACACCGAGAGGGCTTTTTAGGGAAAGGCGACACGGGGACAGGGATATGGAGATGATGAAAGGAGCTGACCAAAGGAGAAAGAAACAGTTTCTGGAAAGAACCAGGCTGGGTCTTGCTTCTCTAGAAACTAACAGGAAAGATGGATACGATCTGGCTACCTGGACAATTTGAAACCTCTGCAAGGCTTGAAAGGGACCAAAGCAGAAAGAGGGGAGGGTGGGATGTGTGAAGGAAGGCAGAGCCTGCAGGCCAGCTGTTTAGGAACCCAACTCCACACTGGAGATGTCTGCTCACAGGGGGAGAACCTGTAAGGAAAGCCCCCGACCAAGATGTTCAAGGCCAGCGATCCGGGTGGGTGGGCAGACTGGGAGGAGGTGCGTGCCTGGCAGGTGAACTGACAGCCCCTTCGTACGTGACTTCAGCGCAGAGCCCAGGATGCTATCAGTGGCATGTGTGTCTGAAGATCTTTCTGTAAATCTCCAAAGCAAAGTTTCCTTGCATGAGTTCAGCCTGGGAGGGGCTTGCTGAGAAAACACATAGTATAGGGAAATAACACTAGACAGTATTTGCTGACTATTAGGTGTCAGGCTGTGTACTAAGAACTTGACCACCCTTAAGTCATTGAATCCTCTGAAAAAGTGGAACCATTATTACTCCCATTTTAGAGATGGGCAAACTGAGGCTCAGAGACTATAAATCATCCCCAATCACAAGCACGTACTTGGGCAATCAGACCCCAGAGCCCCTGGTCATAACAGAAGGTGACGTAAGACTTGGGCAAACTGACACAGCCCAGAACATGAGAGCACTTGGGTATGGGCTCTTATTATGAAAAGTGATGAGAATATTTAGAAGTCTGTTTTTTCCACCCCTTCCTCCCAGGCTCACAAGTATTTGTTGCTGACGGTTGCCTGGTAACCTGACAAATGCTGTCTGTCCAGCTGGGCTGAGTGACTCTCCCAAGCACAGTTTCAGAGCAACAGTTGCACACATCTGCTTCCCTCCACATGTGGGGAACCAGCCTCCACTTGTAGCTTCCCATCAAATGGGCATTCACAACCAAGGAGGACTCCTGACCCGGCATTCTGTGTGAGGTTACAGGCGACAGGGACGGGACCAGCTTCAGCAAAGGGGAAAAGCAACATTCATCCAGTACACCCCAAGAGGCAGTTCCAGCAGAAGTAGAAGCTCAGGTCTCCAAACCACTCCCTTCATCGCCACTGGCCCAGTGGGTGTTTTAAGGCTGTAGGAGCCTACAGGGCAAGCAGTCCATCTGGGTCAGCACCATGGGGGCCTTGTGCAAAGAAATCCTTCCAGAAGCACCAGCCACCCCTGGTCCTGTGAGAGCCTCCCTAGGTTACTTCACCCTAACAAAGTAGATGATTCTGAGAGAGTGGGTCCCATTTCCATTTCCCTCAGCACTGCCTGCTGCCCTGACAGGTTCCAGGCTTACTTACACAAATAGGTGTGTCCATGGGTGTGTTCAAATATGTACCCTCATGCCCAACTCTGCCTGCTCCTCCCACTGAAGAAGAAGGAATTTGTGTAAATAATCCCCTAGAGTGGAGAACTCAGATGTATGTTTATTGAGTTCCATAATTTTTTTAAAAATTACAGGGTAATAAAGAGATGTTTGTGGAAATGAATTTACCTTCTTCATTTTGATGTTATGAAGGATAATATTAGGTTCATTACACGTTTATTGAATGAATGACTCTCACTGTGGATAGAACAAACCCAGGCAGGAAGCCGGAGGCTTCACCCCATGACAGACACAATTTTCTGTGGCTAATCCCCAGGCTAGTTAAAGCTCCATATGAACCACTGCATATATATATATTGGCATGTGCTTTTTTGCCGGCATTTTTTATTGGAAAAGTCCCAGACAGACACTGGGAACTATATGCAAGGCCCACAACTTCATACCTTCAGTGAGAGCTTGCTGTTTAGTCGCTAAGTCATGTCTGACTCTGTGATTCACGGACTGTAGCCTGGCAGGCTCCTCTGTACATGGGAGTTCCCGGGCAAGAATACTAGAGTGGGTTGCCATTTCCTTCTCCAGGGGATCTTCCCAGACCAGGGATTGAACCCGAGTCTCCTGCATTGGCAGGTGGATTCTTTACCACTGAGCCACCCTGTAAGAGCTTACTAAACTGTAATTCTACTTATCTAAGTCCCCAGCAAATACCTGCTGCGTGTGTGAGCTCTGGCCTGGCACCCCAATTCTGACATAGGGTCATGCGTGGGGCTTTCCAACACTCAGACTTCTTACCCAGCTCACATTCCTTTCCAGCACTGCCCTGCCCCTGGGAGGAGCTGGTCCAGCTTTGAGCTCCCCATCAGCAGGGCCGGAGCTCTCTTGTTCCTCTACCATTTCAGGGTTCCCAGGGACTGCAGGACCCCTGCCCCCTGATTTCACAACTTTCCTATCTTGTTCTCAACACAGAGAAATGTCTGAGGCTCATAACACGTAACTGTCCTTTTCTGAACCCAACACTGGCAGCAGGGCTACAGAGGACAGAGTGATGGATTGTTCCATAAATTCTTGACCTTGTCACAAGCGCTGCCACTGGGATGACAAAGAGCGTTCCAGAGTCACGGCCTGAGGTCTTATCAGCCGTGTGCCTCAGTTTCCCCATCTATAAAATGGGGACGAACCTACCACCTACTTTATGGGACTGAATGTGTAATCCACATAAAACTTGCAGAACGCACATGATAAGCCCACAATATATACCGGCTCTGACTGTTTTGATTTTTACACTCCTACTGAAACAAAACAAAACAAAATGAAAAATCCACCCTCAATTTTCTCTAATAACAACTGAAGAGTCAAAATTAAACATCTTAGAAGGCTGTACTTATTCCCACAGATCTGGGTGACAGGTGGATCATCTGGCAGACAGAAACCCACCTAGTTTACATATCTCAACCAAGGAAGAGAAGCAGAAGTTCTATTTAGTTGGGTTCAGACAAGGAGGAAACTCTAGGCTTCAGTCCATCATGCCTCGAGTGGCCAGCACTTGACGTCCACCTCACACCTGCCACTTGATTCAGGTCTGGGGGTTAGGGGTGGTGGGCAGAAAGACCAGCCCAAGGAGGGCAGAGGATGGGAGCGATTGCGGAATCTGTGTCCTGTCAGAAGGCCCCTCAGCTTCGGCAGAGATGCGCATACCCAGCCTGACAACTGGTGCAAACGCTAACCCCAGCCCATCTCCCTGTTCCCCGATGCCTCTCAGAGCAGGAAACGCACTGCCCCAGCAGGGGGGAACAGCCCAGCTCCTCAGCATCCACCGTGGCTTCGGCCCCTGGGGAGGGTGATGCGAGCAACTGGCCCTGAGTGCCTGACAGCGAGATCCTGGGATGGGGAAATGGGAAGGATTTATTTGGGGGACATCTGTCTGGCTGGGCTAGATAGATATCCTACATGAAAGGAACCTGCGGCCAGAAAGGGGAAAAGAAAGAAGCAAGCATTTCCAGGAACAAACCACGTGCTCCACACGCACTGCTGCCTTGCAAGATGGGCACTGTGGTCCCATTTTAAAGATGCAAAAGTCGAGGCTCTTGGTTGGAAGTGAGGTTATATCCAATTTCCCAATCCACAAGGGTAGGTTAAATACTGGGTGGAGGAATTTCCCTGGTGGTCCAGGGGCTAAGACACTGCGCTCCCAATGCAGGGGGCCTGGACTGGATCCCTGGTTGTGAATCCAGCTTGGAGCCCCAGACCCCTGGTCAAGGAACCAAGACTAGGGGCAGCCAAATAAATAAACAAAATTTTAAATCCTCTTTTTAAAAAAGTACTGGGTGGACCTTATAATGGAATCCCCCAGGGCTCTTTCAGAGGACAATACATCATTAGCATTTTCCCATGTCTTTAACAGTCACGTCCAACTCTTTGCAACCCTACGGAGTGTAGCCCGCCAGGCTCCTCTGTCCATGGAATTCTCCAGGCAAGAATACTGGAGTGGATAGATGGTCCCATCTCCAGAGGGGTCTTCTCAATCCAGGGATTGAACCCAGCCAGGTCTCCTGCATTGCGGATCCTTTACCGCCTGGGCCACCATGGAAGCCCCTTTAAAATAAAATTAGGGTAAAAAAGCAGCAGGCCTGAAATGCTTCCATTATTTTATCCAAAATAATTATATATATACACATATATAAAAGAAAAATTACTCTTGGAAGATGTATAATAAAATTTGACAGAAGTAGGATTACCGCTGATTCGTAACTTTTTAATCTGTGTTTTCACATTAAAAGAATTATGTTTCCTATGTATTGCTTGTCAAACTCAGGGAAACAATCAGGCTCTAAAAACCTTAGGTGCCCAGGATGACGCAGCTTGTGACTAGAGGAGCTGCGGCTGAACCAGCTTCTGTCCAGAGCGCAGATGAAGCCTCCTCTGTCCCAGCAGCACACCCTCTCCCCGAAAGCAGCTGAGTCGGCTCAAAGGTTGCTACACAAGTCAGCCTTCCAGGACCACGGGCTCTGCGTTCCAGAGAAGCCTCGGGACAACTGCGGCGAGCCTGGGAAAACCAGCCCCTTGCTCAGGAAGCCAGCGCATGGCTAATGCCTCCTGAGGCTGGCCAGCCCTTCTGAGGCTGATCTGTAACTACAGATGGAGCTGCCCCTGCCCACCCTCAGGGCAGAGGAGGTGCCCGCTTTGAGGGGACACCCTGCAGGAGGCACTGGGGACCCAGCGGTCCCACCACAGCAGGATGGACCCCAGAAGCCCACATTGCAGGCGGATTCTTTACTGTCTGAGCCACCAGGGAAGCCAACCCCCACGAGTGATGGGAAAATAACAGGAAGCTGATATCCATAGACACGGCCTGCTTATGGCCCTCTCTGAGCAGCAAAAGGGCTCAGAGGGAGGGCAGAGAACACCCAGCAACTCCTGGGATCCACAGGCCCGGGTAGAGGTGCTCACGCAAGTAGACAGGCCCAGAGCCTGGATGGGCCAGACACGAAGTGCAGCCAGCACAGGGACAAACCGCCCCGGGGTTCGAATCCCAGCTTCACTACTTACTAGGACCGTGAAAAGGTACTGAAACTTTGCCAGCTTCAGTTTGCTCACCTCAATTCAATGAACTGGAACACGTTTAATATAAAATGTTGATATCCTCAGAGCAACATTTTTTACATAAATTTAGGAAAATGAATTTTAAACAATCTTCAAAACAAAAGGACAGATGGTATCTTTGAAAATCATAGAGATGAATTCAAGATGTCACAAGAAGATGTATTAGGTAGCTGCTTTCCCCAACTAGATGTCTAGTTCATTCCTAAAAGGGAAATAAAAATATCTCACAGGGCAGTTTGTTCTGAAAGGTCAATGTATGTCAGTGCCTCACTCGGAGAAGTCTTTAGCCTGAGCGTTAACCCGGTGGAATGTCGCCCAGCAAGCAATGATCTAATTGAATAGCATCCTCATTATATCACACTGTCTTCTCATTTTATTCTGCCTTCAAGTAATCAAAATTCCTTATATGGGTGCTTTGGCATGCAGTCACAGAAGGCTTACTCAGTGTCTCATGTGACCCTCGCAGCACTCTGAAACCCATTTCACAGATAAGGAATCTGGGGCTCGGAGCTGAGTACACAACCTAGTAAGCAGCAAAGGGGAGTCTCCAGGCCCCCGGCTTCGCAGCCAACACCCAGTCTTCAGCTCCTCGTCCTGGGTTTCCATCCAGACCATGGTCTGACTCACTCCTTCCCGACACAGAAACTGACTGTCCTCTCTCCAAAATCAGAACAAGTACTCACTGTAGGAGTCATGCTCCAAGTACCTCCTCCATAACAAGCAAACCCTGAAGATGCATTTGTATGAAAAGCTCCTTGCTCGGTTCTGAGGAACAGCAAAGGAAGGGAACGTGGTCTCCGTCCTCATCCTCGGAGCATCTGACAGCTACTCAGACGGTAGTGGCAGCCCCTGCCTCCTCTCGCCCCTGCCACCTGAACCCGAGGGGGCACAGTGGTTGGCCAGCCATACTGGACTCTGCTGGGAACCTGTTATGGGCAGGCTCACCGCACACCGTCTGCTCTGGAGCAGCTATGAAAGGGCTCCTGAGACCAACCCCTGAGTCTGAACTGCCTCCCCTGGGGCAGTCCTCCCCCTCGGTCATGAGTTGAACAGAGCTTCCCTGCCACCCATAAAGTCCACATCCACTCGGAACCTCAGGATGAGACCTTATCTGGACGGAGGGTCTTTCACATGTAATCAGCTAAGGACGTCAGGATGGGATTGTCCTGGAGTTACGTAGGCACTGAATTCAGTGACTGACGTCCCTACAAGAAAAGGAAAGATCCAGAGATACACACAAGAAGGAAGGCCAGGGGAAGGCAGGGGAAAGGATTGGAGGATGCAGCTACAAGGTAGGAAGCAAGGATTTCCAGGGGCCCCAGAAGCTGGAAACGGCAAGGAAGGAGGTTCCCCTAAGGCCTTCGGAGGGAGCCGGTGCTGCTCACACCTCAGCTTCACACTTCTGACCTCCACACTCGTAGGGAATACACTTCTATTGTTTTGAGCCACCAACCTGTGTGTTAATTTGTCACAACAGCCCAAGGAAACATCCTCTCTTATCTCGATGTCTCTGACCGGCAGGGTGGAGAGGCCTGGCCTTTCCCTTCTGAGAGCTCGGCTGGCCTTCGGGCCATCACGTTGCCGAGGGCACCCAGTCAGGTGCAGCCTGGGCCGCCCTGGGTGCACTGTGGAGGCCCGGAGTGCACCCTGCACACAAGCGCGCACATATCCACCCCCACTTGCAACTTCTAAGAATAACGCGCTGCCAATAAAGGGCTCCAGCTCTGTCTCGGAGCTAACTGACTCCCGGGGGAGGTTTCCATGTGGTTTGGGATGAGATCTCTTTACTCTCTGGCACTGCTAAGCTGTCGGGCAAACCGCCCTTCCAAACCCTACTGGCACTGCCTCTCAAGAAACTCTTGCTGCCCCACTGGGTGGAGGCGGGGGGGAGCCAGACCTCGTGACATTAAGGGCATCCTCCCACCCCCTCTGGGCTCGCAGCTGCTTCTCATTGGACAGGGAGTCTTGTCTCCCACTGGCCCCCTTTCAACACTCAAGGGTATTTTTATTTAAAAGGCCTCTGGAGTGTTAATAAAATAAAATGCAGAACTGCTCCCCTCTCTCCCCCATGGGTGGGGGAGTTGTTGGCAGTGACCTTGCTTCAAGCAGCCGCTGCCAGCACTGGCAGGGGGCTGGAGGGGCGGGGGTTGGGGACCACAGGTGGTCTGGGAGCATGTTCTCATCTCATTCTGGCTTTGCCACTGATTTTCCTGAAATTTCGCTTCCCTTCTTGGGTCTTCACGTGGTAAATGAGGGGCAAGCAGGGTAGGAGGGGATGTTAGGTCCCTTCCAGCGCTGACATTCCAAGAGGGTGGACTTCCCCTGATGCTTCGCTTGTCTTGGTGCTCGCTCATCGTTCCCTCCATCCTGCGTTCATGAGGTCCCAGCTCCCAAGTGGCTCTGGTAAAAGAAGCCGCCTGCCAACGCAGAAGATGTGGGTTCAATCCCTGGGTCAGGAAGATCCCCTGGAGGAGGAAATGGCAACCCACTCCAGTGTTCTTGCCTGGAGAATCCCACGGACAGAGTAGCTTGGTGGGCTACAGTCCACGGGGTCGCACAGTCAGATACGCCTGAGCAGAGCACTGCGCTGTAGATGCTGAGAGTACTAAGGCAGGCCAGCTCCCAGAGCAGAGAAGGCATCGCCAAGCGTCCACATCAGCGGAGGGGGTGACGCAAACAGGAGCTGGAGGATGGCCGGGGCCCGGCAGGAGAGGCAGAGGGGGAGTGCAGGCACACGTGAGGTCTGGACAAGGGGCTGGGGTGGTGCAGCAAGGCAGGCAGGCTGGGGCCAGATGGAGGAGAGAGCTTGGAACCTTTCCTGGAAGCCACAGGGAGCCAGGCAGGTGCACAAGCAGAGGGGTGCCATGCTCTGATCTGGCCTTTTTTATTTAATAGGTAAGTTTTATTTTTTTTTTTTAGTGTTTGTGCCAGGTGGCATGTGGGATCTTAGTTCCCTGACTGGGGATCAAATCCACGCCCCCTGCATTGGAAGTGTGGAGTCTGGACCACCAGGGAAGTCCCCGATCTGGCATTCTTTAGGAAGCATCATCTGGACACACAGGAAGGGCAGGGTGTTTTGGGGTGTCCAGAAGCACCACCTCATGTTTCCAGCAGGCTCTGAGGACACTGCCAGCAGTTCTTCCATTGTCATTTCAAACAACAAACACTGGAGGTGATGCCCCTCTCCCTGCCTGCCCTGGGGCGATCATCAACAATATTAGGAACACCGGATTCCAGCTTGAGTTCTTGGCCCTGCGGCTGTGTGACCCTCCAGCTTTACAGTCCTGAGCATGGGCCTTGGGGTTGAGACTCCTAGGTAGAAAGCTCTGCTGCTCACCAGTCGTTTCTTCTTGAATCTGTTATTAACCTCGCTGAGATCCAGTATCCCCATCTCTAAAATGGGTCCACTGCAGACAGAGCCGATGGACATTTCACATGCAGGGAGATGAGCTTCTAAACAGGGCCTAGCTCAAAACAGAGGCTCCGTACGTGTGAGCTTTCCCTGTTACAGTCACAAATGTGGGGTAGGAACCAAGATAAACTGTCACCGGAGCCCAAAGGAGATGGGAATGAGGCGGCTCAGGGGAGCAGCTGGGCCCGGTGGGTGGGTGGTGGGCGGTGTGATGTGAGCACTAGGGGTTTTGTCAGTTTATCTCCACAACCACTCAATTTTCCTGCCACGAGAAGCCCAGAATCAGGAAGGCTCATGCCGGCAAGCTGGTGTGGGCCTGGGCAATGGCCTGACGTCAGTGGATCTGGCCAGGCTGCCAAGCACTGCAGCCTCGTCAGCACAGTGTTGAAGTGACTCCCAAGACTCTAGGTGTTTCTTAGCAACGGCCCTATTTGGGGGAACACTGAGTGCCAAAGGGGAAGCTGGCTTGGAAGCTTGTGCAAGACAGGCGGCACCCCAATCAACCCTCAGGGTCCCCCCCAGCAGGTTGGCTCCCTCCCGCCAGCTGCTCCCTCCCGGGGCAATGGGGCCCAGGCTGGAAGCCCTCCACGAGGCCATCAGCTACCTCACAGGTTTCCGGGCAGCATCCCAGCCCAAAAGCTTGCAGAGAGGCCCTGGTCATCCCCGTAGCCCCCAGGCAAAACCCAGTTGCCATCTGTTGTACTTTTAACCACCCAAGCAGCTGACGGGACACGAAAGAAAAAAAAGACATACAACGAAACACGCCCGGCCCTCAATACTCAGACCCAGGGCTGAGCACACAGGACCATCTGAAACACAAAAGACCCCCGAACAGAGTCCAAGATAGACGGGTCTTCTGTGAAATTTCACAACCCACGAAGGTGTTCTAGAAAGTACCAAGACACAAATGCTTGCCGGACTTTTGTTCTTTCTCCACTCTGACAGACAATACATCACATAATCTTCACAAAATTTATTTGGAGGAATTAAAGAATTCCACCCGGGCCAGGCTTCTTGGTGCAGGCAGTTGGGTTCAGATATGTATTATTAATGCAAACATTTTCCTGTCGTGATTGCACACCCAATTTAAAATGAATTATCCAATTAAGTTAAGAAGGTGATGCATTCTGCTTCCAGGAATATGTTGCCAGTGACTCTGTCTTGACTGTTCTCCACTAAAAACCTTTCCAATTAAGTTAAGACCGTTCAGTACATCGTGAGGCTAAGCTGGGAGGTTGCTGTGGAGACAGGAGGAGTCTTCATCATATCACTATTTCAATCTCCTGATGAGAAGGGAGCTGGCAGAGCTCTCAGCCTCCCCCTGGGATGAGTGTTCACTGCCAACAACAACAAGGACAAAAAGCTCTGTTGGACAGAAAAGGATAAAAGATCGTGTAAGCCTCCAGATCTCCTTCTGCAGCTACACAGAGAGTTATGGCTCGGGCTTCCTCGAGCAGAAGCCAGTTGGCGGGTGCATGCAAGAGGCAGACGCCACCCTGATCCTTCTCTCCCCCTCGCTCTGGTCAGTTCTAGAGTGGGTATGCAGATCTGATGCGGAAGGTGTGACGGCGTCAGCTCAGCCAGCAGACAGCAAGTGACTGGTATCAGTTAGCCACAAAGATCGGGGCTATGGGGTCAGACTGAGACACCACTGATGTCACGAAGAGTCAAGAGGAAACACAGATGTTTATTTCTAAAACGCAAACCTGACCACGGCACTCTCTCGCAGACAGCCCTGTACTGGGTCTCCACTGCCCTTGCCATCAAGTTCATCCCCCGCTCACTCTTGCCATCTCATCCCTCCTTCATTCCCTAAATAAACACTCAGACTCTTCCACACCTCCTGGTCTTTGCACGTGCTGGTCCCTTCCTCAGTATATCCCTTCGCTACTTTTGTCAGCCTGGTAAATGTGTTCTTACTCAAGACCTGGGTCAGATGTCTGGACCTCTGGCAGGTTTGTCTCTGACTTTACAGGCTTCCCTGATGGCTCAGATGGTAAAGAATCCACCTACAATGCAGGAGACCTGGGTTCAGTCCCTGGGTTGGGAAGATCCCCTGGGGAAGGGCATGGCAACCCATTCCAGTATTCTTGCCTGGAGAATTCCAAGGACAGAGGAGCTTGTGGGCTACAGTGCATGGGGTCTCTAAGAGTTGGACATGACTAACACTTTACTGCAAGGTAGATGCTAGAATCATGATCAAGCCAGCGCTTTGCTATCATAACTGGTTTTCGTGTTTGTCTCCCTGAGCAGCTGCTAAGCCACTCAAGGGCAGGGGGTATGTTTTAAAAGGAATGATCTAACCATAGAAGAAAAGGCAGAGGTGAGAGAAAGTGGCCATGCCAACCTGAGAAGGATGTACAGGCATATCTCAGAGATACCACAGGTTTGGTTTCCCAGATCACCGTCAATAAAGTGACCACCAACCTGAAACAACTATCGCAATAAAGTGAGACACAATTTTTTTGGTTTCACAGTCCATATAAAAGCTATATTTATACTATACTGTAATCTGTTAAGTGTGCAATAGCATTATATCTGAAAAAACAACATATATACCTTTAAAATATTTTATTGATTAAAACAAATGCTAACCATCATCTGAGCAAGTCAACCTTCTTGAAACAGTAACATCAAAGATCACTGATCACAGATCACTATGACAAACGTAAAACTAATAAAAACGTCTGAAATACCGTGAGAATTACCAGACTCATTCAACACAGGGTTGCCACAAACTTTCAATTCATAAAGAAGTGCAATTTCTTCAAAGTGCAATAAAACGAGGTATGCCTGTATAATTAGAAACCACCTAGAAGCTGTTCAGGAGGTGAGTAAATGCTGCGAATCCCAGGGGTCCCCATGCCCCTCACACTTAGGCCCAGGGGGGCCAGCAGTATTCAGGGCCAGAGACAGGTGTGTTCTGGGTATAGACACTTCTCTTTCCCACCCCAGGACAAGAGATTTTAAAACCAAGTCTGCCTGATGTTCTTGCCTGGAGAATCCCAGGGAAGGCAGAGCCTAGTGGGCTTCTGTCTATGGGGTCTCACAGAGTCGGACATGACTGAAGCAACTTAGCAGCAGCAGCAGGGGCCTGACGTTATTAAGAGTTGCTAAACCATTTAATAAATAAAACCTCTGTGAGAGATCCTTATGTCTACATCAGGCTGTAGAAGTACCTTGTGGAAGACTCAGTTTAAACCTAAGAAGAGAAAAAACCCTACCCCCAAAAGGTAAGCCATCAGAACTACTGATGCCATGAACCAGCCCACCTCTGAGGCTCCCAGCAAGACAGCAAAACAAGTTGTTGGTAGGAGATGACAGTGAAACGCCCAGGCGTGAACTGAACATCCCATGCAGGTCTCTGTCCACCCTGGTGTCTGCCCTTCATGGGCTCAGACACAGGTGTCCTCTCATGACCTGTGTGTTTCCAACCTGGGATTCAGAGCATTGAGTTACTTCTTGAACAGCTTCTGGGTGGTTCTAATTACATAGGCATATCTTCTTTTACTGCACTGTGTAGATACTGTGTTTTTTACAGATCCAGGATTGGGGCCATTGGGATCAGTAGGTCTTTCTTCTAACCTGTGTCTTGTATTAAAGTCCTCTGCTCTCTCAGGGTATGGAACCCCTGATTTCCATAGACTCTGAAACCCTCTAAGGTGGGGCTCATCTTCATGGCCTTCGTTCCACCCTGGGGACCCAGCATAGTGCCTGGTCCACGGCGAGCACATTGTGACGTTCCGTTCACAGAGTCTAGTTTCGCACCTGCAGCTGAATCGAGCTGCTGCACATGTCACAGAACAATGATCCTTTAGGATTCGATGAATTATACCACAGTCTCCAAAGCTCTCCTTTGGGGCGCAATTGTGAAAATCTAAATGCAAGCCCAGGAGTGTCAGAAATCATATACATCATATGGGTTGAAGTGTGCTCCCATAAAGGTAGGGGAAGGCTTAGTCACAGGACCTGTGACTTCACAGAGGTGAGCGAGTTAAGAGGTGGTATTAAGGGTGGACTCTAATTCAATACACCTAGTGTCCTTGTAAGAGGGAAATTTGGACACAAGGAGCAATGCCATGGTATGACAGAGGCAGAGACTGGAGCTACAAGTGTAGAAATGTCAAGGACTGATGACCACCATCAGAAGCTGGGAAGAGGTGAGGAAGGATTCCACCCCAAGTCTCAGAAGGAATCTGGTCCTGCTGACACCCTGACTTGAGCTTCTAGCCCCCAGAACTGAAGAACAAATACCTGCAGTTTTAAGCCCCTCACTTAGCGGCAACTTGTTACAGTAGCCCTAGATAATTAATTGGAGAAGGAAATGGCAACCCACTCCAGTGTTCTTGCCTGGAGAATCCCAAGGACGGGGGAGCCTGGTGGGCTGCCGTCTATAGGGTTGCACAGAGTCGGACACGACTGAAGTGACTTAGCAATAGATAATTAATAAAATAACCAAAAGGCAGTAACTTTTTTCTGACACGTATTTAGTGTCAGCTTTCAAGATAGAAGTGATCTGAATCTGGGTGGAGGCCACTTCACTATGTTACCTGTTTGCTCATTCATTTGCTTCCAATACTTACTAAGCCCCGGGTATGTGCCAGACCCTGTGCAGAGCACCAGAGTGACAAAAGTGGGTAAGCCAGGAGCCTGTGGTGTAGATGGCTCTCTGAGTGGTCACAGAAACAAACACCTGCACCACCGGGCACTAAGTCTTAAAACACAGATAACAGAAATGACGGGCATTTTTATCATGTGTCCTTACCAGGCGCTGATCAAACCAGCCAATCCTAAAGGAAGTCTCACTGTAAGGACTGATACGGAAACGCAGTATTTTGGCCACCTGATGTGAACAACTGACTCATTGGAAAAGACCCTGATGCCGGGAAAGATTGAGGGCAGGAGAAGGGGACGACAGAGGATGAGGTGGTTGGCATCACTGACTCAATGGACATGGGTTTGAGCAAGCTCCAGGAGATAGTGAAGGACAGGGAAGCCTGGTGTGCTGCAGTCCATGGGGTTGGAAAGAGTCAGACACGACGGAGCAACTGAACAACAACCAGGTGCTGAGCACCTGAGCACATGGTCACACGCACGCCTCACACAATCCAGGGAGGAAGGTGCTTTTCGGTGCCCACCTCCCCATCAGGGATCCGAGACACAGGGATGGAGACACAGTTGGACTCTACCAGGATGGCACCGACCACAAAGGGAGCACAAGGAGGGGGAGGCTCGCCCCACCAGGGGAAGCACAGGGACGTGTCTGATTAGGAGGGGCGGGAAGTGTCAATTAAATATGAAAGCATCTTTCAAAGCTTAATTGTCATATCAGCCAAAATAGATATTAAAAAGCACCACAGGGACTTCCCTGGTGGTCCAAGTGGTTAAGAATCTACCTTCCAATGAAGGGGACACAGGTTCAATCCCTGGTCGGGGAACTAAGATGCCACATGTTGAGGGGCAACTAAGTCTGCACACCACAGCTAGAGAGCACACGCAGCAACAAAGATCCACATGTCACAGCTAAGACCAAACAGAGCCAAAAATAAATAAATAAATATTTTTTAAAAAAAGCACAAAGCATTTCTTAGCATGAGTAAGAAGAGCTGTAACACCAGGACATGCGCGATCCACCCACCCCACCCTGGTGTGTGCTGGTGTAGGACGCTGGCACAAAAGTCCTAACTTTCTTCTTGGCACCTGCCTGAATTTTTCAAATAAGTGCTCAGGGAACTAGCCTCTGCATTATTATTGTGGCTTAACACTTGGCAGCACTGAACATGCTTGGGTGCTGTTCTTAGCCCTGTTGTCACTCATTCGCTCAGTCATGTCCAACTCTTTGTGACCCCATGAACTACAGCATGGCAGACTTCCCTGTCCTTCACCAACTCCCGGAGCTTGCTCAAACTCCTGTCCATCCAGTCAGTGATGCCATCCAACCATCTCATCCTCTGCCATCCCCTTCTCCTCCTGCCTTCAATCTTTCTCAACATCAGGGTCTTTTCTAATGAGCCAGCTCTTCGCATCAGGTGGCCAAAGTATTAGAGCTTCAGCTTCAGCTATCAGTCCTTTTAATGAATATTCAGGACTGATTTCCTTTAGGATTGACTGGTTTGATGTTCCTGCAGTCCAAGGGACTCTCAAGAATCTTCTCCAATACCACAGTTCAAAGGAATCAATTCTTCAGTGCTCAGTCTTTTTTATGGTCCAATTCTCACATCCATACATGTCTATTGGAAAAACCATAGCTTTGACTAGATGGACCTTTGTCGGCAAAGTCATGTCTCTGCTTTTTAATACACTGTCTAGATTTGTCATGGCTTTTCTTCCAAGGAGCAAGGAGCTTTTAATTTCATGGCTGCAGTCACCATCTGGAGTGATTTTGGAGCCCAAAATAATAAAGTCTGTTACTTTCTCCATTGTTTCCTCATCTGTTTGCCATGAAGTAATGGGACCAGATACCATGACCTTCATTTTTTGAATGTTGAGCTTTAAGCCAGCTTTTTCACTGTCCTCTTTCACCTTCATCAACAGGCTCAGCCCTAACCATGTGTTAACTTAGCTAATCCCTACCAAATTCCAGTACTTTGGCCACCTCATGCGAAGAATTGACTCATTGGAAAAGACTCTGATGCTGGGAGGGATTGGGGGCAGGAGGAGAAGGGGACGACAGAGGATGAGATGGCTGGATGGCATCACCAACTCGATGGACGTGAGTTTGAGTGAACTCTGGGAGATGGTGATGGACAGGGAGGCCTGGCGTGCTGCGATTCATGGGGTCGCAAAGAGTTGGACACAACCGAGCGACTGAACTGAACCACAATCCTATGACATAGTCTCTCTCTTATACCCGTTTTACAGAAAAGAAAGTTGAGGCCAAGAGAAATTAGGCAAAGCACTTAGTCATGGAGCTGGATATAAATCCACCCCATGTAACCCAGAGTTAATGCTATTATTGTAGTTCTCACTGTGATAATCTGCCCAGGGCAGCAGGTTGGGGGTGTGTGGGGGGGGTGGGGGACTTGAGGGCATCCTCTTGAGGAACAAGGATTAAAGAGCCTCAGCCCCAACCTGGTCCCATTAGCCTAAACATTGTTCTCTGATGTCTTCTGCAGAGTTTTGCATACATTTTCCACTTTTTCCCTCTGTCCATTTCTAAATATTATTAGAATGGGTTAAAAATGTAACATGTAGCATATAAAAACAATAATGTCCTCATGCCTGCTTACTCTGGCAGGAAAACTTGCCTATTAGGACAAATCAAGGGACGTACAGTTTCAACAGGGGAGAGATGCTAGCTGGCTGAGAATAGGAAAGACAACAGGAACAAAGAAGCAGCTGACAAGGTGGGGAGTCACCTAATGTATGCCACGGGCAGAGCAGGCTCTGAGCAAGTGTGGGGGAAGGCGGGGAGAGGGGAGGGGAAGGAGGAAGGGGACTGAGGAAGGCATGAAAGGCAGACAGGGTCCCAGGAGGGCTGCGCGACCGTGAGAAGCACACGCAGTGCAGGATGGGCCCAGCAAGGCGCCCATGTGCTCAGGGGCTCCACAGTCATGAAGACCTTCCTCGAACCTACCTCTCAGGTGAGAGATCAGATCATGTAAGAGTGCCATTTTTGTGGATCAAAAATAGTCAGATATTGGCAATTTCATACCATTCAAATACATAGAGTCCTAGAGTCACACTGACAAGGCTGATAAAAGTGTTCATCGCAAAATGTAACATGCAGCTTTTCACCCTTCTTTCGTCTCTTCTCCCACGTTCTTCCCCTTCCTGTCCTTTCTCTCCCCTCGCTCACTCAGGCCCCCGTCCCTTCTTCATCTCCTCCCCATGTTGTCCCTCCTTCTCTTTTCACCTGAAACTATATTTAGTGCCTGCTGTCAGGACTCCCCTCCAAGTCCAGTGATTAAGAACCCACCTTCCAATGCAGGGGTCATGGGTTCGATCCCTGGTCGGGGAACTAAGAGCTCACATGCCTCAGGGCAACTAAGCCTGCTTGGTGCAACTACCAAACCCACGCACCGCAACGAGAGAAGCCTACATGCCACGATGAAGACCCAGCACGGCCGAAACAAATAAATCACTAAAAATTTTTTAAAAATTATATTAAAAAACCAACAACCCTGTATTCAGTGTCTAATGACCATTGCAGATTCAAACGGCCGAGTGCACACACAAGCATATGGTGTAGGTGTTCCCAAGGAAGGACATCTTCTCCTGGTGGCCGAGCCTGCGTGACACCTGGACAAGAGCCACGCTGGCCCTCACTGTCAGCGCTAGCTGGGAGCACGAAGGTCACGTGGCCAGACCTTTGCTCAGCCCAGCAGGAGAGGAAAGGGACACCGGGGGTGAGCAGGCCACACTGGCCACTCGGACCCAGGGTGCTTGATAAAAAAACAAGCATGTCTAAGGCTGTGACACCCTTTGTGCTGTCTGACTGCCTACCTGGAAATCAGGTGCTCAGAGGCCCAGGAAACAAACGGCTCAGAAGGCAGGGCGTGGGCCTTCAGTCAGGAACGTGGGCACCCTGGCTCTACCGCGCTGGCGGCAGGGCTGTGGGCAAGGGTTCCCATCAAAGGCCCCGTCCTTACCTGTAAAGGAAGAGACACCCGCGGGACAGTCTCAGGGGGTGTGCAGACCAGGCTGTGCAAAACACGCAGGGTGACTGCAGAATCTGAAATTGCTTTCCCCAGAGATTTAAAGATCTGCCCAAGGGAGATCAGACGTAGACTGAACTGCACAACTTGGCCTGTCTCTTGGGGAAGTCACCTTAAGCCTCTGATCTCTCTCTGGGCTGAAATCCCACAGTCCTCCGTCCCCATGCCTGGGCCATGTGAAAAAGGGGAAACCGAGTCACAGACACCGAACCCCTTTTCTGTGACACCTTGATTTAAAACTATAAAATCACTTTTTTTTTTTTTTGTCAGCCTCAAAGTCATGCTCTTAGGCATTCTGCCAGCCAGCAAGATGACAGTTTTCCTTCAGAGGGCCCCAATTCTCATTGTGTGACTTAGAACCTGGGAAAAAGGCAAAACAATAAACCATCTGTGAGGCTTTCAGACAGTGCAATTTGTGAGAAGTGCTTTTTACATCTTGGTAGGACTCTGCATTAAGCCAGCATTAATTAATTGCTACATTAAAGGGAAGCACCTTTAACATTTCAATGACATAATCATATGCAATTACGATCATATAAAGGAACACTTTATAATTAACGATGCCGCCACTTCCTGAAATGTGTAATCCTTCTGTCTTGAATTCCAACGAGGTTGGCAGGAGGAAGGCACTAAAGATAGTTCAGGGACTAATATTTAAATCAGTTTTTAATTCACCTTTCAACATGAATAGTAAAACCGGAACAAAAGCTTACCCTTATTAGGACTCCAAATCTTTATGTCTATGAGGCTAAATATTCAGCAACAATAGCTCCACACAGAAATGGTCAACAATTACAGGCCTGAAATGATTACCCCTCAAGAGCAATAATTTTGCCCCAGCAGGCACATCAACTGCTTTTCCAGAAACGCATTACAGCTCACTCCGACTGTCCAGACTTTGGAAACTATGCTGTGTTATCATTAATAAAGCACTCTGACTTATTTCCGGAACTTAAATATGAGAATGGTTTTGCTTTTAATTAGGGAGGTTTCCCATGAAGTCGTGATCCCCGAGTACCAAGCACTGTTCTAAGTGTTCCACGTGTGCTGGCTTGTTTAGTTCTACACAGCAGTTCTGAGCCCACATTATTTGAGCCCCATTTTATAAATGAGGACAGCAGGCACCCAGATGTTAAATAGCTTGCCCCAGGTACCATCCCCTCCCCACCCTGGAAAAGCCTGTTTGAGTGAATCACAAACCAGACCGGATAAGCAGACTTTCTTGATGGTCACATTCATTCTGTCACTCTACCTATGACGGAGGCCCCAAAACCTCCCTGCACCTAATTTCTGTTGTGAGCAAATTTTTGCAGCAACCACAGAAGAAAATGCAGAGGGAACAAAATTTGACCCATGGTAACACCTAAAGAAATAGAGGAAAATAACAAAATGGGAAAGACTAGAGATCTCTTCAAGAAAATTAGAGATACCAAGGGAACATTGCATGCAAGGATGGGCTCGATAAAGGACAGAAATGGTCTGGACCTAACAGAAGCAGAAGATATTAAGAAGAGGTGGCAAGAATACACAGAAGAACTGTACAAAAAAGATCTTCACGACCCAGATAATCATGATGATGTGGTCACTAATCTAGAGCCAGACATCCTGGAATGTGAAGTCAAGTGGGCCTTAGAAAGCATCACTACGAACAAAGCTAGTGGAGGTGATGGAATTCCAGTTGAACTGTTTCAAATCCTGAAAGATGATGCTGTGAAAGTGCTGCACTCAATATGCCAGCAAATTTGGAAAACTCAGCAGTGGCCACAGGACTGGAAAAGGTCAGTTTTCATTCCAATTCCAAAGAAAGGCAATGCAAAAGAATGCTCCAATTACCGCACAATTGCACTCATCTCACATGCTAGTAAAGTAATGCTCAAAATCCTCCAAGCCAGGCTTCAGCAATACGTGAACCGTGAACTCCCTGATGTTCAAGCTGGCTTTAGAAAAGGCAGAGGAACCAGAGATCAAATTGCCAACATCCGCTGGATCATGGAAAAAGCAAGAGAGTTCCAGAAAAACATCTACTTCTGCTTTATCGACTATGCCAAAGCCTTTGACTGTGTGGATCACAATAAACTGTGGAAAATTCTGAAAGAGATGGGAATACCAGACCACCTAACCTGCCTCTTGAGAAATCTGTATGCAGGTCAGGAAGCAACAGTTAGGACTGGACATGGAACAACAGACTGGTTCCAAATAGGAAAAGGAGTGCGTCAAGGCTGTATATTGTCACCCTGCTTATTTAACTTATATGCAGAGTACATCATGAGAAACGCTGGACTGGAAGAAACACAAGCTGGAATCAAGATTGC
>SJYT01011365.1:330590-358223 GCA_006410635.1 Cephalophus harveyi
TGGACTGCAAGGAGATCCAACCAGTCCATTCTGAAGGAGATCAACCCTGGGATTTCTTTGGAAGGAATGATGCTAAAGCTGAAACTCCAGTACTTTGGCCACCTCATGCGAAGAGTTGGCTCATTGGAAAAGACTCTGATGCTGGGAGTGATTGGGGGCAGGAGGAGAAGGGGACGACCGAGGATGAGATGGCTGGATGGCGTTACTGACTCGATGGATGTGAGTCTGAGTGATCTCCGAGAGATGGTGATGAACAGGGAGGCCTGGAGTGCTGCGATTCATGGGGTCGCAAAGAGTCGGACACGACTGAGCGACTGAACTGAACAACTAAAGGGTGGATCTCCCTGGTGGCTAAGTGATAAAGAACTCGCCTGCCAATGCGGGAGACGCAGGTTCAATCCCTGGGTCAGAAAGATCCCTTAGAGAAGGAAATGGCGAAGGAAATGGCAACCCACTCCAATATTCCTGCCCGGAAAATCCCATGGACAGAGGAGCCTGGTGGGCTACCACTGCACTGGGTCGCAAAGAGCTGGACGCGACTGAGCACGCACGTGCGCGCGCGCACACTGTACACGATTTTCCGCCGTCCTCAGTGGACTGTGAGGGTGGCCCCCTCCCCACGACAGCCTCCCGAAACGGCCAAGGCTTACCTTGTCATAATAGTATCGCAGGGCTCTGCTCAGCTTGTCATAGTTCATGTTTGTTTTGTTTTTCCGGAGTCCCCACAGCTTGGCCACTTCTTCTGCTTTGAGGAGCTTGAATTCACCATCGTTGGAAGTCCAGCAGATCAGGTGCTCATGTTTCTGGTCCAGCAGTAACTGCAACAGGAACTGCCACAGCGTGATTGCACTCTCCATACCTGGGGAGGGAGGGCCGCGTCAGTGCAGCTGCCAAGGCTGGGGCGGGGGGGGCACTCGGGTGGACACCTCAGCACCACCCCTACCCCAGCCAGCCTCAAGTGACTTTCATTTCCATCCCAACCGGCCACTCTGAATCATATCTGGCTGCATGTCTGCAAAACAGCCACGATTCAGAAATACAGGGAAGCCCTGTGACCCTGGTATTCGCCACACACATCCCCACAGGTGACAGAGTTACACTGGGAATGATATGAAAAAAATGATTAACGGACTGCCCCTTCCTAGAATCAGTCCTCATACAAACGATTGCCCATACAATGCACATGGTGTCTGGACCCATTCATCCTATCAGCTTCCTCACTGGTCAGCCTCCAGGCTGCTACCTGGATGAAACACTGGAGCCGCTAAGTGTGGGTACGTACGGGCTGCTGCTCCTGCTGCTGTTAAGTCGCTTCAGTCGTGTCCGACTCTGTGCGACCCCATAGACGGCAGCCCACCAGGCTCCGCCATCCCTGGGATTCTCCAGGCAAGAACACTGAGTGGGTTGCCATTTCCTTCTCCAATGCAGGAAAGTGAAAAGTGAAGTCGCTCAGTGGTGTCCAACTCTTAGCGACCCCATGGACTGCAGCCTACCAGGCTCCTCCATCCATGGGATTTGCCAGGCAAGAGTACTGGAGTGGGGTGCCATCGTCTTCTCCGACATAGGGGCTGGGGGTATGCCAACAGGTGTGACTGCGTGAGGAGCTTCTGGAAGAAGGGACTTTGTTAGGTTACTTTCTGTATTCCCAGTGCTCTGATAACCCAGCCCAGTGCCCGACTGATACATGCTTAAAGACCTGAGGAATCAGTTAGTGCCGCTTAAAGAGTTGGTCTCTTTCTTAGGCACTTGTCACGTTGCAGATAGAAACACCTTTTGTGGGTCTTCCCTGGTGGTCTTAGATTCTGTGCTCCCAGTGCAGGAGGCCTGGGTTCGATCCCTGGTCAGGGAACTAGATCTCACCTGCCACAGCTAAGAGCTTGCATGCCACAACTAAAGATCCCACATGTGGTAAATAAGACCCCGCACAGCAGTCACAAGCACAGAGATGGGAAATGCATTCTTTTCTTCACTATGAGAAGGAAGCCTATAAAATGTTTTCTTTTCCCCTTGACTCTGTTGAGAACTTTGTAAATGCTGTTCCTTCTGACTAAAATGCTGTTCCTCAGCTTTGGCACTTGGTGAAATCCTACTCATCCATCACTACCCAGTTCATATGGGACCTTCTCAAGGAAATTTTCCCCACTCTCCCAGGCAGTTCCCAACTTCAGACATTTGAAGACTTTTATGGCAATAGGTACTGACTAAAAATAACAACAACAATGCCCATTTGTCTCATCAGCAATTGCACATTAGGAAAGGAGAGGCGGTTGGGTAGTCTCAAGAGCTTCCTCATAGCTCAACCCTCATGACTGGACATGTGAAGTGCCCTGGGTTTTGATCTGGGAAAGATGCTGGAATGAGGAAGCCCAGGATGACCAGAGGGTGGAAAGCTGGCTTCTGGCACGGACAGAAGCTTCGAAGGCCAGTTGTGAGGTGGGGACAAAGCCAGAGAGAAGTAATGCAAAGAGGAAACACAAGCCCCAGGAGGCAGCCAGGGTGACGGGAACAAGCAAGCGGTGAGAGACACACGACTCTGGGAGACCCAGAAGCCAGAGTAGCAGCCTTAGGGAGACTTATCTGTACCAATATTTTTGTCAGCTCCACACCTCCTCTCCTGCATTTCTCTTAAAGGGGTAGCTTTCAGACTGATGAATCATTTTTCTCCTTTCCACACGGGGATCCATGTGAAAAATATCTAGCTTTCCAATAAGTGTTTATTTCCTTATTTCCTTTCACATGTTCAGCCAAAAGAACACATTTTACTGTTTCTCTGAGCAACATGGGTTTCTCGGTTAAAGAAAAACAGAATAGCAATGTTCTTCAAATACCCATAGGGCACTTTTTATTTACGGCTCTTTAACGGAGATATTCAGAAATCAATCTTCACCACAACGACCATTCAGTTCGTAAGACAATAAATCACCTCCTGGTTGGATCACAACAGCCTTTCGTATCTCACGAGTCTCGTAAACACACGCAGCAGCCCGCCAGCTCCAGCTCCAAATATGAGCTTCTGATTATTTGAGGACGGACCACAACTTTCTCCCCATCATTGGCACCAAGAATCGCTAACAGTTGTCTCAGATTCTTTGGTGTTTTCTTACCCAAACCCTTCAGATAGTAAGCTTTCAAATATCTCTAAAATCTGAAAGTGGATGCTCGGAGGAACCTGCTCCAAAGGGTAGAAGGCTGCCAGTGGGTTTGGAGGCCTGGATGGAAGGGATTCCTGGGTCGGTGGCTCTAGCTACTCGCACCTCCCCCATCTCTGATATGAGCCATAATGTTCCAGATGGAACAGGAGGACAATGTAAACATCTCCATGTGTTTCACACTTAGTGCTTCTACCAACCAGGACTCCTCAGAGCTTCCTGTGCTTCCTGGAATCCTTTTCCATGGCATTCCAACCTTGTGTATTGGAGCCATGTGCCCCAGGCATAAACGACAAGGACCGGACCAGATAAATGTTCTCAATCTTTCACTCCTCCTCCCTTTCAAGTGGCCGTGCAGCAGTGCCCAGAATGGGTAGAGTACTTTTCCCCCATCCCACTGATATTTGGGGATGGCCACGTTATTTGATTTGGCCAATGGAATGATGAGCAGAAATTTCAGTGTGCCCTTTCTCAGCTGAGGTCTAAGAGGCTTCCTATGTTTGCACTTTTCCTCTTGTGTTCCTGTTACTACTCTGAAGCTATGGCGCAAAAATGAGACATGTGGAGTCAATCTGAGCTCGACCCAAAGCCTGGAGACAAGTCCCACAAATCACAGTCTGAAGCAGTGTCCCTGAGGTCAACCAATGAGAAAAATTAATGTTTCTGTATACCAGTGACTCTCAGGCTGTCTGTTATGCAGTATCATAGCAGCAAGAGCTGACTATTACAATGTCTTAGTCTAAAAAAGCTCTCTTTGCTGGGGTATATCTTTACACTGTAAACTTACACTCATAATCATGAGGTGTGTCTAGGCATGAAAAAGCATGTTATGCAGGGGGATTGGCCAATCCTGTCTTTACTCTGAGGGTTACAAGTGGGCCACATAAATGATCATGGGTGTTATGGCACGGCCTTCAGCAAAGGTAAAAGGAGGAAAGAGGGAAAGAAAAGGGAGATATAAGAGAGGAAAGTGAAAAGGCAGAGGAGCAAAGGGTAAGGACAAGGACACCCTCATCAGGGCCCTGCCAGATTTCCAGAATTGACGAGCTGGGCCAAGGAGAGGCACAAGCTGAGCACCAGGAATCAGAGGGCTGCCCCGCACACACTCAGGGCTTTGGTGAGGCTGGGTGGGCTGAGGAACATCCCCTGCCTCCCCCGGCACTCTCCCACATGGAGGCGTCGGAGCCAGGCCCCCGCTGAGGGTGGGAGGGCTCCGCAGAGGGCTGATGTGAGTGACAGGGCTACACTGGAGGTGACTAAGCCCTCTAGCCACTCCTGCCTAGAGCGCGACAAACCCGCCTCTGACAGCCCCATTCTCCTCTCCAGCCCTTCCGCCACTCCTCCACGCCCGTGGATCCGCCAGCTTCAGTGGGTGTGCAGTCACACGAGTCTCTACTGTGAGCAATCCAGCCACGCGTGACTTAGAGGTGAGTCTCAAAAATACTTCCCCACGAGCTTATCACATCTACAAACATCTGTCACCCACTTGTACACTCGGCAGAAGTCATGCTGGGAGGCAGTGGGCCCCCCACGGCCACCCTGGCCTCCAGCCTTGCCACCCTCTCTGGCGATGGAAGCGGCTGAGGGCATGCGGGGCAGTGGGAACACGGTAGGGCTTGGGGTGGGCAGGTCAGCAACTGATCTCACCACTGTGGTTCCCACCACTAAGACACTCAGCGTTTCCCCGATTTTAGTTCCAACTTTAGTAACTATGATTCAGTATCATCATTTACACGATTGTTTTCACACACAGTCATGCTTCACACCTTTGCGAGCTACAAACTTTGCCCCCTCAAGGACATTGGCAAAGGTAAGGGTCTAATACATGCCTGGGAAACACACTCTCCTCCCAACCACCAACACATATTAGCAAATTCATCAAAATTAATATAGCTCTCACCAAAAAAAAATTATCTTTACTGTTTTTTTAAAAAATTAATTCCTTGATGCCTAGAATCCTTAATAAACTCCTATGTCTTGACATGAAGGTACAGTCAAGCCCAGTGTATCTGGCTGCCATTATGAAGAATGTGTGTAATTCAGGCAGCATCCTGTGGTTCTTACTAAATAAAAAGTTCAAGAAAGCACTGATACTTGAGATTTATGTTTGATACATTATTATACAAGTGGAGGGTCTGCTTTAACTTAATATGTTTCATCAGCCTAGCCTCATTTAGCTGACTTCCCACAACTCTCCACTTAAAATATGTAGAATACATGAAAGAAATGCTATAATTTTCTTAAAAAAAATTTTTATCCCCAATCAAACTTTCAGCTGAGTAGAAAATGTTACTCTTCCTCGGCCCCGCCCCCTGGCCTTATTTTGAATGGATAAAATTTTATCAGGTATGGTAATGCCATTCTTTTTCCAAGAGTCAATAAAATTTAACATTTAATATGAACACATGATCCTTAGAAATCTTAAAATCTCATAATTTGATAGCTGCAAAATCATTGACTGACGGTTTTTCAATTATTTTTAATTTCACGGAAAGCACATGATTCTATTCTTATTTTTATTTTTCCTCTTTTTTCAAAAAAAAGGTGTGTCTCACCTTTTTTTAAAGAATTGAAAGATTCTTTAAATTTTACAGTGCTCATAACGCCATGCTTAATGTGAACATTAAGCGCTACACTTTTACGTTTAGGAGGATCCACTGTGAAAGCATCGCTGCTCTTGCAGGAAGAGGCGCCCTCCGCATCAGGTCCCCTCTGCACCATCCCTGACTGCATCTCGACCCTGCCGCCCACTGCACATGGTTTCTCCTCAGCACTTCTACTGGAACTAACCCAAGACCACGGTCACAGCAGCGGACAAGGCCTCTTCCAGGCCTCTCCAGAGAACAGAGCTACCTGCTATTCACCCCAGCTGTTCCTTCTCCTTTGTAATTTATAGCCTAGATATTGCCATGGTGGAAGACAGTTAGATCATTTAAAACAGTTTGTCCAATCTGAATAACACACATCCCTCCTTTGGAAGGAGCAGGAGGCAAAAAATTAATAGGTCTTCATGTGGGCAAATCATCTTCACTAAATATCTTATTATAGTCTCCCATCAATATTAAGAAGAAAAATGGATATAAGTGCCTCAAGGTTTATAGTCCTTTACAACCAGCTGATCGCTCCCACCCTATGCAAATTAACAATTAATCTTACATATGACACATGATACTTGGTTGAGAGACAACCAACACAGAAGTCAGGGCCATGTAAGTTATTTTGAGTAAGTATGTGTTTATACAATTATACCTTACGAAGAGGAGAGAGACTCAATTCTCTCTCCACCTTTTTCAAATTTTTTTTGAGTATCCATTTTATGCCAAGAGACTTTCTGGGTATTTGAGATACATCAGAGATAAAGGAGATGAAGACCTCTGTCTTCGTGAATCTTACATTCTAATGGGAGAAGCCAGGCCATAAACCACAAACACACGACTATTAAAACACAGTATTTTGGAAAACCAGTGTTACAGGGAAAGGCAGCCAGAGCAGGTTAAGGGGGTGGGAGCAGAAGGTCATGGAAGGCCTCTTCAAGAAGCTAAGAGCTGAGAAATACCTTTGTTAAAAAATAATTTTCAAAATGGGTAAAATCATGGCTCTCCTACAGATATAAAATGAAGACATGTTAAAGATTTTATTTCACTCATTAGTCAACCAGGGAACTTGGCAGGTGTTCTAAGTTCAAAACAAAATCTGAATAATAAAGGCATTTATAAATTAGGAATATTGAATGCACAAACAGGGGTGACAGAGGAGTCAGGTGAACTCTACAAGATAGGAGAGAATTTGCATACCTATACAAAATAATTATTTTTGTTATCAGCTATCTCTAATTAGTACATTGTAAAACCTTCCATAATACCAAAATCACATCATCCAGAGGAGATTAGCGTCTAGACAATGCACAGTTTTTTGTGGAAGCATAATTGTTTTCTACAACTTGCAGCAGATGAGAGGGTGAACTGCTTGTGTCTACTTAGAAGGCTACACAGTGAGGAAGAGCAGGTTCAGAGCCACAATAAGCGTTAGTTGCTCAGTCGTGCCCGACTCTTTGCAACCCCATGGACTGCAGCCCTCTGTCCATGAGATCTTCCAGGCAAGGATACTAGAGTGGGTTGCCATTTCCTTCTCCAGGGGATCTTCCCAACCCAGGAATCGAACCCGGGACTCCTGCATTGCAGGCAGATTCTTTACCAACTGAGCTACAAGGGAAGCCCAGTATCTGGGTTCAAGTCTAAGTACCAGTCCTATTTGGCTGTGGGACTTTGGTTAAGTTACTTAACCTTTCTGTGCCTCAATTACCTCATAAGGAAAATGGAGATGATGATGATAAAAGTATCTCCCTTACAGGGCTGTTGCAAGGACTGCATGAGTTACTAAGAATGCACTTGAACTACACTTGGTACGTAGTGTTATTCCAAAGTTTACTATTATTTTTTAAGCAACAGAGAAAGTTCTTCATAGATCATGTTGTGAGGATATTTGGCCTTCACCTAGCTCAAAGGCATTATTTAGATACTATATCCACCTTGGTTCTTTGTTCATTAGGCAATGATTCCACAATAGGCACTGAAATCCAGGAAGAATCTTCCAATTCTTTGGTGACTGTTGTTTATAAGGTGACCTAGAATATGTTTATGTGGGTTTTTAAAAAGACTATCATCAAAAGATGAAAAAACATCAACAGATACACACCACTATATATAAAATAAATAACAAAGACCTACTGTGTAGCACAGGGAACTATATTCCCTACCTTGTAATAATCTACAATGGAAAAGAATCTGAAAAAGAATATATATATAATGAATCACATTGTTGTGTACCTGAAACACAAGACTGTTAATCAATTCTATGTCAATATTTTTAAAAGTCAAAAAACAGATTTTTACAACTTCTGGCAGAAAACTCGGATCCCTGAACACGTATCTGCTGCCTTCAGCTTAAGAAACCCTGGTGTAAAATGCTTATCCTGAAGCTTCCAAGTTGTTTCTGTAGCAAAGACAGCCCTTGGGTGCTCACACCTCCCTTGGGACTAGTTCTGCCCTGATCTATCTTGTGCCCCTGGAGCAGGGAAGGGAGTTAAGGAGACAAGAACCATTGGCTCCAAGAGAGATAGAAGAAGGGCTCTAACACGACGACCCAAGGGACAGCCACGATGACAATGCCCGTGAAGACGGAGCCCAGCTGGGGCGCGCTCCCCGGGCTGCTCACGTGGAGAAGCAGCAAGAGCTTGTCCACGGCACAGAGAGGGAGGGAGGGACATTGAGGCAGACTCTGAGCAGTCACTTTCCACCCTCATTCTGTGTTTTCAACTCTTTTTGTCTTTAAAGAACACAAACAGTATCCTTGATTCCCTCTTTCATCTGGAGGGAGTCTCAAAGAGAAGGAGGCCATAGACTGAATACACTGATCACTTTCGTCACCGACGGTGCCTCCCTCTGCCCACTTTGTCAAATAAATGAATAAGACTGAGGTTAGTACAGGCCTCTGTCTGTGCCCTTAACCACTGTTACACCCTCCCACCAAGAGCAAGGAACTCGCATCAGGATCAGGGAGCAGGGATGGGAGGATCAGGACTGGGAGCAGGCTCCTGGAGAAGGCTTGCTAGAGGAGTGAGCTTGAGCAGAGCCTTGAACAAAAGGGTGCACAGAATCTGAAAAGGGTGAGAGGATTTGATCAATGCCCCTCCTTCAAAAGCATAAAGCTAGAGTTCTGTTCAGAGGACGTGCCCGTGATTTCTCCCCTTTCCTTGTTAATATTTAGCTTCTGTTGGGTCATAAAAACCAGGTTCTGGTACAGATTTATAATTCAGGGAGTTGAGACATCAGGAGAAAGTCTTGTCGTAGGAGAGCATTTGAAGTTCTAGGGGGTGGAAGGCAAGAAAACACTCTTTCACCTTCAAAAAGAAAAGGGTAAGAGGAGAGAGTAAGAGTACATCATGAGAAACGCTGGGCTGGATGAAGCACAAGCTGGAATCAAGACTGCCGGGAGAAATACCAGTAAACTCAGATATGTAGATGACACCACCCTTATGGCAGAAAGTGAAGAACTAAAGAGCTTCTTGATGAAAGTGAAAGAGGAGAGTGAAAAAGCTGGCTTAAAACTCAACATTCAGAAAACGAAGATCATGGCATCTGGTTCCATCACTTCACGGCAAAGAGATGGGGAAATAATGGAAAGAGTGACAGACTTTATTTTGGGGAGCTCCAAAATCACTGCAGATGGTGACTGCGGCCATGAAATTAAAAGATGTTTGCTCCTTAGAAGAAAAGTTATGACCAACCTAGACAGCACATTAAAAATCAGAGACATTACTTTGCCAACAAAGGTCCATCTAGTCAAAGCTATGGTTTTTCCAGTGGTCATGTATGGATGCGAGAGTTGGACTATAAGGAAACCTGAGCGCCAAAGAACTGATGCTTTTGAACTGTGGTGTTGGAGAAGACTCTTGAGAGCCCCTTGGACTGCAAGGAGATCCAATCAGTCCATTCTAAAGGAAATCAAACCTGAATATTCATTGTAAGGACTGACGCTGAAGCTGAAATTCCAATTCTTTGGCCACCTGATGGGAAGAACTGACTCATCTGAAAAGACCCTGATGCTGGGAAAGATAGAAGGTGGGAGGAGAAGGGTATGAGAGGAGATGAGATGGCTGGATGGCATCACCGACTCGATGGACATGAGTTTGAGTAAACTCCAGGAGTTGGTGATGGACAAGGAGACCTGGCGTGCTGCAGTCCCTGGAATCGCAAAGAGCTGGACACAACTGAGCGACTGAACTAAATTAAAGAGGAGAGAGGCAGAAGTTCTGCACCATAGGGAGGGCCAGGGGTGGGAGCAGCCAGTGACGGCTAAAGTCCAAAGCAAGAATCAGTGTGGAGTCCTGGATGAGACGGCCATGTAACCTGCCCAGAAACAACTCATGCCTGAAAATCAAAGTCCACCCAAGACCCATAGGTACAAACCAGTGGTTACCAATAGGGAGGGGCAAGCAGGGAGGGATAAGATAGGACCACAGACTGTTGTGCGTAAAATAAATAAGCATGGGGTGGAGGCAAGATGGTGGAGTAGGACATGAACCCACTCCCTCTCACGGAAACACCAGAATCACAGCTAACTGCTGAACAACCGTCAGTAAAATAAATGAGCTACAAGGATGAATTGTGCAGCACAGGGAGTGTAGCTAATATTTCATAATAACTACAAACGGTCTAACCTATGAAACGTGTAATCACTCTGCTGAACACTGGAAACTAATGTTCTAAATCAGCTATACCTCAAGCAAAATAATAGCTAAGTCCATCCAGTAGCAGAGGTTACTGTGCTCCTTCAAACACCACCAAGCCTCCAGCAGTGCCAGGCTGCCAGGAGAGTCCGTCCCAGCCCATGACCACCAGCATCGCCTTGTCACCCTGCACCAGCGGGCTCCTGGTGAAGCTAATGCCTCAGGGACCATCACTTTGCACAAGTCGAGGGGCTCTAGTGATTTTGTATTTATAATTTGTGGGGGTCTGTACAAAGAGGATTTCTGCACATTGTTTTAAACTTCAGCACCACACCTCCCAAAATCTAGTCCTGCCCCCACCCCTTCTCAGGCTGCCTCCTCCTGAGAAGCTGTGCTCCTTTTCCTGATGGCAGTCATTCTGCCGCAAGGTGGCGCCAGACATCCTAACGTGAGACAGAGCTGTACAGAATCTGTACGCAAAGCCTGAGGTTTCTGCTTCCATTCTTAGAAGCTGAAATACCCACTTATTTGCTCTTCTTCCTATCTGTGGCAACCTAACACTTCTCTTTGCATGTTTCTAGTTTCATTTTTTTAAGCTACCCTGAGTTGGAGTTTAGGTGGTTCAGATAAATTGTCTTTGTAAAGCTTATATATTGTGGGAACTAGAGAACTTTTAGCCAACTTAGAAAAAACCAGTTAGAAATGAGAGAGCCCAAGGAAAGGAGAAAAACTCCTGTGAAAGAAATAAACAAAGTAGGTGTTCAGCAAGTTCACATCTTTTTACTTGTTAAAACTTGCACAGTTAGAGAAGTCAGGATGAAACTTCAACACTCAATACTGAAAATTCTCTGAATTTCAATTCCTCTGCCCAGAATATCTACTAAGTGTTTCTGTAGAGAAATGTCAGAAACCATTTCATTAAAACAAAAACAAAAACCTGTATTTAAGGCAGGGAACTGGAAAACAACAATTTGTACTGTTTGAGGTCAGCAGTAACTTGGCACAGAATAATTTTAGGGCATTAAGTAAATAAGGATTAATATTTGGTAACTGAGCAACACAAATGGAAGTCTTTTTTATATTATTTTTGAGAAGGCGAAACTAAGATTATTGACATGTATTTTCAACAGACATTTTAATTCTTGTCAACCACTGCATGCAAAAAAAATGCTAATCTGTGAGGCTAAATTCATGTCCCTCGAGGCTTTTTTTATTTATTAAAAAATGTTTATATTCTCATTCATTGACTATCTGCAGATTGTCCGTGCTTTAAAGAGCAGTGTGTGTGAGCTAAGTCCCTTCAGTCATGTACAACTCTTTATGACCCGATGGACTGTAGCCCACCAGGCTCCTCTGTCCATGGGATTCTCCAGGCAAGAATACTGGAGTAGGTTGCCGTGCCCTCCTCCAGGGGATTTTCTGACCCAGGGATAGAACCCAGGTCTCCTGCATTGACACCAGCACCACCTAGGAAAGGCCCCCTTAAAGAGCAGAGTGACCAAAAAAAGAGGGAAAGCAGTCATCACTCAGCCTTTTTTTTTTTTTTTTTAAATACCTTTTGCGGTTCACAACGTTTTCCAAATCATTCCGAGGACAGAGAAAGATTTTTTCTGGGGAAGTCAGTAATAGCCACTATAATAACACCTGCTGTTTACTGTGCATATAATCCACGCCTCTTTCCTTCTGAACAACTCTGTGTTGTCTGTGGATATATGGGAAGCAACTCAGTTGGTTTGTTGGTGACTTTCATAGGGTGAATTTCCTTTGGAAAAGTAAATGGATGGCTACATTAACTCCAGCTGGGAAAGTAGGTTCCAGCCGTTCTACTTTCTGCCACATCCGTATATTCAAGCCATGTCCCACCATTTCCCACCCCACCCATCCCCACCACTGCACATCCAGTCCTAGCTCACCCCACATTTTCAGACTAGGCCCACATGCAGATAAGAAAGGGCCTAATCTCACTCTAGGTTGCCTGGCATGGATGGATACCCCTTGGGTCTCTAAATTTGGCAACATCTCCAAACTTCCTAATATTCCTGGTACTGAGTTTATTCTTCCTGTGCCAGAAGAGGAGGTGGTGATCGATCCACAGGGTTAAAAAATAAATAAATAAAATAACTGGCCGTCCCAGAAGCACTCACCTATTTCTCTGCACCTGAAAGAAATAAATGGGTCGATCTGAATGAGATGGTGTACAGAGAAAGCTCAGCACAGTGCCCTGTACGTCATGAGCCTTCCCCAGGACTTAGATGCTGCCTGCATCCATGCCTTCTATGAAGCCTTGAACAAGCCTCCCACCGATGGAGCTGTTTCTTGTTGGCCATCAGATCCCCTGGAAAAGGAGATGGCAACCCACTCCAGTATTCTTGCCCGGGAAATGCCATGGACAGAGAAGCCTGGTGGACTACAGTCCACGGGTCACAAGAGAGTTGGACATAACTGAGCAACTGAACAATGACAATCACTACATCAGTGTCATCCAGCAATTCCAGCATAGCACATGGTAAACAATGGGCATTCAATAAAAAAGTATCATGAGTCTCAATTTCTTTCCCTTTAAGATACGGACTGTAATATCTGGCTTCAGAGACTCTTCTATCACCTGCTAAAGAGCCCAGACATTGAAGAATTTTATTTTTCTTTTTTCTTGGAAGAAAGATGGACTTGCCCACTTCTCCGGCATCTCCCCACATGGCTTACAATCAGGTAGCCACACAAACAGTGTATCATCTGTAGTCCTCCACATATATACACATATCCATTTAATCTCTTCTTTGAAAACATCAGACACAATTTTATTAGGCAGTTAAGGGAACACAAGCCTGCTAGATCAAAGCGGCCAACTGGTCACCCAGCCCTCCCAAAGTGGGGCTGTAGTTCATTACAGCCAATCGGTTAACCACATCTACCTCCCTTGTATATCAACATGCCCCAAAAAACAGACTCAGAAGTCCTGGGCACTGAAGAGAAAATCTTTTCAGGTAACCAACGGTATTAAAAAACCAGACCACATCTTGAAAGATAAGTAGGACTATAAAAAATCAGAGGTTCCTACAACCTGGGACACTCCCCAGGTCCCCCCATAGAGTCTCACAAAGCCCAGGCTCTGCTGAGAATGCCTTTTCTTTAAACAGATGAATTGCTCCTTCCTGGACATTTTTGGACTAAAACCTGAGCCTTCGCTTTCTTTGCAGTTGTTTTTGTTGTCTGCGTTGTTTCTGAGGATCTTAATTCTGGCTTGAAGCACACCTCCCTCCAGCTCTCATACTTGGTAACATTCAGCTTCCTCTTCTTCTGCAGGTTGTAGGCAGGAAACTGGAAAATGGGCCACAGGAAACCTGGCCTCCTACATCTGTCCCACTTTGTAATTGCAGCTCTGGTTTCATTTTGCCTTGTGTGTCAGCTCTGTTTTAACCCTCAACACAACGGCCAAACTCTGCTTTCTGAAAGAACACTGCTATGCTTATTGCCCAAGGAAATTCATCGAGACTTTTTTCCTTCCCCAGAGTAATTAACCGTATGAATTCAACATGGAAAAAAATACTAAGCAAATTCTAACAGTAGTCATTTGGATCAAAAGTCATATGGAGCTAGAAAAATGATTCATTCAATGTGATAAAACTACTAATAAGTCCCCAGTGAAAATTTAAGACCACTTGATAGTACTGTACACAGCAGAAGTTATTGTATATCAGGATGATTACCAGCAGTCCAAGGCTGTCAGATGAATTCTGACTTTTGAGGCTTTGATAAGTAACATATGAAAATAAATAATCATCCCTTATTATAATTTCTCATTATGATGCTACTTCAAATTATGTTCTTAACCATACAGCTATTAGGTTGAACCATATGATATTGTTTTCATGGGTTGAAAATAGTCAAATACCAGCAATCTCCTACAGTCAACCTAAAACATACAATTGTTAATATACAGAGAGGATAGATCCACACACACAACACTCATCTCCAGGGCAGTATCTTCCTCCTGTGTTTGGTCCATGGACCCTTTTTAAGAATCTAAAATTCTCCAGTGGTGGAAAAAAGATATATTTAGATCCTAAAGATAATTTATAAATCTCAGAGAGCCCCATTCTAAAGGAAATGTTAGCTATATTTTCCCCCGCCACCACCAATACTGAGTGACCATGAAATTTTCAAGAATAGGGCTTCTACCAAAAAAAAACCCACAATTTCTTTAAAGAGGAACTTTTTTTTTTTAAATGTTAACATGTGATGAGCATTTACTATGTACCAGGCATTATACACATTGTCTAAATTGGATACCCATGATTTAATGAGGTAGAATAAGATGCTCCAGCCACAGGAGTATTATGGGAAAACAGAGACTCATATCCAGGTGCACCTGGATTCTGAGTCCAGCTTCTTAATCACCACACACAGTTCTTCCAGCAGAGGTTTCATTTCTTATATGCACACCTTACAGCTACTAAGAGAAACGTCCTATTTTAACACAGAGGGAAGTATTAACACAGAGTTAACATTCCCATGAGAAATCAAATCAAGAAGTTCCCTTGTTCATTTCTGGTTTTGCTTCTGTGACTCCAGTTGTTCCAACTGGTTCTAATAAAGTTTGAATCCATCCCATCATTTAAAAACATATTAAAAAAAGTTTCCCTTTTTTTAAAAGATCTACTATTGGTTTCAATATGCGGCAGCTTCATCCAATGCTAAATAACCAAGGTTGCTTCTTGATGGTAAGAAGCTGTGCCTTCTATTATCTAGCTCTTTCTCAATAGAAAGACATCCTCCCGTTTGGTGTGTACGCACGCGCTAGATAGTGGATCACGAGGAGGAACATGGGAAATGAAAGGTAGGTGATCTCACCTGGCCCCCAAGCAGAGCCCCAAACCTGCATGCATTTCATGTAACAATGAGATAACTCATGAGAAACACATCACTGAGAATAGGGGCAGGCTGGGGACCCCACTAAAAAGACGGGACCCACCGGACTTGGTGAGCACCCAGCAGAGGCTAAAAATATCTTCTTTTAAAGCCAACATCTCTGGGGAATCCCTGTTTCAGGTTCTAAGAAAGCAATACGTGGGATCTCATGGTGTCTCATGACATGCACATAAAATAAAAAAGGTGTTTTGCATTGAGTAAAACTTACTTAAAACCTTGCTAAGTGTTCTTAAGTTTAAGCTTCAATTTAATGAGCTCCCTAATTTCCAGTGGGTCCTTTTCTTCCATACTACCTCCTAATTCTTATATTTCATAGGCCTTTGAATGGAAAAATCTTTTCCCTAAATTTCTGTACTGTTAATAAAATTCAATCCTGTGTGCAAGGAGAAACACTGGATGTCAGAAAATATAAATTCTCATCATAGTCATGGCCTTGAGGAGCTGCATGATCTCCCGGAAGAATGTTAATTTCTCTGTTTCAACTTTTTAAGTAAGACCAACCCTAACCCTGCTCCATACAGGGTTAGCAAACTGCAAACTACTTTTCTTTGATGAAGAGTATTTCAAAAGTAAAAATCTAAGATATACTTTTGATCAATACGCTGTCTAAATGATCTTTAAAATAAAAATGGAATACCTTCAGCTTCAAATAAAGCCTTCACAGAGATTTTTTTAAATCTGTGAACTAAGTTAAAGGCAGAAAATGTTTAGTTACCTACTTTTACGAAAATAAAAAATAAAGGAAATCTCACATGCCACTTCTACTAGGATGAAACCATAACCTTTCAGATAAAGTTGAAAGCTCTTCTGTGCTAAATAGTAAGCTGTGTACACACTCCACAAGGATATACAGAGTGCAGTCAGAACACTTCTGCATGATACAACATGATGGTGGTTTTTCCACATCCAGAAACTGAGACATTTCCTGCCAGAGCATCCTCCAAACTCCACTATTGTGTTGAAACTGTAAAATCTTTCTAAATCAGGACTGACTTCCTCCTATTATGCTTTAGAGGCGTCTTTCTGGGAAGGGTAGATTCAAGGCAAAAGGTAGGAATTCCTGCAGCACCACCCAGTGGAAACATAAGAGAGAAAAAAAGGGGGGGCAAGAGAAAACATGTTGAATTAAACAAAAGTCATGTCATAAACTCTGCTAATCAAAACTCTGGACAGTGCGCTTTTTCCATCAATGGTGACCAGCAATATTTTGCTTAACAATTGTGTCCTTGGTCCTCAGACCATTCCCCTTCAATGCACCCACACAAATGATCAACATCACATCTGCCTGGTCTCTCTCACACATGTGTACACACACACACACACACACACACACACAGGGCCGACACCAGGGCCAGGGAGAAAGGAGTCCCAGGTGGGGTCAGGAGTGGCCTGTGACACCATCCCTTCCTTGCAGAAGGGTCCCCAGCGGACCGTGGGGACCAGGAAATCTGCACAGCTGTGTTCGGTGTCCCCGTCCAGCTGCAGGGTCGGGCATTTCCTGGTAGAAAGGTAATCATCTGTGCATCTTCCCCTTTCCCTGGTCTGAATGCACTCAGTCTGGGCCACCTCCAACATCTGCAGGCCTTTCAACCTCCCTCGCTTCCTCCCGAGTGGGAAAGGCTCAGAGCTTCCCCTTCCCTTGTGGCCCTGATCTCCAGTCCCCCAAACTCTCTCCATGGTGACCACTGCTTCTGCTCCTCTGTCTGACCAAAGCCTCCCACAGGTCGTTTCAGTCCATCTCAATTCCACTTACCACCATCATCTGAACACGTCCCTTGGCCAGCGACCGCTTCTCACGCACACATGACACATCAGGCTCCTGAGCTTGGGAACAGGATGGAGCAAAAGGGACCCTTGACCCTCTCCTCCCAGCTTTCCTTCCCAGAGAGCCCTGGCATCGGCCGGGAGAGGGAGAGAGCTGTGGTCTTCCCGGAGACACTGGAAACTCTCTTGTCTTCTCTACGGAACTTAAAATAATCAAAGTATCATTTCCTCCATGTCCTGGCTATTGTAAATAGTGCTGCAGTAAACATTAGGGTGAATGTATCCTTTGGAATGGTTTCCTCCGGGTATATGCCCAGGAGCGGTATTGTTGGATCATATGATAGTTCTATTTTTAATTTTTTTAAGGAACCTCCACACTGTTCTCCATAAAATCCAAAAAAGAGAGGATCTATGTATACGTATGGCTGATTCATTTTGCTGTACAGCAGAAAATACCACCACACTGCGAAGCAATTATACTCCAAATAAAGATTTTTTTAAAAAAGCATCATTTCTTCAATCATATCTGAATGCCTACATCACTAAAAAGAAAAATGGTCACCAACATTAACACTCCTGGTAAAGTTATCTTTCCCTTTTCCTGGAATAAGTCCACCAAAACCATTTTCCATGTCTTCTAAAAATAGAAAACGATACTAGTTAGCTGATCTTGACATTGTTTAGAAGTATATGATCAGTGTTAGAAACGTTACAGCATTTTTGAACTGTTTACAAATGGCTAATAATAATATAAATATAAACCTTTCCCCTTTCCTTTTTCTGAAGTGTAACATTTCACAAAATGTGCTGGTTTCTGAAAATGTCAAAATTTGGCTGGGATATATTGACTAACATTAGCTAATTAGAGGGGCCTTACTATATATAGTACTGTTACAAAAATAGTGACAAGTTCCTGGTATTTGTGACATCTTCTTTAGGGATTCTGGAGAAGCACAAAATACCTGCCTTCCAGGGTGGCTACCCAAGCAAAGATCCACACTTACTTGAGCATCACTACTTCTCTTGAGTGCTCTTCTTGACAAAATGCTTGGCATGGTTTAGAAAATGCAAATTCTCGGCCTCAACACTTACACATAAATCTGGTATGATAATATATTCACATTGGAAGGGATCTATAAAAAACAGTGACTCTGCAGTCTTCAAAATATCATCACCTGCTCATGTGGTGAACATCTGTGGGGGATTTCAGCTGCATCTAAAGTCATGAAGGTAGAGTCTCACTTTTATAGTTTTACATATGCATAATTCCTTCCCACATTTTTATAGAGATATCAAGTGTAGCTATATATGACAAGTATGGTACCAAAATGCCGAGTTTCTTCTAAATTCAAATAACTGCTAACAAAGTTCTTTTTAACATGCACTGAAACTACAATGGCGTGAAGGTAAAATGGCAAGCAAAAGGCATCTCACTGTTTCAGAGAACATCCGTTTCAAAAATCTAGCCTGACTTGTAGATAAACTGTAGAAAGTGGAACACATTTAAAATATCTTGGTGTTTCTGTTAAGTATAATTACTTGTATCTTCTTTTTTAAGTTGCAAAAACAGATTTCAAAACTAATCTTCTCCAAGGCATTAAACTTAAAATCTGTTTATTAACCCCCAAACTGCAATGAATAAATGAACAAAATAACAATGAAACTGTCATCAAGTGGAAGACTGAGAGTTCATTCATTCGTGTCAGGCTGATGTCCATACATTTCCTTTAAGAAACCAACAAAAGCATCCAACAGAAAAGAACGGTTGTTGGTGGCATCAGCATCCAACATCAGTGAGCCGAAAGCCTCCTGACACCACCTTAACTCCCATGCGGGAATCTGCCATCCACCAAGTTGCTTTAGCCCTTTTCTTACATGTCACATATGACTTGTTCCTTTGCTTACTCTTCCAGTAATTGTTCCACACAAATATATTAATTGCACAAAATAAACGCCAGCTTCAACTTCAGATGATCTTTTCCCTTTGCTAAAGAAAATCACCCTTTCTGTATTGGAAGCATTTGGTACATATACGATCTTCTCCATCAAGGTCTGAAGGTCTCTGTTTTCCTAAAGACAAATTGGTATGTCTTAATATCTAGGTGGCTCAGTTGGTAAATAATCCGCCTGCAATACAGGAGACGCAGGAGACTTGGGTTCAATCCCGGGGCTGGAAAGATTCCCTGGAGGAGGGCATGGCAACCCACTCCAGTATTCTTGCCTGAAGAATCCCATGGACAGAGGAGCCTGGCAGGCTATAGTCCATAGGGTCGCAAAAAGTCGGACACGACTAAAGTGACTGAGCACGCACAGCATGTACAATATTTAGGTTAAAAAAAAAAAAAAACAAAGGATGTGGCAAAGCCTGGAGGAGGGTGCTGTTCTTGTGGTTCAGTTCTGATTTAAATCAAAGCAGGGCAAAACTCTGGGGAGCAGTGATGCTGTGCTTCTGGGAGCCCCAAGTACTCTTGGGTCATTTGGTTTGCTTTAAGACATCTTTTAATAGCATATACTTCTGTAATGAAAGTAATTCACTTTAGGAAATTGTTTAACACTCTTCAAAGTTACTCAGTGCATCCAAGGATCACAAATGCAGAATTGAGAATCAGTGCTAAAGAACCTAAAGAAGTGAATGAAGCAAAGTCAGGAACGCCAAGTGGCTGGATGAGCCATGCTTCTGGTTTTGCCTTGACTATCAAAGATGGAGAGGGCTCACCAACAGCCAGTCTTCCCTCCTCTAGAGACTCAGCACCATGGGACCAGCATCTCTCTCTCTCTACCTGGGGTTTAATCACTTCCAACCCTGATTCAGAATATCACTGGGAGCATCTGGAGATGTTTGTCCTAAAACGCTTCTAAAAAGAAAGAAACAAAAAACCTAGCCATTCTCTACTACCCAACACCTTCTGGTCTAAATGATCAGTATCTGGAGTTTGAAAAACAGGCAGGAAAGATAGCAAAAATAGCTTCCCCACAACCCTCATGAAGTCAAAATCCAGAGGATTTCAAATGTAAGACCATACAGAAAAGATCAAGGAGCTGCATCCACATAGTCTTCAAATGATGCTAAGTGGTATGGTCCCTTCCTATATGTTCTATATGGGGCTTGCTGAAATTATGATGTACCTGGGCTTTCTTCTCTCCTGAAAATTATATTAAAAAATCCAAGCTCTTTTGAGTTCTCACAGTGAAGTAATGATCCTTTGGGATGGGATGAAGAGGTCTGGCAAAGTTTCCCTTATGCCAATCCTCTATATAGAACTGGGGCTTGAATCCCACATGAGAATAGGGACTCTGTGGAGGAGAAAAAACTGAGACCACATATTATCTCATTCTCTTAGACTCATGCACTGCTCCTGTAGCTCCATCTATGGAGGCACACACACACACACGCCAATGCTCCAGTAAAGGGGTACTGAGGAAGTTACCTCTCTAGTTCATTGAGTATTAATCAGAGACATATTCTTAACTATTAGTGTTGGGAAACTGTTCTCACGTCTACAGCCTTTTTCGTTTGCCTAACAGAACATTCTGATTCTCCTGGGCTCTCGTGTCACCATTCTGATAATGACAAGGACTTACAGGTGTAAACATCTTAAGAATTCCTGCAGTTAATTCCTACAGAGAGACCCTGCAGTTACGCAGGAGCACATCCCGGAATACATTCTGGGGCTTGTTTTGTTGTGATAGTTGTCATAATCTCTCTCTTCTGACAATTAACTGCAGGGAGAAAAAAAATATTGCTTAATTACACCTTCTGATTAATCAAGGTTTGACTATCAACAAACTACTCCTCGGCAAAACCCAGCTGAAATTAGCAGCAGATCTAGCCCTCAACTGAAAACAATTTAGGTATTTAATTATTCATCCTTTCATCATCACACAGGCAGTCCTATTATTTTAAAATTCAGTCAGAAATGTCATTTATTATAAGAAGTTATAAACAAAAGCTACACAAAGGTTTTAGTATAAATGAAGAAGCACTTTTAACAGTGAGTGTTATGGAACTCAGCCCGAGAAACCTATGGAAATTTGGTCAACTGAAGTCTCAATAAAGGACTATGATTGCTATAGAATGATTCATTTTAATATGGAAAGAACTTTACATTGAGATTCTTTCAAGCTGTACTATCTTATAAATTACCTGTTAACCAAGCATTCTGAGTATAACACTGATATCAACAACAGAGCTAAAGTTTGTCCCCTCAGATGATAACACACTAACCTGATCTCTATAAATTCACAAATCTGGACAAAAACTCTGGACAACGACATATGCTCTATAGAGTACCTTCTGGGCTGTCTCTTTGGTTTAACCAAGAGATATGCCTCTTATTAATTCAAATAACTTACTAAGAAAGAGCTGGATTTAGGAATAGCAATCAAGTGCTTTGTCAAGTTCACTGGCAAAAGGGAGGGAGGAGAGCCATACTGACAAAATCTTTCCCCTTCAGATTGCTTTAACTCACTGGATGCCACATATTGTACAAAGGGCTGGAACAAATACAAGGATGAGAAAAGATGAGGCCCAGTGGGAGCTTACAGACTGTTGGGCAAGACTGATGAGCAATACATCTTGATACATTCATGTGCAGATGTCCCTCAGTTTCTGAATCTAATCAATTTCAGGGCTTGGACGGTGACTTCAGATAACAAGGGGTAGTCAGCTATCAAATCTACATGGTTCCTGAGTTTGGGAAAAGGAGTACTAATGAATAATGAGAAACACCAACCCTATCTCCAGAAATAAGCATCTGAAACTGTTTGGTACCTGCGCTTGGATAGCAAGAATCTGCAGAGGAAGAATTCAGGTAAAAGGAAATCATAAGTAAAGCCAGTGGCAACGGCTCTAAAGGCCTGGGATGGAAGATAGGGGAGATCTGGTCTGGAGAACCGGCAGAGGTTTCCCCGGGGAGAGATGGTTGAGCGGAGACCTCAAAAGTGTAGTGAGAGAAGTTGATGGGAACAGAGGACCAGGAGGGGATTCCCAGAAGAGAGTAGGGCATTTGGAAGGGCCCAGTGCTCAGAGGGCACGTTACACATTTGAGGGCTTGAGGAAAGGCCAGTGGAGTTGGCCTAAATCACAGCATGTCGCTTACATTAGAGATTTTTGGTCTGTATCCGAGCTGCAGCCACTGGGAGATTGTAAGCAGAGGAGCCACAGGGTCGGAACTGGGTTTGAAGGACTGCTCTAGCTTGTGGGCAGGGAAGGGACCGGAGGGGGTGAGGGGAAATGTGAACCCCCTCAGACTGAAATGGCACCCCACTCCAGTACTCTTGCCTGGAAGATCCCATGGAGAGAGAGGCCTGGTGGGCTACAGTCCATGGGGTCGCAAAGAGTCGGACACGACTGAGCGACTTCACTTCACTTTCAGATTCAGCAGGGGGAAGGATTTTCAAATATGATCAGGAGGAAAGAGCAGGGACCCAACCTGGTGACCAAAATCTTATCCGGGCTACTCAGTATCCAACCTGGAGACAGTCACTGGTGTCCCCAAGAATGAGGCAGTCGTGGTCTTTAGAAACAAGGGGTGCCTGTCATAAACCTCAAGAGGAGGAGGACAGGGAGCTTGGCACCTTCCCTCCGGTGATCCTGATTCAACAAGGGGCAGAAATGGGATTGAAGGGAAACTTACGGGAAATCCTTTTTTCCACCACCAAACAGTTTCAAAAACTTGCTGCCTGTCTCTCAAAGTCAGCTTTTGGAGGATGACAGCCAACATTCACTTTACACTTCCACAACTCCTAGAAGTATTCAAGTTCTCTATTCTAAAAAAAAAAAAAAAAAACCCAACAAAAATAGGACTTTGGATCTAACTCTCCAACTACTCTATCCTCTGGCCAGGAAAACCTCCATCCAGGGAGATCAAGTTAGCCTCTAAACCAAACTTGTTTTAAGAGAATCTACTTTTTCCCACAACATACATATGATAGTTGGTTAGCATAAGTGATACTAAATAGTGTAGAAGGGATTTTTTTTTCCTCTTACAGGATAAGGAGGAAATCCACACATTCTGACAATTTCTTTTTAACCAAGCAGATCAAATAAAAATACTACAGTATTTTATTCTAGTGCTCTGGGGTTTAGTAACATGGTAGGATCATGAAATTGCCATAATATAATAAAAAAAAAAAAACCAGGGAATGTATCTAGATGATAGAAATTTCTCTCCTTGAAGGTAAGGGATGGGGTTTACATAGGTGTATACTATACCACTTCAGATCTGTGCAATTTCATATATGTAAATTATACATCAGTGAAAGAAATAAAAAGAGTCTCAGATTCATTCTACTTTTGGAGTAAATGACCCCTAACCTCACCAGACAGTCTCATCACTCCCATATTTATACTTGGAAAATTAGGAACTGTCCTTAGATATGGTAACTTTGAAAATACTTAGGATGCTATGTGCTTTCAAATTTCTCTTTAGAGCATGCATATGAGTAAATTTATTTTAATCCAATTCAAATCACAATCTATTAGCATAACTATCATCTTAATTTCTTTAAAAATATGCAAATAAATCTCACAGCCAATTATAAAATAATCCCATTTAACTCCTAATTTAATAATAACTTTCCAGCGACTATAAATTAAAACACACAAAGTGGTCTATGAGTAATTCCTAGTGGCAAGTCAACCAAATTACAACTTATTGAAAAGGTCAATCCAAAGTTTATTTTTAAATTGCTGACATATATTTGTTTCCAGTAATGGATGAAAGCAATTTTCGTTTTGGTTGTGGGTAGGGATGATGAGGAGTCAAATTTCTACATAAAAGACTGACTTATCTACCATTTTTGAAGGCCCATAGGATGTGTTAACAGTGCACCCCAGACACAGAAAAATACAAACTAATGGTTACTGAAGGGAAAAGAGGACTTGGCAGGGATGAATTAGCAGGTTGGGATTAACATATATATGATACTATACATAAAACACATAACCAATAAGGACCTACTGAACAGCAGAGGGAATTATACCCAATATTTTGTGTAACCTATAAGGGAAAAGAATCTTAAAAAGAATATACATAATTGAATCGTTGTACACCTGAAATTAGCTCGTTATTATAAATCAATTATGTATCAATCAAAAAGAAACAGTACACACAGGCATACACACACACTGATAATTCAGTTTACTGAGGCTGTATTCTAAGTGGCAAAACCAGAATTTTCACGTTCTCACTGCCACAGTGTCAGCCAAAAAGCTGGATGATCTCAGTTCAAAGTGGTCATGGGCAATAATAATCTTGAACTGAAAATTCACTGAAAATACCAACTTCAAAGTTCGGAAACTTTACTGATATAAAATGAAACGCTAATGAATAAGAGTCACCCAATGTGCAAGAAGCACCTTCTTCCCTTCTTTACAGTTAGAGAAGTTCAAGGTGTATTTCTGGTCTAACCTAGTTTCTCTGTTTTCACCACTGAGCATTCTATTTTGATGTGTAGCACCCTGGACTTCCTGTTACTACATCTTGATATTCTTTTGCAAATCATGACTCATCCTTAAATCACAGAGAAGCTCATCAAAATCCCAAACTTCACAGCATATATGAATTCAGTCTTTCATGAGGGCAGCATTCTTAGAACATGACTTGGGAGCCACAGAGACAAAAATACTGAAAGAGTTCATGTAGAAATTATGTCAATTCACTGTTGAGTCAACACATTTATTGGATCAATAAATACAAGCTCTGTGGGTGGTGATTTTGGTCTTAGGACAAGTTATTAAACTGTGTTACACGATATGTTAACTGAAAATAAGTTACAAAAAAGAAAGTACAGTGTGACTCCAATTAAAAATTTTGTGTGTGCATGTGTGGGTATGTGGATATGTATTGTAAAAGATCAGAAAAAAAAATACACTGAAGTGTTAACAGGGATTATGGGAGATGTTTATTATTTTTTCTTTGTGGTTTTCTCACTCTTCCTAAGATAATTCACATTAATATTTTTACAATAGAAAAAAACAACTAACCTTTAGAAAATATTGCTATACTAATGTGACCTCAAATATGTCAATCTATGAAGGCAAAGGGGATTACAGATAAATAATAAAACATGAAAAATCTTGCCTTAAACATACAGAAACATCTGCCAGAAATGGAGCCCTTCATTCAAATGACCACAACTGCTCATCTGTATGTGCAGGTATTGGCCCTTAGGGGCAGAAGCTATCTGCCCACAGTCAGGTCAAACCCAAAAGGGATAGAGAATCTTGTTTCTTTTAAAGTTTAATGAGGAACCCCAGGTCTAGAAATCACAAAGATGGCTGAATCATTCCCTGGGACTAGAAAGGAGCAGAGCCATTAATTAGTAAGCAGTAATTCATCATCAGCAAAAAAAAAACCCTCTACTCCAGGAAGTCACATCCTTAGATAAATTTTTTTTTTCAGTGTATTGGGTTTGTTTGGTTTTAGGTAATGTTTTGCAACCATGTTGGGTTTTTTGAATCTGATAAACATATAATTGGGCAGCACAGGATGCATAAAATCCAGTATCTGACAGGTAAGAATGGAATATTTTAATTTATATGCACTTCCTGGAAGCCCTTTAAAACGGATTTCCGGAAAAGATTCAAGTTCTAAAAAGTTATTACAAATATAAATTTCAATATAGGATCTCACAATTACAGTTATTATGTATTACCAGGTTTGAATTATTAAGCTTTTTTTTTTTTAATAAGAGGTCTTTCATAAATGTTCAGCAAACATCAAAATTAAAATAGGGCTGAAAAAAAAAAACCACTGCTCTCCCCCATCTGGGCTACTGCCATTCTGGTCTAGACAGCATTAGTACCAGGTGAGTGAGGTGCAGAGAGGGTCTAACTAACTCAGCTCACAAAGGTAAACCATCACACTATCATTATTTACATGTCATTCCACACATACTACTAACCAAAAAGAGAGAAAGGAGAGAAAGTTCATGCCTACTTTGTTATTCAACACGACAGAAAAGTGCCAATGATGATTTTTTTATGTCCTATTTGTTGAATGAATTCATATGAAAGTTACCATCTTCATCATTAACGTAAACAAGAGTTTCTCAATCTGGGTACTCCTGATATTTTGGGCTAGAAAATTCTTTGTGATGGGCTATCCTGGGCATTGTTGGATGTTCAGCAGCATCCCTAACCTCTACTCAGTAGATGCCAGTAGTACCCAACCAAAATATCCCTGGATATTGCCAAATATCCCTTGGGAAACAAAATTACTCTTAGTTGAGAAGTTATATAAATGAACATCATGCATTCCAAATAATAACTTATCAGAATAAAGAACTTGACCTCCTTTTTGTTTTGAAGGAAATGTAGTCTACAGAGGAGAATATTTACAACCTTCATCCTTAAGATAGCTCCTGCAGAATGATGCTGCCTTTGGAAAGCTTTTTTCCTTATCTATTTATTGTAAGTTCTGTTATCCTACTTACAGCTTTCAATGCAACAATTTATTGAGCATCTACTCTGTGCCAGGTGCGGTGTTGGGGACATCCTGTACTCATGTCCACTGACTCACACCCTGGTGGGGCTGGTTGGGTTGTTTTCAGGACACGCTTTGCCACCAGAAAAGAAACACTGACACCTTAAAAACCTCTCAAGAGAGCAGCATGGCCTTGTCAATAAAGGAGACCCACAGTTCCAATCAGGTTCCTTAAAATTATTTACCCTTTTCAGTAACTCTACACATTTCCAACATTGAAAGGTTAAAAAAAAAAGCCCAGAAGGCCTTGACTATATTTGGCATAGAATGACCATCAGGGGTTTTTGCAGGGACGATCATTACTGGAAACCCTAAAAACATTTAGTGACAGTCTTCTTAACTCTCTGACCCGTGAGCCCTCCTAACACAATTTGTAATTTTATAATCCCCATAAATTGAAGCTCATAACTGACCTTTCCCAAATAAAAGTGTATCACAGAGAGAGAGAGAAAGGAGAGAGATCAGAGGGTATTCTGTTTGCCAATAAGACTCAGAAATCAATTTGAGCTCATTAATAGATGCCTGGAACACGCTCGGTTTCTCATCACCTCCGCCGCACCCCGCCTCCCCCTCCAACTGAAGCACAGATGAGAGAGGATGGGTATGTTTGAGCTGCTTGGGTAATAGAAACTTCACACACACACACACACAGGCGCGCGCGCGCGCGCATGGACAGCTAGGAGAGAAAAACCTTGTAAGCCCCAAAATCCAAAATGACTTCAAAGTTTAAGATGCTGCCCTGAAAAGATTCGTTGGGCGACTTGCCCCTCTAAGTAAATAAAGCCGTAACTTGTCTCGGTCTCCGGCGCAGGGCTCCCCCGGCTGACAGTGGCTGCACAAAACCCCTCCTGTGCTGAGCAGCGGAAACTCCTAATGAGATTAGTTGGTGTGTGTGCAGACATTACTTAGCAATGACTAAAGGGGCTCTCTTCCTGCAGCAGCCAGTGGAAAATTCAGGGAACTTTTTCCCCCTGCAGCAGCAGAATCCCTTTAACCCTCTCCCCAGCCAACTCCAAAAACAACTCAGCCTCCCCCGGCGTCCCCCACCTCCCGGCTGGGGTGCTGGGGGAGTTAA
>SJYT01011365.1:359637-432050 GCA_006410635.1 Cephalophus harveyi
CCCCCACGAAACTTTGCAAGTGTCCGAGCAACAGGCACGAACCCTACTACCTACCCAGTTGTGGAGGGGCTTTCAAGATCCTTCTTCGGGGGAATTTCTAGGAGGAACCGGGCGAAAGCCCCCGACTTTCCATGCTGACAGGCGTCTGCAGACGGTCTGTTGCTCTTGTAATGAGATCCTGATTTCCCCCCCTTTTTTTTTTCTTTCTCTCGCTCCTCTTTTTTTTTTTTCCCCCCTCTGGTGTGTGTGAGAGCAGGAAGTTGGAGCAGTCAGGCCGAGCCGGCTCACTTCCTTTACTGCATTATTCCCCAGGCGGTGTGCAGTCTGTGTAAACAGGCTTTTCCGCCCCGCGCCGCGCGCCCCGGCCGCGGCTGTGCGCCGGGGCTGGCCGCCGAGGCCCGCGCATACTCCGCCGCCCCGGGCCCCGCACCGCGCCCGCGCCCCCGCCCGCCGCGCTCCCCGCTTCCTGCTCGGCCACCCCCGGGGAGGAGCCTCCGGACCCCTGGCGACTCCGAGTGGCCGCAGCCCCTCCCCACGGGGGGGCGGGCAAGTCGGCCAGAAACCCGGAGGAGCTGCCCCGGCGCGCTCAGGGGCTGACCTTGGGTGGCGGCCGGGGCCGGGGGTCCCTCTTCTCCACCCTCTAACCACCCCCCGCCACCGGGGGTCCCTGGGCTGGGGACTACGCTGGGCGCCGCCGTGGGGGCTTGCCCTGCCCTGTTGGTCTGGACGCGGAGGCCCAAAGTGGGGAGGCGGCTGGACTTGCTGTTTAATGTCAGCTGGGATGAAAGAGCGGTGGGGCCGAGGGGCATTGGGAGTGGGGTCTCGGTGCTCTGGGCCAAAGGGCTGCTTTGATCGTGGGTGGGGGCGTGATTGCTAAGGAGGAGAAGATGTTTGTTGCATGTGCAGAAAAGGAGACGCAGGTTTTGTCTGAGGAAAAAAAAAAAAAAGCCAGCGCTCAGAGTAGGGGGCCCACTTTGGGGGAAAAGGATGAGAAGCCACAAACTGGAAGCCAGGATTCTCCAGAAGAGCCCTGTCTGGCGGTTCGCTATGGCCTACTCCGGGCCCGACCTTTCCTGCCTGCTAAGGGGACTCCAGAGGGAAATGAGCAGGCGACCGGGGCCCAGTGACCGAGGCTTCGAAGGGAGGCTTCGTGGTCTCAAAGCTGGGCCCCACACCACACTATTCCCCCACAAGGACACCCGCCTCGAAAGGCTCGGGCCAGGCTCTAATGAGGGAGCTCATCCACTGCCCTGAGGCTTAGAGGAGAGGGCCGGTGGAAGGATCCCCCACCCCAGTCCTGGGCTTCAGCCCCAACTGCTCAGCTTCGGGCCCCTTCCATGTCCACGCCTCTCCCTCCTGAGCAGCGCAGATCCGCAGCTCCCAAACTTAAGAGTGCATCGCGTAGGGGGCTTGTTAAAACGGGTTTTAATTTCACCACAGAAGTTCCAGATTCAAAAGGTCTGGGATGGTTCTCAGCCCAGGCTAAAGTTAGAATCACCTGGGGAGTGTTTTGAACACTATTGATTTCTATGCACAGCCCAAACCAATTAAGTCAGATTTCCTGGTGGCAGGGCCTGTGTGCTTTCCAAAGGGTGGCTTTCTAAGAGTTCCCCCACTTGCTTATTTGTTTCTAATTTTTGCAATCTTTCTGAAGATTACTTGTTTATGAATCTCTCACTCTTACTAACTTTGGGCTTCTAAGGACAGGGTTGTATTTTACTCTAGTTAGTACCAGATCCTACCCCCAAGTGTCAGTCAGAACACCTGACCATAGGACAATCCAGTTCCTCAGGCTTTGCTTTGGGGCTGGCGTGGATAGTTCACTGAGAAGTGGGGCTGAAGCCCACCAGACCTCTGAGAGAGGTGGGAAAACGTGAGGAGTTCAGGGCTTGGGGGAAGGTGGAAGAGAAAAGAAGGAGAGGGTATGGGGAAGAGGGCTATTTATCAACCCCTGATTTTCCACAGCTAATTTTCCACTTTAGGGATTAGATTCTCCAGAAGAGCCCTGTCTGGCGGTTCGCTATGGCCTACTCCGGGCCCGACCTTTCCTGCCTGCTAAGGGGACTCCAGAGGGAAATGAGCAGGCGACCGGGGCCCAGTGACCGAGGCTTCGAAGGGAGGCTTCGTGGTCTCAAAGCTGGGCCCCACACCACACTATTCCCCCACAAGGACACCCGCCTCGAAAGGCTCGGGCCAGGCTCTAATGAGGGAGCTCATCCACTGCCCTGAGGCTTAGAGGAGAGGGCCGGTGGAAGGATCCCCCACCCCAGTCCTGGGCTTCAGCCCCAACTGCTCAGCTTCGGGCCCCTTCCATGTCCACGCCTCTCCCTCCTGAGCAGCGCAGATCCGCAGCTCCCAAACTTAAGAGTGCATCGCGTAGGGGGCTTGTTAAAACGGGTTTTAATTTCACCACAGAAGTTCCAGATTCAAAAGGTCTGGGATGGTTCTCAGCCCAGGCTAAAGTTAGAATCACCTGGGGAGTGTTTTGAACACTATTGATTTCTATGCACAGCCCAAACCAATTAAGTCAGATTTCCTGGTGGCAGGGCCTGTGTGCTTTCCAAAGGGTGGCTTTCTAAGAGTTCCCCCACTTGCTTATTTGTTTCTAATTTTTGCAATCTTTCTGAAGATTACTTGTTTATGAATCTCTCACTCTTACTAACTTTGGGCTTCTAAGGACAGGGTTGTATTTTACTCTAGTTAGTACCAGATCCTACCCCCAAGTGTCAGTCAGAACACCTGACCATAGGACAATCCAGTTCCTCAGGCTTTGCTTTGGGGCTGGCGTGGATAGTTCACTGAGAAGTGGGGCTGAAGCCCACCAGACCTCTGAGAGAGGTGGGAAAACGTGAGGAGTTCAGGGCTTGGGGGAAGGTGGAAGAGAAAAGAAGGAGAGGGTATGGGGAAGAGGGCTATTTATCAACCCCTGATTTTCCACAGCTAATTTTCCACTTTAGGGATTATTGTTTTAATCCCTAGTGGGCTTCTCCTATCACTCAGTAGAGCTCACTCTGTACCCCTGAATGATCCAGCTGGGGACCAGGGGAATGTTCATTTTCTATCCTTCTCAGGGAGAAACAATCCCAGACATACAATTCAGAACACTGTGTTATCTAAAAAGTGTATGCCAAAGCAAAGCATGAGTGTATCTTAAACTAGTGGCTTTCATGCTTTTTTATTATATATCTGCATAAAAAATCTTTGTTGAATCCTAATATGTGAGCAAGAGAAGGTTTACATGATCTCATTAGGCTTTGTTTTGAAGAAATGCTTATTTGTCTAAGGCACTTCTGAAACACTCATGGGCAGTCCTGGAGTTTCCCAGACCAAATGAAGACCTCCTTAAGTTTTCCTGGTGTTTTATTTAGGTTGTCCATATCACTAGTCCAAGCTTCTGCTTAAAATGAATAACTCAGAGCTGACATAGCTCTTCCTCAAGGTGCAGGGAGGTGTCAGCAGGTCTTAACTCAGGCTGCTGTAATAAATGGCAAGGTCGAGGTGCCAGGAGATTTGGTTCTTGGTGAGGGCCACCTCTTGTTGCGTCCCCACGTGGCCTTTCCTCAATACACACGTGTAGAAGGAGACAGAGGAAGCAAACTCTTTGGTGTCTCCTATCATAAAGGGCACTAATCTCATTACAGGAGCTCCACCCTCATGACCTCAGTTAAACCCAATTACTTCCCAAGGGACCAGCCTCTTAATACAATCACACTGGGGTTATTCATTTCCATGTGAATTCAGGAGAGACATGGAACATTTAGTTCACAACTGCTATTGGTTTTCTATGCTTTCCTTCTCACTATCAAAAAGCGGCCAGAAGATGCAGCATCTGGCATTGTATGACCACATTCTTTTTATGCGTCTCTTATAAAACAGATAGGAGTTTGGATTATATGGATGATGAGTAATTTCTTCAGAAACCCTCTATGACAGGAACTCGCAATGAAGGCCAGCCAAGAGAGAATGAGGCTCTCTCAGCTTTGAAAAGAACAACAGGTCTTCCCAGTAATTGGAGTTAGTCAGTGTAATGAGTTCGAGGACGCTTGGGAGAGGATGGAGGAGAATCAGTTCAAATAAACCTTATGGATGGAGAGTCAGGGTCGGGGGAGGGGTGTCTCTAGAAGAAAATCAAAACCTTGGTGTATTGGTCAGCTTTTGCTGGGATAATAGCATGTAGCAAACAGCCCCAACACCCAGTGACTTACAACAACAAGCGGGTCTCAGTTGCCGGGGTTCAGGTTTGCTTCACATGTTTTTCTCATTCTGGGACCCAGGCTGAAGGAACAGGCTCAACACAGGACTTGTGACTTTCTAGAAGGACAGGAGCTCAAGAGAAGTGGGTGAAGACACATGGAGCCTCTTAAAACCTCTGCTTAGGACTAGCACACCCTCAGGTCAACTCACAACCCAGAGGGGAAATTGAGCCATGTGGCCAAGTCTAAAGTCAGTGGGGTCGGGGGAAGTGATTGGGTTGGCTCTTCCCTGGTGGCTCAGCGGTGAAGAATCCACCTGTCAGTGCAGGGGGCACAGGTTCAATCCCTGATCCTGGAAGATCCCACATCCCATGGAGCAACTAATCCCATGAGCCACGACTATTGAGCCTGAGCTCTAGAGCCCAGGAACCCCAACTACTGAAGCCCGTGTGCCCTACAGCCTGTGTTCTGCAACAAGAGAAGCCACCGTGATGAGAAGCCAGCTCACTGCAACTAGAAAATAGCTCCCGCTTGCTGCAACTAAGGAAAAACCCACGCAGCCACGAAGACTCAGCACAGCCAAAAATAAATAGATAAAATTATAAAGTGCTTTTTTAAAATTAAAGTCAATGGGAAGACTTCCCTGATGGTCCAGTGCCTAAGACTCTGTGCTCCCAATGCAGGGAGCCTGGGTTCAATCCCTGGGCAGGGAACTAGATCTGAGAAACTACAACTGAGTTTGCATGCTTTAACTGAAAGATCCTATGTGCCACAACTAAGAGCTGGCACAGTGAGATAAATAAATTAAAAAAATAAAGTCAGTGGGACAGGGAGAAGGACAAAAAGGAAAGATGAGAGAAATCTGAACAAGTAATCTACCATAGGAGAAAATGGATGCTGGGTATACAAAAACAGCAAATCTCTTGGTTCCCTCATAATTTAACATCGCACAATGTGTAACAGAATGGGATGCTGTGAACAATTTTAAAAAATACAGATGGATGAGGAAGTATAATTAGATAGGACAAGAAAAAGTGAGTTTTAGAATATATCAAACTAAAATATTCTAGAACATAGCAGAACAAATAATATATGAAACATATGAATTGATGGTATTAAACTTGTGGATCGGTGAATTTTGGTAGAAACTTAAAAGTGGTTTGCTTCACTACTTTGGAGACTGCCTCAGTATGGGCGGGGATGTGGGTGGGAGTTGGAAACAGACAGCCAAAGCCTGATGAAAAGGTGGTACACAGGTGGCAGGTAGACAAATGGAATCAGGAATTTGGGGATCCAGTCCCACACTGACTTGTTCCAGCTCTGTGACCTTGACTAAGTCACTCACCCTCTCTGAGCCTGCATGAACATCAGTTTTCACTGAATTTTACACTGAATGCCAATTTTACATTAAAACATGTGCTGCGGACCAGGATTTGACATTTTTCATGAACTGCATTTGAATGAATATTTAAAATAATTGTATAGACTTGCAGGCAGATCCTTTGAGAGTCAGCCTTCTCTTTTTTGCATTGTTAGAGGTCCGTCCGGAGAAGGCGATGGCACCCCACTCCAGTACTCTTGCCTGGAAAATCCCATGGACGGAGGAGCCTGGTAGGCTGCAGTCCATGGGGTCTCGAACAGTCGGACACGACTGAGCGACTTCACTTTCACTTTTCACTTTCATGCATTGGAGAAGGACATGGCAACCCACTCCAGTGTTCTTGCCTGGAGAATCCCAGGGACGGGGGAGCCTGGTGGGCTGCCGTCTATGGGGTCGCGCAGAGTCGGACACGACTGAAACGACTTAGCAGCAGCAGAGGTCCGTCAATGGGGACCTTTCAGAAGCACTGATTTGGACCATCGTTTTTGCCCTCAGACTGGCCATCCATGAGCCAGAGGTTGGCAAACTGCAGTCTGTAAGACCCACTGCCTGTTTATGACTTTCAAGGTAAGAATTAACTTTTTCTTAAAAAAAAAATAAAAAGTTTAATTTTGGTAAAAACCATAACATAAAATTTATCATCTTAATTGTTTTTAAGTGTTTAGTATAGTAGGGTGTAGAGTCTATTCACATTGTGGTACTACTGATCTGTAGAACCATTTCATATTGCAAAACGGAAACTTTCTATCCATTAAACACAATGCTCATTCTCTCTTACTCCAACTCCTGGCAACCACCATTCTACTTTCAATTTCTATGAATGCAACTACTTTAGGTACTGCATGTAAGTGGGATTGGGTTTCCCTGGTGGCTCAGACAGTAAAGAATCCGCCTGCAGTGAGGGAGACCTGAGTTCGATCCCTGGGTCGGGAAAATCCCTTGGAGAAGAGAACAGTTACCCATTCCAGTATTCTTGCCTGGAGAATCCCATGGACAGAGAAGCCTGGTGGGCCACAGTCCATGGGGTCACAAAGAGTTGGACACAACTGAGTCACTAAACTTTCAGTTCTTTTCATAAGTGGTATTATACAGTATTTATCACTTTTGTGACTGGCTTATTTCACTTAGCATAGTGTCCTCAAGCTTCATGGTATATCATGTGATAGGAGCTCTTTCCTCTTCAAAGCTGAGTAATATTCCGTTGTGTACACATACTACTTTTTTTTAACCATTCATCTGCTTATGCACATTTGGGTTGCTTCTGCCTCCTGGCTCTAGTGAATAATACGAATTTATGTGTTTAAATGATTGAAAACAAATCAAAGGAAGAATAATATTTTGTAACATATAAAAATTATATGAAATTCAAATTTCAGTGTCCATAAATAAATCTTTGTTGGAACAGAGCCCCCCTAACTCACTCACAGGTTACCTAATGCTGCTTTTGTGCTACAGTGGCATAGTTGAATAGTTGTGACAGAGACTGGTATGGCCTATAAAGCGAAAATATTTACTTTCTGACTCTTTACAGAAAAAGTTTATCAACCCCTGGCATAGGCCACCAAGTTTTGCCCTGTTTTTTGTTTTTGTTTTAGCTGCATTTTCTTTCTGATTCTGGAGAAGACCCCTCTCTCTCATATGGGGTTAAAATCTTAACATCTTTAACAAACTTCACATCCAGAAACTTCCTCAAAGGAAACCAAGTTGTTGGAATTCGTTTACTTCCTCTTATTTGGTCTTCTGCTGAGGTGGGGAATAGCTGGTTTGGACTCTCCTATCCCTGGAGATAGCCTTTCAAACTTTTCTCTGGTCTCTGAGCAAACCTGAGTTCCCAGTCCTGTTTACACACTGGAACCACACATACCAGGGCCTCACCCCTGAGATTCTGACCTTGAATCCAAGAATCTCTATCTTCAGAGCTCCACCCAGATGACCTCTCTGCTCATGAAAGCCTTGTAAATGTCTTACTCATCCTTTTGACTAAGCTCGAACTCCACCTCCTCCAAGAAGTCTTTCAAGATCCACCAGATGAAGTCCATGGCCCATTTCTCCTGCATCCCCATCATACAGGGTTTGAACTTTACCACTTAGCATTATCCCTAATGCCTACCAAAAAAGGTGCTAACAAATTTTTTAATCAATCAATTCATCAATAATAAAAGGACTGATATACAAGTTCTATAAATGATGTACATTACTGAGACACATGAACAGTCACTGGAAGGGAGAATAATTGATGACATTTAGAAGGAATAAACAATGATTCCAAGCTTTAGATTTTTTTAGATTCTCAATTGATTGAAACTTATGAATATTTTATATACCAAACACTCACCCCCAAACCACACTATATCATTAGAAAGGAAAGGAGATTTTCCTGTCTATAATCTCTGTAGATTATACAGATATATATATATAATCTGCTGTAATCTCCGGGGTGAATACAACTGAGAAACTATTCTGAGCAGCTACTGGTCAAAATCATTTCCTACATAATAGAAATCTGATTTGTCCAAAAAATTTGACCATTTGTACAAATGGTCTTGGTTCTTTTTTCTTTTAGTGATGCTTTGCCTAGAGTTCCTGTATAAACAACTGCTTTGGATTTTAAATGCGTAGAACAAGAAAATAGGGCACTTTCTCTGTTTTAAATTTATTGGTGTATAGTAGCTTCACAACATTGTGTTAGTTTCTGCTACACAGCAAAGTGAACCAGCCATATGCGTACACATATCCTCTCCCTTCTGGATTCCCCTCTCATCTAGGTCACCACAGCATGGAGTAGAATTCCCTGTGCTATACAACAGGCTCTCAGTGAGCGGACTGAGGGTTTAGCCAGTCACCTCATGTAAGACATCGCAATTGGCATCTGAGAAATAACTGGAGAAGACTGGGTTTAGGGGGAGCAGAGGTGCAGTGCTGAGTCCCCCCAAGAGCAGGCAGATGGTCAACGATGTCATTAGTGTAACATCCATGGTCCTAGGGCCTCATGTTTCCCACAGGCTTCTGAGGCTACAGATGGAACCCACGATGGAGGAGAAGAGAAGTGCCCCTTACAGGCTGCTGTCAGAAACCAGGAACCAGGGTTTGGATGTAAAGGAAGCTGGGGCGATGGCACATTTTTGAACTAGCTTTAAATTAACTAGGATTTCTGTAGGCTCCAGCGAGAGCTCTGAGGACAAAAGGAGATGCTGAGGTAAAATGTATGGAAGAAGTATTTCCCTCCCCACAAAGTGTCAATGGATACTCTTAAAAGGGGGTGAGACTTGGTAATATTACATTCACCCCCACCCCCCTGCTTCATGTCCACAGCAATACACATTTCTTGAATAAATGTGATAGATACTCACAGAGCAAAAACAACTAGAAAATGTGTATAATGCCTCACAGTTTAAAAAGTGCAATTAAATAGATGAACCCAATCAGTCTCTAGTATTATGAATCCTGTTTTACATTTGATACAACTGAAGAGTGGAGATATTGATTTGTGGGTTAAGGGTCATACAGTAAGTGATGCTGCTGCTGCTAAGTCGCTTCAGTCGTGTCCGACTCTGTGCGACCCCATAGATGGCAGCCCACCAGGCCCCACTGTCCCTGGGATCCTCCAGGCAAGAACACTGGAGTGGGGGTTGCCATTTCCTTCCCCAATACATGAAAGTGAAAAGTGAAAGTGAAGTTGCTCAGTCATGCCCGACTCTTCGTGACCCCATTGACTGCAGCCTACCAGGCTCCTCCGCCCATGGGATTTTCCAGGCAAGAGTACTGGAGTGGGGTGCCATTGCCTTCTCCGACAGTAAGTGATGGGGTTGGGACTCAAGTTCAGGTTTTTGGAGCAAACCTCAAATCCTTTCTGGTACTCCTTACTGAGTTTTAATAGAGGACTACACAAGGTAAAAAACCTAAGATCATGGCATCCACTCCGATCACTTCATGGCAAATAGATGGGGAAAAGGTGGAAACAATGGTAAACTTTATTTTCTTGAGCTCCAAAATCACTGCAGACTGTGACTGCAGCCATGAAATTAAAAGACAATTGCTTCCTGGAAGAAAATCTGACAAACCTAGATAGCTCATTTAAAATAAGAGACATTACTTTGTCAACAAAGGTCTGTATAGTCAGAGCTTTGGTTTTTTCAGTAGCCATAGATGGATGTGGGAGTTGGATCATAAGGAAGGCTGAGTGCTGAACTGATGCTTTTGAACCGTGGTGCTAGACAAGACTCTTGAGAATCCCATGGACAGCAAGGAGATCAAACCAGTCAATCCTAAAGGAAATCAGCCCTGAACGTTCATTAAAAGGACTGATGCTGAAGCTGAAGCTCCAATACTTTGGCCACCTGATGGAAACAGCTGACTTATTGAAAAAGACCCTGATGCTATAAGGCAGTAAAAGAAGGGGATGACAGAGGATGAGATGGTTGGATGGCATCAGCGAATCAATAGACGTGACCTTGAGCAAACTACCAGAGATAGTGAAGGACAGGGAAGCCTGGGGTGCTGCAGTCCATGAGGTTGCATAGTGGGACACAACTGAGCGACTGAACACCACCACAAGGTAAAGAGGAGAAACCCAGGATGGAGAGGCTGGGGAACTGCTGGGAGTGAAGTTTCTACCACTAACTTGTCATATCGCCTTTCTTAGACTCAGCGTCTTCCCCGTCAAACTATAAACTGAGGACACTGGACCAGAGAGTGTCTGAGACCTCACCTCCCACTGTAGTTATTCACAGCAGTTCTGCCTAAGAAGCCCCTGGTCGCAGAGTCTGCACAGCAGAAGGCTGGGGCATTTTAATCTGCCCCCTGGAGCAGCAGGTTGAAAACTTTAACTCCAACCCACAGGAGGAAATGCAGTTTACAGCTAAGTCCTATGCACACATATAAAGGATTGAAACAGGTTTCACAATAGATTTTTTTAGTGTGTATTATGTGTGATGTATTTTGATATCTTCTGTCCCTTTTTATTTGCTTAGAAAATGTCGTTTGCAGCCCATCAGTTTGACTTCAAGATCCCTGAATGGTTTGAGAGGCACAGCTTAGAAAGCTGAAAAGTGAGGGTTAGTGGTGAGATAGACCATGTGAAAATGGTATCACAGAAGCCAGATGAAATCCACTGGGAGAAGCAGCTTAATATAAAAGGGAGACTATTTTTCTGTTTGTGTATGAGTCAGTGTCCTTCTAAACATCCCCCCACACTTTCACATTGTCTGCCATCTCACCAAGCACGTTCCCAGCTCTGTCTTGACGCTCTCTTCCCCAAATGCAGTATTTAAGAGATACTTCTGGATGTCCTAGCTTTGTTTATCACTTTTTTGATTTATCAACCCATCAATCAACATGTTTCTTGAGGAACATTCACTGTGTATATAGCCAGCTGCTATACAGCTGGTCTTCAGTATCTGTGAGTACTGCAATTGCAGTTTCAACCAAACATAGATTGAAAATATTTGGGGTGAAAATTCTAGAAAGTTCAAAAAAGCAAAGCTTGAATTTGCTGTGTACCCAGCAACTAGGTACATAGTATTTACATTTTATTTACAACTACTTACATGGCATTTATATTGTATTATATATTAGAAGTAATCTAGAGATGATTTAAAGTATACAGGAGATACAATGGAATGTTACTCAGCTATAAAAAAGAATGAAATGATGCCATCTGCAGTGACATGGACAGATACAGAGAAAAGACAATACCATGTGATATCACTTATATGTAGAATCTAAAAAAAGTAGGACAAATGAACTTATTTACAAAACAGCAACAGACTCACAAACATAGAAAACAAACTTATGGTTACCAAAGGGGAAATAGGGAGAGGGATAAATCAGGAATGTAGTATTAACACATACATATACTATATATCTAAAGCAGATACATGACAAAATCCCACAGTATAGCATAGGGCGGTAGATTCGATACCTTGTAATAGTCTAGAATGGAAAGGAATCTAAAAAAGAATATATATACACCTGAAACGAATACAACCGTTATAGTGTTAGTAAATCAACTATACTTCAATTAATAAGCAAACCAATCAATGAAAACGCAAATTTCAAAAGCTGATTTAAAAACACATATGGGAGGATGTGCATAGGTCATATGTAAATACGATGCGAATGCCAGTGGACAGTCGTGCTTACCGTGGTGAGACAAGTGATATTTTAGCGGGGTAGTGGTGGGCGTGCACAAAACAAGACCTAGATGTCACCATGTAAGGCCGGTTTGGCTGATGGTCCATGGGTGGCACCACCTTGGTAACAGTACAGAGAGTAGAAATACACTTCTGAGCATGGTCTCACCAGTCAAGGCTTCATATTTAGCTCTAACATTGTTGCCCAAGGATCTCATTTATGTAAGTGCTGACAGCCTGATAAAGTTGAAAGTAGAAGGCATTCATCACAAATCCTTATATGTATATCCCATCCTCCAACCACTGCTTAAAATGCATTAATATTTTTGTCCTACTAATATTTTTGTAGGTCCTTAATTATATTGTCACCAGTACAATAATACTGCATTGTGTTTTATATATTAACAATTAAAATGTAAAAATGTCACAATATATCACAAGTTTTATACCCTTCTTTTGCATTTGTTCAGTTTTTAATATACCTAGAACTTCAACAAATGGCAATGGTCTATGCCATTCCCAACTTGGAGAGGCACCACCCCCAGGGAAAACTATATTCTCAGTGATGCAGTTTTATTGAAACATTGACAAGTGAATTTGCTTGTAATGAAGAGCATTCCTTTTTCAAAGTGACTAAAATGCTTGCCTCTACTGTTCAGAGGAGCCCTTACATAACCAACCCAGCCAAATCAACATTTTTTAAAAATTGGAGTATAATAGCTTTACAATGTTGGCTTCTGCTGTACAATAAAATGAATCAGCTATATATTATATATACACACACACATATCTCCTCCTTCCCCCACCCATCCTACCCCTATACATCATCATAGAGTGCTGGACTGGGCTCCCTGTCTTATATGGCAGTTTCTCACTAGCTATCTGTTTTACACATGGTAGTGTATACATGTCAATGCTACTCTCCCAATTCATCTCACCCTCACCTTCCCCCACTGTGTCTACAAGTCTGTTTTCCATGTCTGCATCTCTGTTCATGCCCTGCAAATAGGTTCATCAGTACCATTTTTGTAGATTCCATATATATGCATTAGTATGTGATATTTGTTTTTCTTTTTCTGACTTATTTAATTCTGTATGACTCTAAGTTTATCCATATCAATTTTCTCGTGGCTTCGCCACTGCAACAGGTGGCTGACTGTTAGCTCCTGCAGGCATGGACAAGGGGAGTCTGTGTCCATGTTTCATCGTGACGTCTGATCGCATGTGGACCTAGGTGTGCCTGCCACTGAGCTGGCATCACTGAGGCATCCTCATCTCCGTGGGGTGTCCATGCACCCCACCCCCCTGACAGCACCCCTGAATCTCTGCCCTGAGGCCCACCTGTGGGAAGAACGTGGCCCTTGCCTGCATCTCCAGTCCAGGCCCACTCTGCCCTCACACCACCAGCCACCCCTGCTCCCAGCCCCCGGGCCCTGCAGCCCCCAGGTCCTGCGCCCATGCACACTGCCCCACCATGCACACTTCCTTTGGGAACGAGTGGCCTGTGAGTGGGAGGGAAAGCCCTCGTGACCCACTAATCTTCTTCGAGTCTCTCGTCTTCCTCAATCAAGAGAGTAATGTCGATCCCTTCACAAGTACAGAAGGGAAGAAATACACTAAGAAGTGTTTGTAGTTTTACACTGAACTTTCAGCACAAAGATTGTGATGGGCATATTCCCCGGTCCACCAGCTCCAGGCTCACGGAGAACCTCCAGGCTAGTGACCAGCATTGGGATGCTGGTCAGTCGACTGGGTTTTTTCTTCAATGACACACAAAACGCAGCAGCTCAGCACAAAACACCTCCTCTCACTGATGTAATATCTGCCGTTAGATGTTAATCCAACCATCCAGCCTGTTCACTGCGGTGACTCAGGCCCAGCGCCTCAAGGAGCCAACTGCCATCAGCTCACAGACCCCAGCTGTCCCCATCTCCTCCCATCTCCGCACTCAGACAGCTCATGAGCAGCGTGAAACTGGCCTTGCTGGGAGTATCAACACCATGAAATTAGCAAACGTCACCAGTGATGCTGATTGTGTCCCCCAGAGTGCTGGTCGCTCAACACTCACCAGCATTCCTCTGACCATCCACCTCAACACTGGCCTCTGGGATCACCAGGGCAGAGGATGATGCACCCAGAGAGAAACACACCAGCTCCTAAGGGACTGAACCTGCAAAAGACGCATGATTCTGGTAAGAGCCCACTGGCCTGTCACATAGACCGGCCTGACTGCCCAGGATCCAGGGGCCACATGGACCTTCGATGAGAAGCAGGAGTCATCACCATCCTGTGCACAAACAGAGCACAGAGAAAGATCACCAGCTCGTAACAGGAAATTCCATCCGCCAACCACAGGGAGGAGACCGTTGGATGGCATCCCCACCAACCAAGGGGACGGCAGAGGATGAGACGGTTGGATGGCATCACCGACTCAATGGACGTGAGTTTGAGCAAGCCTGGGAGACGGTGAAGGATGGGGAAGCCGGCGTGCTGCAATCCATGGAGTCACAAAGAGTCGGGCATAACTGAACAATTGAAGAGCAACAACACAACATGGGAAGGTCTGCATGAACTTCACTGGAAGCACAGAGGAGGATGCAACTTGTCAGAAGACGGAGAAGCTACATCAGATATTTGCAATACAGAAAAAGTAGTTCAAGGTTAGTTGTGACAGCTGTTGTAAGCTTTTTAAAGAAATCCCATTTGTAGGAAGGATTCAACTGGTTATAGGAGACTGATTACAGAGTGAATGAAGCGGGTGTTCAGAGCTTAATTAACTGTTGGGAACAGCTCAGTGCTGGATGAAGACACAAACAGGGCACAGTAGTGGGCTGTGGCAGAGCAGCCTGATTTAGGTCAGCTGGCAAAGAAGGCCTTGCCACGCTGACCCTCAAGGTAATCAAAGGGGGAAGTTTCACATGCACGAGTGGATGGGTATTCTATGACAAATAGTGTCTCTACTGAGTAAATAATGTTTTAGTAGTTAAGACCATGGGGCAAGCTGGGGTGCCTCCTATGGTAAAGTTGCAAAGGGATTCAGTTTTGTTAACAGTAGGAACTTTCATCAATGAAGGAATAGATATAGAAGATGTGGTACGTATATACAATGGAATATTACTCAACCATAAAAATGAATGAAATAATGTCATTTGCAGCAACATGTGGAGAAGGCAATGGCAACCCACTCCAGTACCCTTACCTGGAAAATCCCATGGATGGAGGAGCCTGGCAGGCTGCAGTCCACAGGGTTGCAAAGAGTTGGATATGACTGAGCGATTTCACTTTACTTTTCACTTTCATGCATTGGAGGAGGAAATGGCAACCCACTCCAGTGCTCTTGCCTGGAGAATCCCAGGGACAGTGGAGCCTGGTGGGCTGCCGTCTATGGGGTCGCACAGAGTCGGACACAACTGAAGCGACTTAGCAGCAGCCGCAGCAACATGGATGGACCTAGAGATTATCACACTAAGCCATGTAAGTCAGAATGAGAAAGACAAATACCATACATCATGTGTATGTGAATCCTAAAATATGACCCAGGCAAACTTATCTGTGAAACAGAAACAGACTAGACAGAGAGAACATATGCGCAGTTGCCAAAACGGAGAGGGCTGGGGGAAAGCAAAGGAAAGATTGGAAGTTTGGGGTTAGTAGATGCAAACTGTTATATACAGGACAAATTAAACAACAAGGTCTTACTCTCTAGCACAGAGAACTACATTCAACATCCTGTGAGGAAAAAATAATGGAAAAGAATATGAAAAAGAAAAAAAATATATATATATATGACTAAGTCACTTTGCTATACAGCAGACATTAACACATCATTGCAGATCAACTAAACTTCAATAAAAGAAAAAAGAGAGAAAGGACCCAGATGTCTGGAAGGCTCCAGGATACAGTGGCTGCAGAATGGCCATTGTGGTGAAAATTGGAGGAAGGGGATTAATTTTGGAGATTGGAAAACGGGAAGTCCAGAAAAGTGAAGGGTTAGCAGAGAACATAGGGTCATAGAAGAGACAAACAGGCCAAGGAAAACCAAGCGTTCGGCTCACAGTCCTGCCCTGCAGAGAGGGGGTGGGCGCTAGAAGCGGAGCTGAGTGTAGCTGAGGATGCCCCCACCCAGAGCAGCCACAGGAGGCTGCAGTGGGAAAGGCGGTGAGAAATAACCTGCTAGCGCTTAGGAATCCCACCCTCTTAATACCAAGATGGTAAAATGACCTCTACTCAAATACACAAACTACGAAAAATCCTCCCGACCAAACATGTGACTTCCGTGTTTGTGGAGTCAGGAAAGGACTGAGGTTAGGAGGAGCCATGTTATCAAATAGGTTTAGTTGTAATATTTACAACTTGCTTATTGCATCATGCAAAATATACTGACAGCCTCTCATGGCTAATTGCTCCGTCGTCAACTACTTAACCATCACTTCACCGGTGATTAACGTGGCTTCCGTGATCCTGGTGCTTCCTCTCTCTTCGGGCGCAGAGCCATCTGCTTCTGCTCCCATCAGGGAAGCCAGCGTTCTCGTTGCCCTCCAGGGTTTCCTGCTCAGATGCTGGTGATCCCGCCCACTGAGGGAAGACCTTTAACCCGAGGGGAGGAGCCGAGTAGGTCTGCCCTACAGGATGCAGTCTTGGTCCCCGGTGGAGAGCGCCGTGGTCCCCAGGACTGCAGTTTGCCAGAGTGGCCACGAGGTGGCAGTGGCTTCTCGTGCTGCAGTCCGTGCGCTAAAGCAGGCTGTGCCCTAACTCAGTTCCCGCGGGCTGGACAGGCGCGCCCAGCATCGCTCCTCTCACCCAGGGCGGGTGGGCGCCCCCTTTATCTGCCGACGAGGGGCCAAAGCCTGGCTCTTCACTCAGTGGGGCTCACATGCAATTCATCGCCCTTCTTCAGGAAAACCCTGTCTTTCCTTCCCTTTGTATGTGTGTTTACTTTTATGGACATTTCTAAACAGACACAAAAAGTGAGAAAATCCTAAACTGAACACTTGTTTGTCTCTCGTTTTTGACACGATAGTGAACATTAAGGATCATGGCCCAGGTCCACTCGTTTTTAATCAAATAGAACACAATTGCTTCTTTTTAAAGGATTTTTAAAGTCTTTATTGAATTTGTTACAGTATCATTGCTTTTGTTCTATATTTTGGTTTCCTGGCCACAAAGCATGCAGGATCATAGTTTTCTGATCAGGGATCAAACCTGCACCTCCTGCACTGGAAGACGAAATGCCAACCATTGAACCACCAGGGAAGTCCCCATAATTGCTTCTTAATACTTGAATACTAAAAACTAAAAGTAGAAATTTGTGTCAACGTATTTACATATGCACTCCAAGTTCCAAAAGGATCTGAGGCCAAGAAAATGTAAATGTAGTCCCCCACGTTCCACAGCCAGCTCACCACCTGGGATTACTGTCATCCTTGTAAACAGAAAGAAGTGTCCACCCAGAAAACCATTTACAAACAGGGTGTAGTTGCTAAGCTCTGTTCCTGAGCATCAGGGCATCTTTATCTCTGTTGGTGTTGGGGTCTGGGGAGCAGTGGTGGAGGAGGAGTTAAGCGAGAAAGTCACTTCTGTGGACAAGAAAAGGGGGCGGACATAATCAGGTCGGGACAGAGGAAGAGGTGGGAACCCAGAGCCTTTGTGGAGAGGTTAGTGCAGGCGGACAAGCAGAAGGAAGAACGTTTTCTGCAGGTCAGGGAGGGGGACAGCAGCGCTTCTCCCAAGAATCCCGAGGAGGGAGGCGTGGCCATGAATCCGCTAAGGAGACAGACGCTGTTGTCTCAGATAGCATGGTATGTGTGTGTGTATATACATATATATACATTCAAATGTGTGTGTGTACACGAACATGGTATGTGTGTGTGTATATACATATATATACATTCAGATATATGTGCTGTCTCTTATACACATCTAGATGTGTATAAGAGACAGCTCCCTCAGCGCTCCTCCCAAGTGGGCTGGGGATGCCCACCACCACCACCCTCGCCATCACAGCTTCTGCCCCGGGGCTGGCCCTAGCCCTCCTGCCTGTCTTATTCCCACTCCTCCTCCCTTGAGGTTGTTCAGTCGCTAAGTCACGTTGGACCCTTTGCAACCCCATGAACTGCAGCACGCCAGGCTTCCCTGTCCTTCACTCTCTCCCAGAGTTTGCTCAAACTCATGTCCATTGAGTCGGTGATGCCATACAACCATCTCATCCTATGTTGTCCCCTTCTCCTCTTTCCCTCAATCTTTCCCAGCATCAGGGTCTTTTCCAGTGAGTTGGCTCTTCACATCAGGTGGCCAAAGTATTAAAGCTTCAGCATTAGTCCTTCCATTGAATATCCAGGACTGATTTCCTTTAGGATGGACTGGTTGGATCTCCTTGCAGTCCAAGGGACTCTCAAGAGTCTTCTCCAACACCACAGTTCAAAAGCATCAATTCTTCGGCGCTCAGCTTTCTTTATAGTCCAACTCTCACATCCATACATGACCACTGGAAAAACCATAGCTTTGAATAGACAGACCTTTGTTGGCAAAGTGATGTCTCTGCTTTTTAATATACTGGTGATGATGACAAAAGTGAAGGTGATGATGATGGAGGTGATGGTGATAATCACGGAGGTGGTGGTGGTGATGGTGGAGATGATGGTGATAATCACGGAGGTGATGGTGATAATCATGGAGGTGATGGTGATAATCACGGAAGTGGTGGTGGTGATGGTGGAGATGATGGTGATAATCACGGAGGTGATGGTGATAATCACGGAGGTGATGGTGATAATCATGGAGGTGATGGTGGTGATGGTGGAGGTGATGATGAAAATAATAGAGGTGATGGTGAAGATCATGTTTATGGTGGTGGTGGGGATGATGATGGAGGTGATGGTGATAATCATGGAGGTGATGGTGGTGATGGTAGAGGTGATGGTGGTGATGATGGAGGTGATGGTGGTGATGGTGGAGGTGATGGTGATGATATTAGAGGGGATGGTGAAGATTATGTTTATGGTGGTGGTGGTGGTGATGGTGGATGTGATGGTGATGATGATGGAGGTGATGGTGGTGATGATGGAGGTGATGGTGGTAATGGTGGAGATGATGGTGATAATCATGGAAGTGATGGTGATAATCATGGAGGTGATGTGGTGATGGTGGAGGTGAAGGTGATGTTTATAATATGGTGGTGATGGTGATGATGATGATGGAGGTGATGGTGATGATGGAGGTGATAGTGATGATGATGGAGGTGATGGTGATGATTGTGGAGGTAATGGTGGTGATGGTGGAAGTGATGGTGATGATGATGGAGGTGATGGTGGAGGTGATGGGGATAATCATAGAGGTGATGGTAGTGATGGTGGAGGTGATGGTGGTGATGGTGGAGGTGATGGTGATGATATTAGAGGGGATGGTGAAGATTATGTTTATGGTGGTGGTGGTGGTGATGGTGGATGTGATGGTGATGATGATGGAGGTGATGGTGGTGATGATGGAGGTGATGGTGGTAATGGTGGAGATGATGGTGATAATCATGGAAGTGATGGTGATAATCATGGAGGTGATGTGGTGATGGTGGAGGTGAAGGTGATGTTTATAATATGGTGGTGATGGTGATGATGATGATGGAGGTGATGGTGATGATGGAGGTGATAGTGATGATGATGGAGGTGATGGTGATGATTGTGGAGGTAATGGTGGTGATGGTGGAAGTGATGGTGATGATGATGGAGGTGATGGTGGAGGTGATGGGGATAATCATAGAGGTGATGGTAGTGATGGTGGAGGTGATGGTGGTGATGGTGGAGATGATGGCGGAGGTGATGGTGATGATTATAATATGGTGGTGATGGTGATGATGATGGAGGTGATGGTGATGATGATGGTGGAGGTGATTTTGGTGATGGTGGAGGTGATGGTAGTGATGGTGGAGGTGATGGTAGTGATGGTGGAGGTGATGGTGGAGGTGATGGTGATGATTATAATATGGTGGTGATGGTGATGATGATGAAGGTGATGGTGATGATGATGGTGGAGGTGATGGTGATGATTGTGGAGGTGATGGTGATGATGATGGAGGTGATGGTGGTGATGGTGGAGGTGATGGTGGTGATGGTGGAGGTGATGGTGATGATAATAGAGGGCGTGGTGAAGATTATGTTTATCGTGGCGGTGGTGATGATGATGGTGGTAACAGTCCTACTGAGAAGTCATCATGTATCCAGCACTGTTCTAGGTGCTTCAGGCATCTCCGTCATTTAGCCCTCACAATGACTAACTTTCTGACCTGGTCTCTGGCCACCGGTAAGCCTTCGGGAGGAGCTTCTGTGGACTCACTCATTGGTTAAGGCTCCCAGTCAGGATCAGAAGATGCAGAAGAGGGACTGGGTGCAGAAGCTGTCATAGCTGTGCAAGATGTCTCGGGTGGAAGGTGTCACAATTCACGCTACCTTAAGCATTACAGCTGTTTAAACTAGACCTTGGCGCTGCCGAGCGTGGTGCTATGACTGCACCACCACCATAGACTCTGGAGGTGGGGGTGTGCTCCAGATGCCCAGTGGGGATGCTCCATCTGATGTTTTGTCCACACCAGGAGTGCCGTTGGCAAGCAAGAGGCATCTCAGAAAGCCCATATCAGCAGCCTTGAAGACCAGGAGGCTCCCTGAGGGTCGTGCATGTGGGTGAGGAGCAGTTTGGTGGGCTGGAAACTGCTGAATCCAGAGCTCACTCTTTTGTGACCTCCCGTGCTGACGTGGAAACAGGGCTTCCAGGGGCAGAGGAGGCTTCTTGGGGCGTGGACGCTCCCAACGTCACATTCCTTTCGGGTCCGTTTGCTTCAGTAACTGCGTTTCTCCTAGACCAGAAGAGTTGCTTATATTTTAAATGTAAGTGAAAATATCTCACATAGTCTAGAGTGAGGATTCCATAATTCGGCCCGAGCCTGGAAGAAACCTCATTCCCCCACCCCAAGCCCCCAAACCCATCGCAGCCCTCAGATGCATGTGGAAATAGAGTTGGGTTGCCCTCTGATGTTCCAGTACCACCAGGAAGGCATCCCTGTGTGAGCTGTGTGGTCCCCACACATGGAGAGCAGCATCCTTGCACAAAGATGCGGGGAGCTGGTGGGACAGTAGCTGAACAATCTGTAGGATCCCTCAGAGCACACAGGACCCGCCTCATCCAGGGTACAAAGTCACACTTGGGGCCATCTTCCCACACAAGGCCTGTGGAAGCCCTTAGAGGAATGTCAGTGGGGGCCACATGCAGTCTGTGATACATGTCCTCTCCGACAGCACACAGCGGAAGCCAGTGGGTTTCTGATGAGATCCCTGACCTTCAGAGTTTGCTGGCATCTGAGTTGCTGGTGCACTCTGTCTGCCCCTGATATGAGCAATGTCCGTTCCAAGATGCTGCTTAATTGACTGGTACTGGACAGAACACCCGGGAAGGATGCCAGACATGAGACCCTGCTCACTCGGCAGCATCCACCAGGGACCACCAAGGACCAAAGGTGGGGGGGGGTCCCCCTTCACTAGGAAGCCTCGGCTAAAGCTGGAAGCACAAAAAAGGCCATCAGCCACGAGGACACTCAGGGCCTCTCCTGACCTGATGATTCAGTCATTTTTAAGAAGCTTACTTTTCAAGACAGTCTTCATGGAAAAGAGGACCCTGAATCCACACTCCAGGAGATTCTGACGTTCCCTTCTTGAAATCTGCACGTCTCCTCAGGATATGGACCTTTGGAACGTTCACAAATCATTTAAACACCTGCCTGAGGCTGAGCCCACCCCACAAGGACCCCAGGGAGTCAGGATGGGGTTCTGGGTCCCTGGTCCAGGAATCACACAACCGCTGTTTCATCAAGGACTGGACATGGCTCTGCATCGTGACCAGCAGCCAGGCACACTGGCTGAGCAGATTCCCTCCTCCCCCTTCTCCTCTCCCTTCTCTCTTTGCCCTTCTCTTAGTATCATTTTTAAATTTTTTTGAAGTGTAGTTGATTTACAACATTGTGTTAGTTTCAGGTGTACAGCATAGTGATTCAGATATGTCTGTGTTTGTGTGTGTGTGCATGTACATATATATGTACATTCAGATATGTGTGTGTGTGTACATATATATACATTCAGAGATGTGTGTGTGTGTGCGTGTACATATATATATACACATTCAGATATGTGTGTGTGTGTACATATATATACATTCAGAGGTGTGTGTGTGTATACTAGCCTGGTGTGTGTGTGTGCAGATATATATATACATTCAGATGTGTGTGTGTACACTAGCATGGTATGTGTGTGTGTATATACATATATATACATTCAAATGTGTGTGTGTACACGAACATGGTATGTGTGTGTGTATATACATATATATACATTCAGATATATGTGTGTGTACATATATATACATTCAGAGATGTGTGTGTACATATATATACATTCAGAGATGTGTGTGTGTGTACACTAGCCTAGTGTGTGTGTGTGTGCATATATATATACACATTCAGATGTGTGTGTGTACACTACAGTGATGGTGGAGGTGATGGTGGTGATGGTGGAGGTGATGGTGATGATAATAGAGGGCGTGGTGAAGATTATGTTTATCGTGGCGGTGGTGATGATGATGGTGGTAACAGTCCTACTGAGAAGTCATCATGTATCCAGCACTGTTCTAGGTGCTTCAGGCATCTCCGTCATTTAGCCCTCACAATGACTAACTTTCTGACCTGGTCTCTGGCCACCGGTAAGCCTTCGGGAGGAGCTTCTGTGGACTCACTCATTGGTTAAGGCTCCCAGTCAGGATCAGAAGATGCAGAAGAGGGACTGGGTGCAGAAGCTGTCATAGCTGTGCAAGATGTCTCGGGTGGAAGGTGTCACAATTCACGCTACCTTAAGCATTACAGCTGTTTAAACTAGACCTTGGCGCTGCCGAGCGTGGTGCTATGACTGCACCACCACCATAGACTCTGGAGGTGGGGGTGTGCTCCAGATGCCCAGTGGGGATGCTCCATCTGATGTTTTGTCCACACCAGGAGTGCCGTTGGCAAGCAAGAGGCATCTCAGAAAGCCCATATCAGCAGCCTTGAAGACCAGGAGGCTCCCTGAGGGTCGTGCATGTGGGTGAGGAGCAGTTTGGTGGGCTGGAAACTGCTGAATCCAGAGCTCACTCTTTTGTGACCTCCCGTGCTGACGTGGAAACAGGGCTTCCAGGGGCAGAGGAGGCTTCTTGGGGCGTGGACGCTCCCAACGTCACATTCCTTTCGGGTCCGTTTGCTTCAGTAACTGCGTTTCTCCTAGACCAGAAGAGTTGCTTATATTTTAAATGTAAGTGAAAATATCTCACATAGTCTAGAGTGAGGATTCCATAATTCGGCCCGAGCCTGGAAGAAACCTCATTCCCCCACCCCAAGCCCCCAAACCCATCGCAGCCCTCAGATGCATGTGGAAATAGAGTTGGGTTGCCCTCTGATGTTCCAGTACCACCAGGAAGGCATCCCTGTGTGAGCTGTGTGGTCCCCACACATGGAGAGCAGCATCCTTGCACAAAGATGCGGGGAGCTGGTGGGACAGTAGCTGAACAATCTGTAGGATCCCTCAGAGCACACAGGACCCGCCTCATCCAGGGTACAAAGTCACACTTGGGGCCATCTTCCCACACAAGGCCTGTGGAAGCCCTTAGAGGAATGTCAGTGGGGGCCACATGCAGTCTGTGATACATGTCCTCTCCGACAGCACACAGCGGAAGCCAGTGGGTTTCTGATGAGATCCCTGACCTTCAGAGTTTGCTGGCATCTGAGTTGCTGGTGCACTCTGTCTGCCCCTGATATGAGCAATGTCCGTTCCAAGATGCTGCTTAATTGACTGGTACTGGACAGAACACCCGGGAAGGATGCCAGACATGAGACCCTGCTCACTCGGCAGCATCCACCAGGGACCACCAAGGACCAAAGGTGGGGGGGGGTCCCCCTTCACTAGGAAGCCTCGGCTAAAGCTGGAAGCACAAAAAAGGCCATCAGCCACGAGGACACTCAGGGCCTCTCCTGACCTGATGATTCAGTCATTTTTAAGAAGCTTACTTTTCAAGACAGTCTTCATGGAAAAGAGGACCCTGAATCCACACTCCAGGAGATTCTGACGTTCCCTTCTTGAAATCTGCACGTCTCCTCAGGATATGGACCTTTGGAACGTTCACAAATCATTTAAACACCTGCCTGAGGCTGAGCCCACGCCACAAGGACCCCAGGGAGTCAGGATGGGGTTCTGGGTCCCTGGTCCAGGAATCACACAACCGCTGTTTCATCAAGGACTGGACATGGCTCTGCATCGTGACCAGCAGCCAGGCACACTGGCTGAGCAGATTCCCTCCTCCCCCTTCTCCTCTCCCTTCTCTCTTTGCCCTTCTCTTAGTATCATTTTTAAATTTTTTTGAAGTGTAGTTGATTTACAACATTGTGTTAGTTTCAGGTGTACAGCATAGTGATTCAGATATGTCTGTGTTTGTGTGTGTGTGCATGTACATATATATGTACATTCAGATATGTGTGTGTGTGTACATATATATACATTCAGAGATGTGTGTGTGTGTGCGTGTACATATATATATACACATTCAGATATGTGTGTGTGTGTACATATATATACATTCAGAGGTGTGTGTGTGTATACTAGCCTGGTGTGTGTGTGTGCAGATATATATATACATTCAGATGTGTGTGTGTACACTAGCATGGTATGTGTGTGTGTATATACATATATATACATTCAAATGTGTGTGTGTACACGAACATGGTATGTGTGTGTGTATATACATATATATACATTCAGATATATGTGTGTGTACATATATATACATTCAGAGATGTGTGTGTACATATATATACATTCAGAGATGTGTGTGTGTGTACACTAGCCTAGTGTGTGTGTGTGTGCATATATATATACACATTCAGATGTGTGTGTGTACACTACATTCAGATATATGTGTGTGTGTGCATACATATATATATATTCAGAGAGATGTGTGTGTGTGTGTACACTAGCCTGGTGTGTGTGTGTGCATACATATATATACATTCAGTTGTGTGTGTGTGTGTATGCAAACATATATATACATTCAGTTATGTGTGTGTGTGTGTGTGTACACTAGCATGGTGTGTGTGTGTGTATACACATATATATACATTCAGATATGTGTGTGTGTGTGTGTGTACATATATATACATTCTTTTCAAATTCTTTTCCCTGGTACATTATTACAAGATAGTGAATGGAGTTCCCTGTGCTATACAGTAGGTCCTTGATGTTTATCTACTTTATATACGTACTGTATATGCGTCAATCCACACTTCCTAATTTATATCTTCCCCGTTTCCCCTTTGGTAAGCATAAGTGTGTTTTCTATGTTTGTGAGTCTATTTCCTTTTTGTAAATAAACTCATTTCTATAATTTATTAGATTCCACTAGAAGTGATATTATATAATATTTGTCTTTCTCTGACTCATTTTACTCAGTATGACCATCTCTAGGTCCGGCCATGTTGCTGCAAATGGCATCGTCTCATTCTTCTTCATGGCTGAGTAGCAGTTTACGTATATACTAACTCTCCCGCACGTCTGGGCCCCACGCCCCTAGCTTGCGCCCTTCCCCTTTGGTGCTGTGACCTGTTGCTCATCTGCTTCATGTGGCCTCTGAGCTGACAGCACTCCTGGAAGAAACGGCACCTCTGCGCTGAGGTTGCTTCCATGTCTTGGCAATTGTAAATAGTGCTACAATGAACACTGGGGTGCATATGTCTTTTCAAATTGCAGTTTTTATCTTTTCTAGGTATATGCTCAGCAGAAGTGTAGGATCATATGGCAACTCTATTTTTAGACTTTTAAGGAAACTCTGGAATATTCTCCATTGTGGTTACACCCTCCTTGTCCCTCTCTCTCTCTCTCTCAGTTCCCTGAGGAGAACAGATAGCTACGACAGCTGAGATAGGACTCCTATAGGATAAATAACTGCTTAAAAGTTGAATAAACATGTAGGAGACCAGAATCGTCTCCAACTGCCCAAGAAATGGAAGTCAAACAATCTTAAGATAGTTTAACCTATCAAAACATCCTACTGTTTAAATGGTAGCACCCAGCACTTTGTAAAATGTGGGGAAATGGCTGCCTTAAATCAGCCTGAATGATGGTCAATGCTTCCATCCTTTGAAAAAACTCCGGTGATAAGAATTTATCACTTTAAAATGTGATAATATGGTAAAATGTTACTCACATTGTCTGAAAAAGAAAAATTATTTTTAAAAAGTTAATTCTCATTATGACAAGCTCTTTGACCTTTGTGATTTCATTTCCAGCAAAACCTTCTGAGATAATAATTAGAGGCGTCCCTTCCCAGCTTTCTCATGGTATGATATACATTATAAAAATTATCGTTAATGTGTTAGGTTAGGATGATAACCTAATTGATAGCAATTACTGCAAATAAGTTTAAAAGCATTTCTTAGTAATAAACCGTTGATGGCTTGCGGAACTATGGACAAGCTTCAGCTTTTACACCGTAGCTGGATCGTTTACTCAGTAAATCAATATTTACTGATGGAGTACTTCATCAGTCAGCTTTCAGCATGAGGGATACTGTGCTGATCTAAGCCAGCTCAGCCTCTGCCCTCTTAGAGCTTACGTTTTCTGAGGGAGAGAAAAGCAGTAAATCAGTGTATTAGTGTGCTGTGGCCAGTGTAAAGTGCCACAGAGTGGCGGGCTTAAACAGCAGAATTCTGGACACCAAAAGTCAGCAATCCAGGTGCGGGCAGCTGGTTTTTCTGAAGCCTCTCTCCTCTGGAGGTCGCTGTCCTCCCCCGTGCCCTGTGTGCCTGTGAAAAATTTCCCCTTCCTATAAGGACACTAGTCATATTGGATTAGACCTGATTTTAACCTAATCATCTCTAAAGAGCTTATTTTCATACACAGTCACATTCTGACCTCAGCATATGAATTTGGCGGGGGGAGGGTGGACACAGCCCGTAACGATGACTAAATGCCTTAAGAATACATGGTGATAAATACGAAGCAAAAAGCAAAACTGGGGAAAGAGATTAAAGTGCAACTTGAATATGTTAGCAAGGGAAGATCTCTTCAATAAAGCACTGGAAGAAAGAATAGGAAAACACCAGAGAATTGCAGAGGAGCTCTCCAGGCAGAAGGAACAGCCGATGGATCAACTGTTGCAAAGGCAAGAGGTGAGGACACCCTTGCCCATTCCGGGAGGAGGAAGGACCCCCAGCGCAGAGCGGAGTTCCTAGAGAGATTGACAGTCTCGGGCTGGAGTCTGCCTGCTCCGGCCAAGGAGAGTCAATGTTTCAGGAATTTTCTGTGCAGTCTGACCTCACTCACCTTGGTAGCTTGAAATTGTCTGCAATGGGAACATGAATAGCAGGGAAATCAGCAAGCCCTGCACATCTGGGCTCCCACCTGCCCACCCAGAGAGCCAGCTGTAAAACATTCACAACACAGCTGAATATATTGAGAGCCTGGTGAGAGAGGAGGTCAGAGAAAAGGCTGGAGGCAAGTGCCAAGGGCCAAAAAGCCATTGCAAGAATGTGGACTTCTAAGTGAGATGCAGGGTCTCCAGAAGGATTTGAAGGGAAAGGGGACAGGACTGAGTCTTAGGTTTAGAAGGATGACTCTGCAACCACAGGGGAAACAAAGACTCTGGTGGGCAAAGCTGGAAGCAGACAGCCTGCTCCGGCCAAGGAGAGTCAATGTTTCAGGAATTTTCTGTGCAGTCTGACCTCACCTTGGTAGCTTGAAATTGTCTGCAATGGGAACATGAATAGCAGGGAAATCAGCAAGCCCTGCATATCTGGGCTCCCACCTGCCCACCCAGAGAGCCAGCTGTAAAACATTCACAACACAGCTGAATATATTGAGAGCCTGGTGAGAGAGGAGGTCAGAGAAAAGGCTGGAGGCAAGTGCTAAGGGCCAAAAAGCCATTGCAAGAATGTGGACTTCTAAGTGAGATGCAGGGTCTCCAGAAGGATTTGAAGGGAAAGGGGACAGGACTGAGTCTTAGGTTTAGAAGGATGACTCTGCAACCACAGGGGAAACAAAGACTCTGGTGGGCAAAGCTGGAAGCAGACAGACCAGCAAGGAAGCTGTTGTCAAATGTGGGCGAGAGATGGGAGATGAGCAGCTCTTCGGGGAGCAGTGGAGAGAGGGGGCCCAGACTCCAGGAGGCACCTTTGGACCACCAGGGCATTGGTGGAGGACGCAGGATACAGAGAAAGAGGAGTCAGGGATGACTTAGTAAGTCTGGAGCTACCAGCAGGAAGAAGTGGGAAGAAAGAGTCTTGCGAGAAGAGCAGGTTCCTGGAGTAACAGGAGATGTGAGATGGGCGTTTGGATAAATATCCTTGCATTTCAAAAGAGTGAATATACTCTATGTCTGTCATAAGATGCTTTGCCTTTATATGCAGAATAAAACAATGGAACTTTTAATACAAACTGGCATCAGGACTTGCCTGTGCGGGTAAGTGTTGACAACAATCCGTCACTAGAGGGCAGTATAAAGCAATGTTTTCCTATTTGAAGGCCATCTGAGAAATGGTGACTATTAGGCTACAGAGTCAACTGTCGTACGTAATGCAGACCGGCTTCTCCCATCGGAGTCCGTGTCAGGTGGCCCAGACTCTCTCCATCATGGGGCCCTTGATGTTCAGCCACCGTAAAAAGGAGCATTTGAAAACTGACATGTTTAGAATGAAAGGTCATTCTTCAGTTACATGCACTGTGTGCTCACTGTATTTGCCTAAACGGTAAGCAAAATAGCCCCTATTGTCACGTGACTCAGTGCACACGTCTGTAAAGGCTAAGGAGCTCATGGCAAACGCAGTTCTTGTGTCCTTGACACAGGCTGGAGCGAGGTCCTGGCGTTCCCGAGGCCCTAACTCACCTCTGCAGCTCTTCCTGCCTGGTTATAGGTGTTTGGAAAGGACAGGAGAGATGCCATTTCTTCCAGGAGCACTGTTAGCTCGGAGGCCACATGGAGCAGAAGGGAAGGGGGACAAGTTAGAGGTTAGGGGTGTGGGGCCAAGAGGCACAAGCTAGTAAATGTACAATAGACAAGCAACAGGCATCTATTGTCCAGCACAGAGAACTATAGCCATTGCCTTGCATCAAATTGTAACTGAGTATAATCTGCAAAAACACTGAATTGCTGTGCTGTACACCTGAAATTATTGCAATACTATAAATCAGCTATGCTTCAATTTTTTAAAAAGGAAGTTAAACATGAGGGAGGAAAGGAAACAATGAGGAGAGGAATTCTTACAGTTATAGTGTGGTTATTGAGAAACCTGTATGCAGGTCAGGAAGCTACAGTTAGAACTGGACATGGAACAACAGACTGGTTCCAAATAGGAAAAGGAGTACGTCAAGGCTGCATATTGTCAACCCTGCTTATTTAACTTACATGAAGAGTACATCATGAGAAACGCTGAGCTGGAAGAAGCACAAGCTGGAATCAAAATTGCCAGGAGAAATATCAGTAACCTCAGATATGGAGATGACACCACCCTTATGGCAGAAAGTGAAGAGGAACTAAAAAGCCTGTTGATGAAAGTAAAAGTGGAGAGGGAAAAAGTTGGCTTAAAGCTCAGCATTCAGAAAACGAAGATCATGGCATCTGGTCCCACCACTTCATGGGTAATAGATGGGGAAACAGTGGAAACAGTGTCAGACTTTATTTTGGGGGGCTCCAAAATCACTGCAGCCATGAAATTAAAAGACGCTTACTCCTTGGAAGGAAAGTTATGACCAACCTAGATAGCTTGTTAAAAAGCAGAGACATTGCTTTGCCAACAAAGGTCTAGTCAGGGCTATGGTTTTTCCAATGGTCATGTATGGATGTGAGAGTTGGACTGTGAAGAAAGCTGAGCACTGAAGAATTAATGCTTTTGAACTGTGGTGTTGAATAAGACTCTTCAGAGTTCCTTGGACTGCAAGGAGATCCAACAAACCCATCCTAAAGGAGATCAGTCCTGGGTTTCATTGGAAGGACTGATGTTGAAGCTGAAACTCCAATACTTTGGCCACCTGATGTGAAGAGCTGACTCATTGGAAAAGACTCTCATGCTGGGAAGGATTGGGGGCAGGAGGAGAAGGGGATGACCGAGAATAAGATGGCTGGATGGCATCACCAACTCAATGCACGTGAGTCTGAGTGAACTCCAGGAGTTGATGATGGATAGGGAGTCCTGGCGTGCTGCAATTCATGGGTTTGCAAAGAGTCGGACACGACTGAGCAACTGAACTGAACTGATTTTATGCGAAGGGAATTAAAGTTTGAGACTGATTCAACCAAGTTCCGGGGTGAGGGCTAACGTCCTGTGAAGAGAGAGACCCCCAAAGGCAGGCTTTGCTGCTTCCCAGCTGCCAGCTGCAGCGACAGTTATCAGCAGCATCATCTCCCCTCCCTCCGCCGCTGCCTTGGGACCACCCTCATGATGCAGGGGAAGGAGACATGGAGTCCAGACCCTAGCACAGCGCCTTGGTGACCGGGGAGGGGTGCTGTCTCGGGGAACAGGCAGAGCGACTCAGTGATGCTGTCCATCCAACCGCGGATCTCTGCCTGGGACCCAGCGCCTGTGCTCACACAGTGATGTTAGTCATATTCCTCATAGATGCTAACAGCAAAAGATACACATTGTCATAGAGAGAAAATACACATCTTAATTTTTCACAAATCCTCGAAGGTCCCAGCAATACTATTAGACAAACACAATTTTTATTTGTTTGCCTTTTTTTTTTTTTTTTTTACAAAGAATCAAAGAGACTGTTGCTTCTGTTGTGCTCTGGAAGAAATGAAACCTTGTGTGCTTGAATAATTTTTTCTCACTGTAGAAAAAAGTACAGGTTGCTGCAAGTGAAGTAAAACACTGTGAAAAGTAGGGAATGTGGTGTCTATGTGCAGGCATATACCGCAGAAAGGGACAGAAAGCATCCTATTCATTGCTTTAGAGTTTACAGCTCATGTATCAAATGTTTTGTAGCAGAAAAATACATTCTCAAGGGAAATCTTGCCTGGAAGCCCAATGCATGAATTTGTCAAAGCTGATGCTTCTTGGACTAGGCCAGAGAGGGGCCCTAGCCCCTGTGTGCAGCTGACTGCTACCCATCCCCCATCCCATCTGGGTGTCACTAAAGCTCCAGCTTGCAAAGTTAGTTTTTTTCCTTAGATACAGCTTATATATTTTGGCTAAAAAGCAAATTTGCTTAATGTTTCTGTAAGTTCTTAAAAACTAACTCTAATCTTGAAAAATATATGTATCATTTCATAGTTCAAATCATCAGCGCCTGGGAGTAAATGAGAAATGTTTTATTCCCATAAAGATGCAGGGATGTCAGGAATTCTTCTTCATAGCCATGGCTCAGCCAATATACTGCAAACTAGCACCTACAAGGCCACACTTCCACTGGGATTCATCATTTCTGTTCTGAGTACCAATCACTAAGGTTATAAATGAACAACTCCTTCTTTCCCAAATCCTGCCCACTTCCCACCAGCATCAGCCTGCCTGCACCTCTGCAACCCCTCACAACAAGTTCAGCAAACCCTCTCTGGGTGCCTCCTACCCACTTCCCCAGACTCTGTAGAGTAAAATAAAACCCTTTGTTTTATTCATTAGATGAATGAGATGGATATTCTCTCTGGAAACAAAATAACAGCCCCTAAGAGATACATGTGGGACTCTGGCCCACACCAGAAGCTCCTTCCTGCAGAAGCTATTTCTGATCTAGCCTGTGTTCCCAGTGCCCAGAAGGGTTTCTGGAACACAGCAGGCACTCAATACATATGTTGGTGATTAATGAACAGAATTAATAAACTCAAGCTGATATAAAGCAGTAATTCAAAGGAGCAGCACTTGGAGATTAAGGCATTTGTTAAAAACCGATAGAAGCAGCAAAAAAGTATCTTGGTAGCTATCTCTCACTCTTTCTCTCTTTTTATATTTCTCTACCCTTTTTTAATATTTTAATTTTATTGGAGTATAGTTGGTTTAGGGCTTCCCAGGTGGCTCAATGGTAAAGAATCGGCCTGCCAATGCAGGAGATAATGAGTTTGATCCCTGCGTCAGGAAGATCCCCTGGAGAAGCGAATGGCAATCCGCTCCAGTAGTCCTGCCTGAGAAATCCCGTGGACAGAGGAGCCTGGCAGGCTGCGGTCCCGGGGGCTGCAAGATTTGGACATGGCTGAGCTAGCAAACGGCCACAGCATAGCTGATTCTCAGGGATTCGGGTGTGTTACACAGCAAAGTGAGTCATCAAATACGCATGTTCATGCCTCCTTAGGTTATCATCTCATATAGGTTATCACCGAACATCAGGCAGATTTCCCTGTGTTGGTCATCTATCTTCTATAGAATAGTGGGTATATGCTCATCCTAAGCTCCTGATGTACCTCTTTCCCCTATTTTTTAATGACTTTATGGTAGAACTGAGACTCATACAATTTGTTTTCATTTTTATAAATCTGGTACATTTGGAAACCTTGTAAACTAAATTTTATTTCAAATAAGAAATCCTGGATTTTTGCCAAAATTGGCAATACCAAAATGAACACTGGAAAACCGAAACTACTGCAGCTGAAAGATAAAGGCAGCTTTGTCAAACATCTCCACCTTTAGCAAAACCTGCCTAACAGGTAAAGTGTGGAAACTTGGATGGCAACCACGTGCAACTTGCCAGTTTCAGGTTGTGACAGAAAATGGTTATTGAACCCAGTAAAAGTAGAACAAACTGTGGAAATTCTGCAAGAGGTGGGAATACCAGACTATCTGACCTGCCTCTTGAGAAATCTGTATACAGGTCAAGAAGCAACAGTTAGAACTGGACATGGAACAACAGACTTGTTCCAAATAGGAAAAGGAGTATGTTAAGACTGTATATTGTCACCCTGCTTATTTAACTTATATGCAGAGTACATCATGAGAAACGCTGGACTGGAAGAAGCACAAGCTGGAATCAAGATTGCCAGGAGAAATATCAATAACTACATATATGCAAATGACACCACTCTTATGGCAGAAAGTGAAGAGGAACTAAAAAGCCTCTTGATAAAAGTGAAAGAGGAGAGTGAAAAAGTTGGCTTAAAGCTCAACATTCAGAAAACGAAGATCATGGCATCTGGTCCTGTCACTTCATGGCAAATAGATGGAGAAACAGTGGAAACAGTGGCAGCCTTTATTTCGGTGGTGGTGGGGAGGGGGCTCCAAAATCACTGCAGATGGTGACTGCAGCCATGAAATTGAAAGATGCTTCCTCCTTGGAAGGAAAAGTATGACCAACCTAGACAGCATATTAAAAAGCAGAGACATTACTTTGTCAACAAAGGTTCGTCTAGTCAAAGCTATGGTTTTTCCAGTAGTCATGTATGGATGTGAGAGTTGGACTGTGAGGAAGGCTGAGAGCCTAAGAATTGATGCTTTTCAACTGTGGTGTTGGAGAAGACTCTTGAGAGTCCCTTGGACTGCAAGGAGATCCAGCCAGTCCACCCTGAAGGAAATCAGTCCTGATGTTGAAGCTGAAACTCCAATACTTTAGCCCCCTGTTGCGATGAACTTACTCACTGGAAAAGACCTTGATGCTGGGAAAGATTGAAGGCAGGAGGAGAAGAAGGCAGAGGATGAGATGATTGGATGGCATCACTGACTCAATGGACATGAGTTTGAGTAAACTCTGAGAGTTGGTGATGGACAGGGAGACCTGGCATACTGCGGTCCATGGGGTCACAAAGAGTAGGACATGACTGAGCAACTGAACTGAACTGAACTGAACTGAACTGAAAGGTAGAACAGACTGCAAAGTAGGTTCTCCCATGTGCTGCTACTTGGGGGAGAAAACACGTCACCTAAGGACAGTGTCATCCAGTAGGCTGTGAAATACTATTTAATGTGAAATATTATTGCCTTGCCATGTGCAAAAGCGACTTCTAAATTTTATCTTCCTTTTTTAATCTTCTCCAGATTCAGAATCCAAGTATAAAAACTCGGGGAGCACACGTATCTGGTCCGCTCAGAAATAACAGTGACGCTGTCATATCCATCAGGGAAGCAGGGTACCAAATGGGTCTCATCGCATAGGACTGACGTGAGGGGAGCAGGAGCGCCCCTCAGTGGCTGCGTGATGTGGGCACACCCAGATTCATAGCAAGGCTCTGCACATTGGGTGCTGCGGCCCACAGGAACCGTGGGGCTAAGGGCGCCACCTCTGGACTTCCCTGGAAGAGCAGAGAGGGCCGGCCTGGACTCAGGGAGCTCATGGTTGGGCTGAAGAAGGTGTGTGGGCAGCTGTGTGTGACCTCACTAGATTTTTTCTCATTCTAAATTCATCTCAGTCTTGTTATCTCTCTTCAGTTGAAAATGTGAATGAACCCGGCACTGATTTGTCTCAGGAAATGATTCCTTAAACGATGAGGTATCTTTACTCTTGTTGGGAAAACACGCAAGTATTAGTTGCTTAGTCACGTCAGAACTCTTTGAGACCCCATGAACTGTAGCCCGCTAAGCTCCTCTGTCCGTGGGAATCTCAGGCAACAATATGGGAGTGGGTAGCCATGCCCTCCTCCAGGGGAATCCTCCTGACCCAGGGATCAAAACTGTGTCTCCTGCATCCCCTGCATTGCAGGTGAAGCCACTTAGTCACGAGGGAAGCCCCCTGTTGGAAAGTATCCATGTAAAGCAAACCATGACCAGGAAAATGGAGTCAGAGGCAGTTGCTGGGTCTGTGAGCAAAGTCCCTGGAGCTGACATGGCCTGAGGCCACCATTTCTTCTGCAATCTTAAGCCCTCTGGTCAGGACACTTGTCATCTCCACCTGGAGCTGAGAAATCTGGCCACATCTGGTCAGTGGCATTCCTTTGCTAGACCCTATGAAGCTGCTTGCATTAAGGCTTTCCACACAGGTGGGAGCAGGCCCCAGAGTTGGACCCCTTCAGGTGTATCCAGTCCTGTGGGCAATTTCTGCGGACCCTGGGCTCACCGTGACGTGTCGGTTTTACTTGCTGAACCATCAGGATCTAATTGTCATACTCTCAGGAGTGCCTCACAAGCAGCGTCCTCTTTCCTGCCCACCATTTCTGTCTAGGCTGCCATTAACTGATGTGACCTCGAGCAAGCTGATTTACCTTTTTTGAACCAAAGCTATGGAAGCCATAAAACTTTAAGCATTTGAGGCAGGATGTGGGTGCCACATTTTCTGAGCTCACTGGATTTCGTTGCCACAATTTCTGAGCTCACTTCCAAATTGTGGTCAGTGATCTCAAGAAGAAAGAAGCCAAAAGCGAGCGTTTGTGTACAGTGGAGCTGAGGTCTGCACGGAGACCCTTGGAGCTGTGACTGATTCTCTTCTTGAGGCAATTCCCTCTGAGTGTTCTGCTCAGACTCACCTCTGCTCGGGTAAATTACACATGCTTGTCCCATCCCACAGAGTTTCCTTAGAGCAGTTTGTCAATTTACAGTTTGCAAAACTTTACTATTTCCCAGATGGCTCAGTGTTAAAGAATCTGCCTACCAATACAGGAAACACAGGAGACCCGGGTTTGATCCCTGGGTCGGGGAAATCCTCTGGAGGAGGGCCTGGCAACCCACTGCAGTGTTCTTGCCTGGAGAGTCCCATGGACAGAGGAGCCTGGTGGGCTGAAGTCCACAGGGTCACAGAGAGTTAGGCAGGGCTGAGCGCACACAGCAGGCATGCACAGTGCTCATTGGTACTGGCGTCCGCCTCATAGACGGGGAGGAGAAGTCTCAGAAGTCTGATGTGCCCCAGTTTCTGTCTCCGACCATCACCAGTTGTGTGTCCAATCAGGAGAACTCAGACTTTCAAGGCAGCGCTTTGCCAGGTAAACAGAGCATCTATCTTTAAGTCCTGTTTGCCTGACCACGGTTTACAGGTGATACAGCCCAATGCATTCAGGCATCAGTCGGCCTTAAATCATATTAACAGTTTGTAGAGAAAACACAATTCAAACACCAAAAGATATTAAATGCAGCTTAGCCGACATTCTGCACACGTAACACAGAGTGGGGACCACCCTGTCCTCGGAAGAGATTTACTTCTGGAACAAGGAATTACTGCCCAGGTCTCCAAGTATACAAGTTTCCGGAAGGGGAAGGATGTCAAGGCACGCCTGACACAGGGGCCCCACCCATTCTTCTTCATGGATTGAAACTCGACGCTTGCCTCGCCACCCACAGCCTGCGATCCTTTTCCCTGCTGAGAGGCGCTATCACAGCACGGGCTGAAACGTGAGCATGTGGCCAGTGCGCAGGCTGTATCGTGTGTCAGGAGAGCATCCGATCAGCTGGAGACACACAGTGCTGTGGGCTCTGGCTGAAGGCTGCCAACCCGGAGCAGTTTCAGGGTCCGCGTGTGTGGCCAGGGGGACTCTGAGCTTACGGTGCTGCCCAGCAGTTATAGCCAAACCATTCAAGTCGTGCAACAGGACATGTTACCTTCTTTTTCTCTTTAACATCAGTGTAAACCCACTGGTTAATTAATAACTACTTCCATCCAATCAAACCTATCCTTCTATTCTTTGGAAATGTGCCTCAATGCACATGCGTAAGAGGAATGGAATTTAATGACCATATCTTGGACCAGAGAAGCCGGAGATCATATGTCCTCTTATCTTCTCCAATTCCCTTCTACCAAAGGAAGAGACTACTTATAAGTGTGCCCATCACAAATACACATCTAAAGTAAAAACTGAATGTACAGATTCATAATGGAGAAGCCATTTAGTGAAATGACCACAAGAAACACATTCTTCTAAATCTATCTGTTTGGAAAGAATATGCCATCACAAGACCCCAATGATAACAACCCCAACAGACAACTTTTTATTCTGTTATGGGAAGTTATTGCCTGTGATAGGAATTAGTGGGGTTGAAGGGGGAAGTCTTCCCATGTCTGCAAAAAGTTGAGGATAGAAGCTGGGAAACAAGACAGAGGTTGACCACTGTCATCTTGCATGATTTTTTTTTCTTTTTACCGTTTATTTCCAAAACGAAAATATCTGCCTATTTCTTCAGGTACTAATTTCCTGGGAAAATATCTTGTTCACATAGTAATTCACTTACAGGAATATAAAGAATACATATAGTCTAACCAAGTGTCATAATTATAACCTTATTTTTCAAGTTATGCTGGCTGTCCAGAGTCTTTGCATCTGATTGACAAGCTATGTGAAGGAAGTAAAAATGTCTGTCTCTGATATATTTAGTGTAAAGCAAGAAACTTTGTGTCTTTTATTGCAAGTTCCTTAATTTACCAACATAATTATCAATATGAACAATAAATATAATTCCCAGAGTGGGTCCATGAAAGTGGCATTTTTATTAGACCATTTTACAGATGGAACCTTGTGCCACGTGAGTGCCTTGCTCAGGGGTCCAGGTGATGAGAGTCTTGGACTCATGTCCACCACCTGCATGAAGGTGCCTCCAGCTAAGTGCTGCTTTGCACTGGAAGTTACATTCAGCTGTGCAATCATTCTAAGATTAATATCTTAAGAGGAGGTTATTAATTTTGTGGATTCTACATTATTTACTGGGTATCTCCAACTACAGACACTTTCTCTGATATGGAGCAGGCACGCCTTGTGAAAGATGGAATGAATGAACTTCTAAATAATTAAAGCAGAGATGGGGAAAGAATCATGCTTATTTCTTCAGTGTGATCACTCAAAAATGTCTCCTTTCTTTCATCACTGAGAAATGAAGAAGTCTGAACCTTCTTTGATATTTTCAAGTAGTTTTTAAATATAATTTTGTTAATATATATATATATGTAGGCAAAATATAGATATCCAGCAGCTCAATAACTTTTTAAAACCTTTTTATTTTGTGTTGGTGTGTAGCCAATTAACAGTGTTGTGACGGTTTCAGGTGGACAGCAAAGGAACTTGGCCATACACACACATGTATCCATTCTCCCCCTCCCATGCAGGCTGACAAACATTGAACAGTCCCATGTGCTATACAGCCGGATCTTGTTGGCAGTACAATAATTTTTAAAAGTTTAAAATCACCATAAATCGTCCTATCAGAAGTAAGAACTCTCAACATTGTGTCAACTCTGAGTCACATGTAGGAGGTAGGTAAATGTGTATACAAAATTACACAATAGGATCATGCTCTTCCAAGTTATTAGAGAGGCAAGGCAGATATAATATTATAATATAATATCATTAAAATAATTCAATGAAATAATTTTGCAAGCCAAAACTTTATTAAATGGCCAAGTAGTGGTCATAGTTCAATACTAACAGATTATTTCAAAACCTTATTAAATGGCCAAGTAGTGGTCATATTTCAATACTAACAGATTATTTCACCTTGAGTTCTAATGGCATGTGCAAATTCTCTAATGGAAATCTATCGCTACGGCCATAATAATATAATACAACCATTACAACCTGCAGCGACTTGTCTGAAATTGGTTAGAAGTTATGTGAGATACTAAAGATGTATCAAAATATAGATGTTAAAGTAAAAAAGGAATAACCTAGTATTCTTTGCAAACATCCAAATAGCATGACTGACAGTATTAATGAGTTTTAAATGCCAGCCTTTACCGTTTATGAAAGGTCTACATCAGTCTCCAAGGATGCCTTGTTTCATAGCCAAGAAAGCTTTCTTTTAGAAGGAAAAACAGCCTAAATCCTACACAAGCCCTCCAGACTCCCTTTTTCAGCTTTTCCTCTGCTTTTATTGGACGTAGGAAAACCTTGCTTTTATTTTGATTAATTTCCCTTCTTTGCAGTGGCGTCTACACTTGGAGGGAATGTGGCGCATTTTTCCCCTGCATTCTTTGACCTCAAGAGGTCAGGAAAGAAGAGGAGGTGGGAAGAGATTACAGAACCAGTGAGGGAGATGTAAATTGTGGGGGGCTCCTTATGAGCCTAATGACAATTAGGCACCTTTTTGTATTCCCATTCAAATAGGCTGAAACTTGGGGAATGGATTTTACTTATGAAGAGATAAAAGAGAGCAGTGGGCTCCGGGCACCTCAGGTGCACGGCACAGGGACCCCTGCTTGAGCCGCGGGTTGGAGCCCCACACCTGCAGACTCTTCTCCCTTGAGGCTGCGCTGATCCCCATCGCCTCCCTGGGAATGTCGCCCTGATGGCAACCAGCTTGCAGGGCTGGACCGTCAGGGCCTGTCAGGTGGCAGGTACCTGGAAACGAGCGGCTTTTGTAGACGGGGCCCAGGGCCGGCACCGTCTGTGCCCTGCTCCACAGCTGCCGTCGTCCACGTTCTGCTGTTTTGTTTTCACAGAAAGCAGGAGAGAAGAGGGCACTCAGATGTAATCATCCAACCAGGCACAAGGTTCGCAGCACGAAGGCAGTGTTTCCACAGCCAGCAAGGGCGGGGCACGCCCCTCACTGGAGGGCAAGCCCAGGGCAGAGGCTCAGGCAGACGGCAGAAGGCTTTTTTCCCTCCACCTGGTTTACTGGCGATGGATAGCAGCTCCCTCTTGCCCTGCAGGTGGAGGGATGATGTTTAGCATCACCACATTTTATACCACGTGGTTTCAGGATGACAGCTGGTAACTCTGACATCCAGCCTCACTGTTCAGGGAAGGGGAGAAAAGACAGTCAGCTGCTAACTTGCATATTTTCTCAGACTCTGAGAAAACACTTATATTTTAACCAAATGGCTAATGATGCTTTGTTTTCCTGCTTCTGAATTGTTCCTCTCTACAGGTTTGCATATGTCAATGTAACACCTTCATTGACCTGACACCCAGAACCAAATCACACAAGCCAGGAGGCCTACAGCCTTAGGATATAATCTTAGGGCCATGTCAGACCACATTTCTGACCCTGCAGAAAGATCAGAATTGACCTTAATTTCAAAAGTCTTTATAGGGGAAACTTCATTCCCTCCTTTTGCAAACTTAACAGTTAGGAAATCAGTTGTTCAGTTCAGTTCAGTCTCTCAGTCGTGTCTGACTCTTTGCAACCCCATGAAAGGCAGCACGCCAGGCCTCCCTGTGCATCACCAACTCCCAGAGTTTACTCAAACTCATGTCTATTGAGTCAGTGATGCCATCCAACCATCTCATCCTCTGTCTTCCCCTTCTCCTCCTGCCTTCAATCTTTCCCAGCATCAGAGTCTTTTCCAATGAGTCAGTTCTTCGCATCAGATGGCCAAAGTATTGAAGTTTCAGCTTCAGAATCAATCCTGTCAATGAATATTCAGGACTGATTTCCTTTAAGATGAACTGGCTGGATCTTCTTGCATTCCAAGGGACTCTCAAGAGTCTTCTCCAACACCACAGTTCAAAAGCATCAATTCTTTGGCGCTCAGCTTTCTTCACAGTCCAACTCTCATATCCATACATAACTACTGGAAAAACCATAGCTTTGACTAGATGAGCCTTTGTTAGCAAAGTAATGTCTCTGCTTTTTAATACGCTGTCTAGGTTAGTCATAACCTTTCTTCCAAGGAGCAAGCATCTTTTAATTTCATGGCTGCAATCACCCTCTGCAGTGATTTTGGAGCCCCAAAAAATAAAGTCAGTCACTGTTTCCACTGCTTCCCCATCTATTTGCCATGAACTGATGGGACCAGATGCCATGATCTTAGTTTTCTGAATGTTGAGCTTTAAGCCAAGTTTTTCACTCTCCTCTTTCACTTTTATCAAGCGGCTCTTTAGTTATTCTTCGCTTTCTGCCATAAGGGTGGTGTCATCTGCATGTCTGAGGTTATTGATATTTCTCCTGGCAATCTTAATTCCACCTTATGCTTCATCCAGCTCAGCATTTCTCATGATGTACTCTGCATATAAGTTAAATAAGCAGGGTGACAATATACAGCCTTGACATACTTCTTTCCCAATTTGGAACCAGTCTGTTGTTCCATGTCCAGTTCTAACTGTTGCTTCTTGACCTGTATACAGATTTCTCAGGAGGCAGGTCAGGTGGTCTGGTAGTCCCATCCCTTGAAGAATTTTTCACAGTCTGTTGTGATCCACACAGTCAAAGGCTTTGGCATAGTCAATAAAGCAGAAGTAGATGGGTTTTTTTTTTCTGGAACTCTCTTGCTTTTTCAATGATCCAACAGATGTTGGCAATTTGATCACTGATTCCTCTGCCTTTTCTAAATCCATCTTGAAATCAGTTGTTACACCGTGAAAATTCTCCACCATATTCTTAGTCAAAGCTTTTCTGGTATCCAAGCTAACAAAATTCAGTTTGTTAATTATTTGTGGTGGTTTTCTGCTACCTCATTCACAGGCTGAGAAGTGCTTTAGTCTAACCACTAGTTAAGAAGGACTTCGAAAGAGTGAACTTTGTGCTCTTTGAGTTAGAGCACAGTGCAAAAGTACAGGGACTTCTCTGGTGGTAGAGTGGTTAAGAATCTGCCTGCCAATGCCGGGAACACAGGTACAAGCCCTGGTCTGGGAAGATCCCATAAGCCAGAGAGCGAAACAACTCCTGAAGCGCATGCAACCAGGCACAAGGTTCTGCAACAAGAGCAGCCCCACAATGAGAAGGCCGTGCCCGCAGGAAGAGCAGCCCTGCTTGCCACAACTAAAGAAAGCCCAGATGCAGCAACAGAGACTCAGCACAGCCAGATAATGTTTTTAAGCAGAAGGAGGAAAGCTCCCTACACATACACTTTATTTATGTAACATGTATAAATTTATTTACTTTTGTTTGACTGTCAAAGATATATATACCCGGGTCTCCCACATTGGAGGCAGATGCTTTAACCTCTAAGCCACCAGGGAAGCCCATATGAATATAATACAAAGATGGCTTCATAGTCGTGACAAGACTTTGTTTCTCTTACACGTCATACTCCCATCTAGAGCTTTCTCTACTGACTGCCTGTCCTGTATTTATAATTCACTTTAAATCATATTGGCATCTATTTTCTGTGCCATTAAAGAGTTCATTGATTTATTTTGCTTGTTTCTGGTATTTCTCCTCCATTGTGTTACCCTTGGCCTGCGTGCAGTAAAGCCAGTCTGGGGACACTGGGCTGTGGTGAAGGAAGGTGCAGCATTTACTGTAGGTGCCCAGCAAGGAAGGAGTCCAGGAAGCCAGGGCTTCAAAGCCCTGAACTCCCTGATGGGTATCAGGGAGGCATTTTTCAAGCCCACATGAGGGAGGGGGTCGCAGGGTAAGTGATCGGCTCGTGCACACGTCTGTGATTGTTGATGGTGAGGCTGCAGGCTGACATCACAGGGGTGAACATACTCAGTCCTCGGGCTCCAGTAGGTCTTGGGGCTGAGTGCTCACGGTTCTCCTGCAGTTGATTTCTTCCATTTGGGGGCTCTATAAAAGAGAGCGGCGATCCTGCTCTGCACACCCCCTGAGGCGGCACCATTGTTTCCTGACTGCCCCTCCCTGGTCTTTGCATTGCCTCCATTCTCTGACTAGCAGCTGCTGGAACCTGCCTTGGGAACTCAGGGAAGGTCATAGAGGCTGAGGTCTTTTTCCTGCAAACAAGAAACTGGGGACACAGAAAGGCTCTGGTACCCACGAAGCCCTCACAGCATCCTGCTCAGTAACAGTGTTACAAAAGCCCGCCCCCTTGCTCAGGACCTCTCGGTCTGCTCTCCTTCTGAAATGACCTTGTCCTCTGCCAGATCACTCTCACCTTGCCCATCCCTCTCCATTTAGCCCCATCACATCCCAAAGTCCAAGCACTGGGCACAGCTGGAAGGAGGCATCCCATGGTGCCTGCAGGGTACACACCACCAGCTCCCAGGACTCCCGTCTTGCTGTACACTGGCTGTAACAGGGAAGAACAGCATCTGAATCCATGCTAAATCTGTTTCTTTTACTTTAGCCTTTGCTTTTCATTAGCTTTTGTTACTATAATCACTAAAAGGATGTTGTCTGTCCCTGCGTGTACGTGCATGCTAAGTCACTTCAGTCCTGTCCTACTCTCTGAGGTCCTGTGGACTGCAGCCTGCCAGGCTCCTCTGACCATGGAATTCTCCAGGCAAGAATACTGGAGGGGTTTGCCGTTTCCTCCTCCAGGGGCTCTTCCTGAGCCAGGATCGAACCCATGTCTCTTAGGTCTCCTGCATTGGCAGGTGGGTTCTTTACCACTAGCACCACCTGGGAAGCCCTGTCTAGAGCTGTAAGCATATATAACAGCCTGTCTCGGAGAAGCTGCCCTTCTGCCTGAGTGTTAAACTAAAGTGCCCTTGTCCAGCTCACGGGAGACTTCCTGTCCCTGCCCGCCTGTGAGTGGCCGCAGCCCCCATGCTGGCCAAGCCAGGAGATGCTTTGTAAGACACGTGACCTTTTCACTTTACTACCTCACCTCCCCTACCTCTCTATATTGTTTTTAAAAAAAAAAAAAAAAACTTGACCTCCAGACCCGGATAAGAACAGTAGTCCACCATCTTCTTAGATACCCGACTTTCCAAATTCCGTCACTATTCCTTGCCCCAACACCTCAGCTTCCAATTACTGGCCTGTCATGCGGCAAGCAGAGCTTGGATTCAGTAACATGTGCTTAGCCCCAGTCAGTTGACAAAGTGCTGAAGAACAGATTGTTATTTCCACTTTCTATATAGTTCTCTCTTTTTCTGAAACTCTGCTCTAGCCATGGAGTCTAGTCAATGCACATGGGCCACAATTTGCCAAGGTCAGTGTAAATTATAACCCTCACTTCTGAGGCCCTGTCTGTCCCTGCCAGCTCAGTATCAGCTGCGTAGGTACAAAACATGCTTTCCATTCAATCTCACTCAGGTCATTGATAAAGACGTTAAACAATCCTGGGCCCAGGCCAACCCCTGAAGACCAGCTGTGCCGTGCTCCGGGCGCCACTGATCCGTTGATAACCACTCTGGGTACACTCCGGCCAGTTCCACTGTGAGGCTGGCATGCACTTCTCCCCCTTGCTACCTGACATGCCTGTTTGGAAAGAACTGCTTGTTCACGGTGTCTCATAGTTCACAGGTGGGATACAAGCACAATTGTGCTGCAGGTCCATATTTAACAGAATGTTCAATCATTCGCCATGTGAAAGAACAGAACCGTGAGTTTTCTTTAATATATCCTGCACGTAAGAGAAAATAGAGCTGTTAACTGCCAGGCGCTCAGTCTTTCCTCTGCACCGCTAACACTCCCAGGTCAGTCACTGGCTGTTTGCGACAGGCACACTGTGACTTTCAAGGACAGGGCCGAATGGACAGCTTTCACTCACAGACTCTTCACTTTATAAGGGTTTTTGTAGTTGGTACTGCTCTCCACTGAGCCACTCAGAATTCAAATTGTTTGACTCAGTGTCATCTTTCCAATTTCTAACTCCTACCTTAAAATAAGACCAGATGTCAACAGGACACAAGGCTGGGTGGAGAGAGATAGGTCCTGCGAGTGAGGATGGTCTGAACGATGTCAGAGAGGCTGACGGACCCGGTCGCACGGTGGGGTGAGCCCTGCCAGGGGCTGTGGCACCATTTCCTGGTGACGCTCAGGGCTAAGGAGGCTCACACACTTCCCAGGCGCCCTCCCTGTGGAAAAGCCCCTGAGCTGTGCCTTTTCCTTCACCCAGAGCTGCCCAGCCCGGCCAGGGGTGAGCTCAGGTCCCAGTTACATCCCACTAACTGTGTGACCTCTGACAATGATTCAACACCCTGGTTTTCTCATCTGGAAAAGGGAAGTAAGCCATTACTTCTTGAAAGAGTTTTGAGGATCTTGAGTAAGTTATATGTTTCAAAAAATGCTTAGAATGTCATCTGTGTCGAAATCATCAGTCAGCTTAAAAATTCCAGAAGTGTATGCTATTATTGCTAAAAATGCCTTCATCTAGTTATGAGAAAACATCAGACAAACATGAATTGAGAAGCATTCTATTAGAAAAATTGTAATAGAGGAGTACAGAGGAGCTGTACATTGGAGGAGGCTACAGTCAGTGAGACAGGCAGCATGGGACCCTGGATGGTATCCTGCGGTTGGAAAAGGACATCGGTGGAAAAATGGTGAACTTCCCCTAAAGTCTAGTTCACAGATAGTGCCAGGGTCAGTTTCCCAGTTTTGATAAGGGTGCCATTTTTCTATTTTGTGTTAACTGCATGAAACTCTGTGCTGTTTCTGAAACTTATCCCTAAGTTTCAAATTATTTCAAAATGTTATTTCCCAATGTAAAACAATCTTAAAGTTCTGCTCAGTTTTTTTAAAACCTGCATTTATTTTTTAATGTGACTTTTTGCCATGATTGTTCTTGAGATCTCCTTTTCCAGTTTCATCATTTTAGACATAAGCATTTTGGGAATTCCCTGGAGGTCCAGTGGTTGGGGACATCACACTTCCATTGCAGGGGGTAGAGGTCCAATCCCTGGTCTGGGAGCTAAGATCCTGTATGCTGTGTCGCATGGCCCCAAAAGGTAAAAACTTAAAGTAAATAAAAATTTTAAAATAATAAACGTAAGGATTTTTAGAGAAGGTTGTGTGGGAGGGGAGACCCAAGTGCTGAGTTCACTTTGCCCAAGCAGGACACATGGCCTGGGTAGCTGCAGGTGTACTAGAGTCCCAGGGATGCAGGGGAGGGGAGGGGAGGGTCTGGGACAGCCAGTGTGGACAACTCTTTCAAGGAGAGTGAGTCCAAAGGAGAGCAGAGTGAAAGGGCAGAAGCGGGAAGGGCAGATACGGTCCTGTTGGCCTGTTGATCGGAATGATGCAGGACAAGAAAATGTGATGACAGAGGGGAAGAGTGGAGAGTGCCCTGGGCAGGAGAGAGATGGGCCTTGAGAGTCCCAATGTCCTCTTTAACAGGCCAGCAGATGCAGAGACAGCCAGCTGAGAGACCGCGGGAAACGAGAAAATGCCTTTCTGATTTCCTAGGTTTCCTCATGAAATGATGAGCAAGATCACCAGTGACAAGAGGGGTGAGAAGGGGATTGGGAGTCTCAGGAGATTCAAAGTGATGCAAAATGGCTCACAGAGGGTGAAATAGGCTAAGGAGAGTGGGCAGCAGATCCGGGAGGGAGACACTGCCTCACAGTGCAGGGCCAGGACTGCTCTGAGGTGCCTGGCCCTAAGTTTCAAAGGAGCGCCTTCTCCCTGGAGCAGTTTTCCGCAGCCACTCTTGGTTTCTTGAGCTGAGGCAGCACACAGCCAGGTGGAGGCCAACTGTGCCCCGCTGCTGCTGCTAAGTTGCTTCAGTCGTGTCCGACTCTGTGCGACCCCATAGACGGCAGCCCACCAGGCTCCCCCATCCCTGGGATTCTCCAGGCAAGAACACTGGAATGGGTTGCCATTTCCTTCTCCAATGCATGAAAGTGAAAAGTCAAAGTGAAGTCGCTCAGTCGTGTCCGACCCTCAGCGACCCCATGGACTGCAGCCTACCAGGCTCCCCCATCCATGGGATTTTCCAGGCAAGAGTACTGGAGTGGGGTGCCATTGCCTTCTCCACTAGAGGGAGGCTAACCAGGTTCCCCAGGGCTCAGAGACCACACAGCCTGGAGCAAAGAGGCCACCGTTACTCGCTAATCACAGACAGTTCATGAGTGTTCCTGCCCTACCTCCACTCCACCTCTGATCAGCAATTAGGCGCTAGACAGACCTCCCACACCAGGAGTCGCAGAACAATTAGACCAGGTAGATGAAGATGCGGCCTCTGGCGCGTCATCGGAATGGAGGCGGGGTGGCCGCGCTCCCTGCCCACATCTGTTCACTCCCTGCCTCCACTTCCGGTTCCCCCTCTTCCAGCCCATCCCTGGCTCTGGAGACTTGGTTTTTCAGCTGCATCATCTCAGTCACCTTGATTCCACTTCTCAGCTAATTCCTTGGCCTTGCAATTCCATTTTTCGCAGATTTATGCAAAGTGGGCTTGTTTCCTCCAGAAAGTAGCTTCCAGAACCTACTCTTGGCTCCACTGGTGGGTCCAGGGGTCTGATATGCTGAGTAACGGGCCCACTGCCACACCCCTCTGGTCTGCCCCGCCTACTGGGTAAGCCCCGCCCACCTCGGGTCAGCCCCGCCCCCTTCACAGCCCTTCGTGTCCTGCTTTGCCTGTAGCATCTTCCATCTCTGTGGGAGACCAGACAGAAGCCTACTTCCTTCTGTTCTCTGCGGCGAAAGTAAAAGGGAACTTTCAGATTTAAGGTTACGTTTCACTCCAGATCTAAAATCTGCTGTGAACATGTGCTTCAGTGTAAGACTAGGTCAAGAAATGATCCAGTCAAGATGCTGTTGTGTTAGTTTCTGCTGTACAGCAAAGCTAATCAGCCATATAAATACATATATCCCCTCTTTTTAGAATTTTCCTCCCATTTAGGTCACCACAGAGCACTGAGTAGAGTTCCCTGTGCTATAGAGTAGGTTCTCATTAGTTATCTATATTATACATAGTATCAATAGTGTATGTGTGTCAATCCTAGTCTCCCAGTTCATCCAACAACTTCTTTCCCCCTTGGTGTCCATACCTTTGTTCTCTACATCTGTGTCTCTATTTCTGTTTTGCAAATACGTTCATCTGTACCATTTTTCTAGATTTCGCATATGTGCTATTATAGTTGTCTTTCTCTTTCTGACTTATTTCACTCTGCATGACAGGCTATAGGTCTATCTCAGTTCAGTCACTCAGTCATGTCTGACTCTTTGAGACCCCATGGACTGCAGCATGCCAGGCCTTTCTGTCCATCACCAACTCCCAGAGTTTACTCAAACTCATATCCATTGAGTCAGTGATGCCATCCAACCATCTCATCCTCTGTCATCCCCTTCTCCTCCCACCTTCAATCTTTCCCAGCACCAGGGTCTTTTCCAATGAGTCAGTTCTTCACATCAGGTGGCCAAAGTGTTGGAGTTTCAGCTTCAACATCAGTCCTTCCAATGAATATTCAGGACTGATTTCCTTTAGGATGGACTGGTTGGATCTCCTTGCAGCCCAAGGGACTCTCAAGGGTCTTCTCCAATGCCACATTTCAAAAGCATCAATTCTTCAGTGCTCAGCTTTCTTTATAGCCCAACTGTCATATCCATAAATGGCTACTGGGAAAACCATAGCTTTGACTAGACAAACCTTTTGGCAAAGTAATGTCTCTGCTTTTTAATATACTGTCTAGGTCGGTCATAACTTTTCTTCCAAGGAGCAAGCATCTTTTAATTTCATGGCTGCAGTCCCCACCATCTGCAGTGATTTTGGAGCCCAAAAAAATAAAGTCTGTCATTGTTTCCCCATCTATTTGCCATGACGTGATGGGACCAGATGCCATGATCTTAGTTTTCTGAATGTTGAGCTTTCAGCCAAGTTTTTCACTCTCCTCTTTCACTTTCATCAAGAGGCTTTTTAGTTTCCCTTCACTTTCTGCCATAAGTGTGGTGTCATCTGCATATCTGAGGCTATTGATATTTCTCCCAGCAATCTTGATTCCAGCTTGTGCTTCATCCAGCCCAGCATATAAGTTAAATAAGCAGGGTGAAAATATACAGCCTTGATGTACTCCTTTCCCTATTTGGAACTAGTCTATTGCTCCATGTCCAGTTCTAACTGTTGCTTCCTGACCTTAATATTCAATATCACAGTAATCCAAGTCTATGCCCTGACCAGTAATGCTGAAGAAGCTGCATTTGATTGGTTCTATGAAGACCTACAAGACCTTCTAGAACTAACACCCCCCAAAATATGTACTTTTCATTATAGTGAATTGGAATGCAAAAGTAGGAAGTCAAGAAACAGCTGGAGTAACAGGCAAATTTGGCCTTGGAGTACCGAATGAAGCAGGGCAAAAGCTAATAGAGTTTTTCCAAGAGAACGCACTGGTTATAGCAAATACCATCTTCCAACAACACAAGAGAAGACTCTACACATGGACATCACCAGATGGTCAACACCGAAATCAGATTGATTATATTCTTTGCAGCCAAAGATGGAGAAGCTCTATACAGTCAGCAAAAACAAGACCAGGAGCTGACTGTGGCTCAGATCATGAATGCCTTATTGCCAAATTCAAAATGACACATGTTCTCAAATGTTCATTGCAGCACTGTTTACAATAGCCAGGATATGGACTCAACCTAAGTGAATGTTAGAATTTTTGAAAAGGACTTTCTTTAGCTTTCAGGCTGCAGCATACAGATACTTTTCTTTGTCTCCCCTTACTTTCCACAGTAAGCATTTGAAGTGTATTTGTATTGAATGGACAGAGAAGATACCAAAAAAGAGCTCATGAATCCATCATTCCAGCCCACGGCCAGGAGGCACAGACTTGCTGGCTCCTACAAAAGGCAGTGTACTCAGAATGTCAATGGCCACTTCAACCAGGTATAAAGCCTGGAGCTCCTGCAAAGAATAGACAGAGTACCAGAGCAGGGCTGTAGATTTAATGAATTCCAGGAGATCATGGTAAAAGCTAATTGAGTCTCCTGAGTTGGAGACTTGCTTTCCCCTCAAGTGTCCTCTTGCTTAGCTGGGCCCCGCCAAGTTGGCTGGGACAATCACAGAGCTGAGAACGTGGTCACTGTTTCTGTGTCCCTGTCCCAGAATCGCCCCTGGACCTGAGGCTCATAGGCCCCCTCCCTTGTCAGGGTCATTAGAGCTCACAGGCACTGCCTCGGGCAACTCTTTTGCTCTCAGCATTTGCAAGTGGATGATGTTTCCAGCATCCACATTGCCACCAAGGTCAACTCTTAGAGCTGCTGGGGTGGATGTCACTGTTAGGCAGGGGCTCCCCAGAGCTATGCACTCTCCAGTTTCTTAGCTCCAGCTTCTAGAGCCAGTTGGGATAGACCCTCTGCAAAACAGGGCCCGAGTTCTTAGAGGCAGAAACAGGCATCCCACAGGGAAGCAGGCACACCCCCTGGCTTTATGGCTGAAGCGCTTCACATCTCTCCTCCTTAAAGCACTTTCCCTTGGTCCCTGTGGAAACTCAGAGAGGTCAGTGGTGATACCTCTGTCCTGGCAATTCAGAACCCTCATTCTGCTGTCTGCAGACCTGACTGCCATCTCCTGGGGAGCCTACCGGGCCTGCTGCAGAGGGAACAGGGACGCAGGGAATCCAAAGCTTTGTGTGGGATGACCTTCCCTCTGGGCCCCACGCTAGCACAGCTGCCCTCATCTAGACTTCTAGAGAATGAAGGGAGTATACTAACACCCCCACAGGGGTGAGGGCCAGGGTGCAGGACATGCCAGAGGGCCATGTGTCTGTAGTAAGGACACACCCAATGGAGACCTGCAGGGGCCCCTCAGCCACATGCATCACCAGCAATGCATCCGCGTGAGAGCAGGCAAAGGCTGCATCAGGTAAACCTCCACAAAGAAACCTGCCAATGTTTCCTTGAGAGGCACATGGACTGATGCCGCCTTTGTGGCCGTCCTTCCAGAGTCACAGCTAGGCGGGCATGCTCTCTGGAGATCAGGGGACAGCAGGTGGGAGCAGGCAGCCCAGAGAGGTGCTGGGAATGGACCCACGTGGTCCTGAGAAGGGGAAGAGCCCCGGCCATGCACGGTGATGGGAGCAGAGGGGCAGAAACCTGGGGCAGCCAAGCTGAGACCCTCTAAGAGATGAGGTGGGCTGCCTGTGAGCCAAGCCAGATCACCAAGCTGCTGTCCTCCCTGGGCGAAAAGGTGCAGAACTGAGTTCTCATGCTTCATTAAATGCATATGAAAATGGTGACCAAGTCAGGACACGGAAATGCCAGTAGGCAGTTCACACACCCTCCCTGGGCCTCCTTGCCCACGTCACTTGTATGTCACTTGTATGTATGTCGCTTGATGTGCAGTCCATGACCTCATCCTCCTTTATCAACCCGGAGGCTGAGGCTCAGGACCACTAGGACATCACTTGAAGGGAGCTGCAGGCCTGTATGTTCTCAGTCTAGAAAATGGCAAGAAAAGAAGAACCTGAGAATATACTAAGCAAGTGAAATAGGGAAAGTGTTAGTCGCTCAGTTGTACCCGACCCTTTGTGATCCAATGGACCATATCCCGCCAGGCTTCTCTGTCTAGGGGATTCTCCAGGCAAGAATACTGGAATGGGTTGCCATGCCCTCCTCCAGGGGATCTTCCTAACCCTCGAACCCAAGTCTTCTGCATTGCAGGCAGATTCTTTACTGTCTGAGCCAAGCAAAGTATACATGAAACATCAAAAGTGAGTATTAGCTTTAGTGCTACTATTCAGAGATAAAGCTGGGAAACCTTTGAGCCCTCAGGAGCTGGGAGGGCACAGGAGTGCTTTCTGGACATTGCTAAGTATCTCCTTTTTCTTTCCATGGTAACAGCAGGTTTTCTTTTATAAGGAGCTTAAACTTGGGGCTTCCCTGGTGGTTCAGTGGTAAAGAATCCACCTGCAATGCAAGAGACAATGTAAGAGGTGTTGGTTCAATCGCTGGGTAGGGAAAATCCCCTGGAGGAGGGCATGGCAACCCACTCCAGTATTCTCGCCTGGAGAATCCATGGACAGAAGAGCCTGGCAGGCTATAGTCCACAGGGTCACAAAGGTTGGCCACAATTAAAGTGACTTAACATGCATGCACGGAAACCTACCTTTATAGTTAGCTGGATATCAGTTCTTTTTAGGGGGTCATTGCTCAAGCAAGTCTCAGAACCTGACAGAAAGGGGTAGATGGCATGTTTGCTTGCTGTCTGGCTTCCTGGGTACTCTTGTAGTGGAGCCACATGATTTCACTCGTTGTATGTATGTCACAGAAACCGCTGAAGGGGGGCACTTCTATCTACAGCATTCTGTTGTCTCAGAGATTAAAAATTGGCAGCTTGAGATACTTTCAGGTTGTAGGTGTGCTTGGTTCAGTCCATAGAATGTTTTCTTAAATAGCTTTACCGGGTACATACAGTAAATTGTATGCATTGCACATGTATGTATGCATACACACATGTATGTATGTATATACACGATGTATGTTTACACGCATGAAGCCATCACTGTGATCAAGATCATGATCAAGCCCTTCACCCCTAAAGGTTCCCTCCAGCCCCCTTCACCTCTTCCATCCCACCTGTTATGCACAGGCTACCGCTCTGCTTCCTACTAGTATAGGTTAATTTGCATTTTCTAGAGTTCTAAATAAATGGAATCATTCATCGTGTGCTTTTTTTTTTTTTTTGGTCTGACTTGAGATTTCCCTATGTTGTTGCATATATAAATAGTAAATCCCTTCTTATTGAATAGTAGCATTCCATTGTGTGACTATGCACTATAATCTGTTTTTCCATGTATGTGTGGTACACCTGGGATGTTTCCAGGTTAAGGCTGTAACACATAAGGCAGTTTTAAACATTGTTCTGTAAGCCTTTGTGTGGGCGTATGCTTTCATTTCTCTTGGGTAAATACCTAGAAGTAGAAAAGCTGGATCATACAGTAAGTGTAAGTTTAACTTATAAGTACAGTAAGTCCCCTACGTATGAATAAGCTCTCTTGCAAGAGCACACTCGTAAGTCCAGTTTGTTCATAAGTTCCACAAAGTTCCCATAGGTACCCAACTGGCACAATCAGCTATATGGTGCTGAACTGTAATAGGTGTATACATTTGCATCTTTGAAAGTTCACAACTCAAAGAGAGGTCTTTATGTAGATAATTTGTTGTAACTTTCAAACTACCTTCTCAATAACATTTTACGTTGTCACTTCTAATAGATAAGAGTTCTCATTTCTTCACATCCTCCCCAACCCGTGGTGTGGTCAGTCTCTCTAAGTTCTGCTGTTCTAATGATAGGAGTCTAATGCCATTTCATGGTGGGTTTTTTGTCTGTTTTTGGAGTATAGTTGATTTAAAATGTTGTTTTAATTTCAGGTGTAGAACGTAGTGATTTGATTCAGCTATACATATACATGTATTCATTCTTTTTCATATTTGTTTCCCATATAACTCATTATAGAATATTGAGCAGAGTTCCCTGTGTTATATAGTACACTCTTATTGTGAATCTATTGTGTGTATATGTCAATCCCAAGTGCCCAATTTATCATTCTCCCTTCCACATTTCCCCTTTTATTTGTATTGTGGTTCTAATGACTAAGAGGGATTTTGAGCATCTTTTTATTGCTTATTGTCAATCCATATATTTATTTTATGAAATATCTATTCGAATCTTATGTTTTGGTTGGGTTGCTTATTTTGCTTTTTAATGTGCTTTGAGATCATATATATGCATATGCATATATACATGTATATATGTATATATACATGCATCTTACATGCAAGTTCTTTTTATCAGATATGTGCATTGCCAATATTTTGTCCCAGTCTGTAGCTTTTATTCTCCAATGTCTTTCAACAAGCAGAAGTTTTTAAAAGTCTAATTTAGATGTTTTTCTTTTGTGGATTATGCGTTTGGTGTCATATCTACCAAATTTTTGTCTAACTCAAGGTCACAAAGATTTTTTCTTTGTAAAAGTTTATGATTTCAGGCCTATGAGGTCTTTTGAATTAACATTTATGTATTCTACACATTTGAGTCAAAGCCAAGCCTTTGGCCTATAGTACCCACTTGTTTCAGCACATGTGTTGAAAAGTTAATCCTTTCTCTACTGAATTGTCCAGTTGTTGAAAATCAGTTGTCCATATACATGTGGGTGTATTTCTAAGTTTTTATTCTGTTTCACTGATCTGTTTGTCTAGCTTTATACTAATGCAAATGCTTTAGAGGTATGTCAATTAAAATGTCTTGATAATTATACTTTGCGATACAATTAGAAGTCATGTAATGTTAGCTCTCCAAATTCTTTCTTATTTTTTAAAGATTTTTTGGCTCTACTGGGCTCTGAATATTTCCATGTGAACTTTAGAATCAGTTTGTCACATTCTACAAGAAAGTCATCAGAATTTTCACTGGGATTCCATTGAATCTATATATCAGTTTGGGGAGATTGACACCTTAGCTTAGTAGTCTTCTGACCCTTAGCCATAGTAAGGATCTCCATTTATTTCTTCCTTAAATTCTCTAACCTTTTTTTGGATTTCAGTGTTCAAGTATTGTACCTTTGTTGTTGGATTTATCTCAAAATACTTCTTATTTTATGTTATTTTAAATGATATTGTTTTACTAATTTCAACATTTATATTGGTTGTTTCCAGAACATAGAATTGCATTTAATTTTTACATAAATTATTTTATCCTACAACTTTGCAAAAACCACTTTACTAATGAATTTTCTTATAGAGTCCTTCAGACATTTTAACATGATTAAGTCTATGAATAAAGCCAGTTTCTTTTTTCCTTTCTAGCTGGGTAGGTTTTTTTTTTTTTTTTCCTTTTTCCTTTTACCCCTTAATTAGAGTGTTATAATCTCCAGTACAATGTCGAATGGAGCTGGTCAGAGCAAGTATTCTTGCCTTGCTTATGATTCTAATAGGAAAGTATTTATTCTTTCACCATTAAGTGTAATGTTACCTGTGGGTTTTTCGTAGATGCCCTTTATGAAGTTAAATTCACTTCTATTCCTGACTTGCTGAGTATTTTTTTTTGTTTGTTTAGTTTATTTTTAAATGAATGGATGCTTGATTATGCTTTGCCTGTATTAATTGAGATTATTATATGGTTTTTGTTTTTTATTTTATTAGCACAGTGAAAACACTGATTGATTTTTTTTTGTCTTAAACCAACTTTTCATTCCTAGGACAAATATCTTTGGTGGCTATGTTTATCATATTACATATTTTTTTACATATTATTTAATTCAATTTGCTAAAATTTTGCTATGACTTTTATTTTTTAATATAAATTTATTTATTTTATTTGGAGGCTAATTACTTTACAATATTGTATTGGTTTTGCCATACATCAACATGAATCTGCCACAGGTGTACACGTGTTCCCCATCCTGAACCCCCCTCCCTCCTCCCTCCCTGCACCATCCCTCTGGGTTGTCTCAGTGCACCAGCCCCAGGCATCCAGTATCATGCATTGAACCTGGACTGGCGATTCATTTCGTATATGATATTATACATGTTTCAATGCCATTCTCCCAAATCATCCCACCCTCGCCCTCTCCCACAGAGTCCAAAAGACTGTTCTATACATCTGTGTCTCTTTTGCTGTCTCGCATACAGGGTCATCGTTACCATCTTTCTAAATTCCATATACATGCGTTAGTATTGGTGTTTTCCTTTCTGACTTGCTTCACTCTGTATAATTGGCTCCAGTTTCATCCACCTCATTAGAACTGATTCAAATGTATTCTTTTTAATAGCTGAGTAATACTATATTCATGACGGATGATAGTTGTAGTTATATTTATTTTTTAAATTCTCTTGTAATATCTTTTTCTGGTTTTGGTATTAATCTCATGCTAGCCTCAGTGAGTGACTTTGGAAATAGCCTCTCCTCCAATTTTCCAGAGGAGTTTATGCAGAATTGATAATACTTCTTCCTTAATTGTTTTCTGAAATTCACCAGGGAAACCATCTAGGCCTGGAATTTTCTTTTTGGGAAAATTTTTAGCTACAAATTGAATGTCTTCCATAGACATTGGGAGTTTCAGGCTGTTTCTTTCTGAATGTGCTTTGGCAGCTCGTGTCTTTCATCAGATTTGCTGCTTTGTAAGTTGTCAATTCTATTAGGGAAGAGTTGGTCATAATGTCTATCTCAGTATCTGTACAGTCTGTAGTGATGTTACCCACTCTTGTCCTGATGATACACAGAATTTATACAGTGTATCTTCATTCTCGTGCAAAATTGAAACATTTTCTCATTTCTCTTTTGACTTCTGATTGGGCTTATTTCCATCTATGGTATTTCATTTCCAAAATTCAGGATTTTCCCAGATACTGACTTTGTCATTGCTTTCCAAATGACTTTTATGCACTCAGAGAACATAGTTTGTATGGTTGAAATATTTTATGTTTTTTGAGACTTATTTTATGACTCAGAATATTTTTCATCCTGATAAATATCTAATGCCCACTTGGAAAGAATGTGATCCTCCTGTTGTTGGGGAAAGTGCTGTCTTTGACTTGTGATGAGAAGAAAGATAAAGTAGAACATTTTTATCCTTTCCTGGGTGAAAACAAGCCATCTATCATCAGCTGTATTTGTGCCACCAATATGTTTGATATAGTCCACATAATGCTTTAAAATATCTGTGCTTAGTTGCTCAGTCATGTCCAACTCTTTGCAACCACATGGACTGTAGGACCTCCAGGCTCCTCTGTCCATCAGGATTTTCCAGGCCAGAATACTGGAGTGGGTCACCATGCTGTCCTCCAGGGGATCTTCCTAACCCAGGGATTGAACCCAGGTCTCCCACATTGCAGGTAGTGAGCTGCTAGGGAAGTCCATTAAAAATATCTAAATAAATTTAGTATTGAAATACCAGAGTAGATTCTCTGCCCAAATCCTAGCTCCCAGGATTCCAGCCTTGAATGATCATGTTAGCAGAATCCCCCTGGCCAGCATATCCAATCCCAATAAAAAATAGAAAGGAAAAGTAATGAGCCTTGGACAGTACACACAATGTTTATTCTTGACAGTTTTAGCCAGTGGGAGCCACTGAAGAGTAGCAAAGGAGAGCGATGCTGGTTGGTAACTTGATGTGGGACTTGTGTCTGTTTAGACCATTGGAAAGGAGGCAGAGAGATTATTGGAGGCCGGCGTCATCGTTGGATCACTCACTTCCGGGAGTTTAGGATTTTACCAGGTATTGGCTTTCTTTTCTAAATATAGTAAACACCATGACGTACACCAATATATCCCCTAAGCCTGTCCTCTGAGTTGACAAATATTTAAATATACCTGTTGTGTTTGTGTGTGTTTTGGTAATGGTTCCAGACCAGTGGCTTAGAGTCTCCACAGCCAGTGGCTCTGTTCTTAGCTGCTTACAGCCTAGATTACAGATAGCAAGGCCATTTCTCCAGCTGGGAAATGTGCTTGCATTCCTCCTGGTTCTAGAGCTCAAGACATTGCCTAGGGAACTTTCCTTGCAGTTTCCTAAAACTATGCAGCATATATATATATGTGTGTGTGTGTGTGTGTGTGTGTGTGTGTGTGTGTATATATATATATGACTTCTTTGGTGTCTCAGCAGTAAAGAATTCTCCTGCAATGCAGGAGATGCAGGTTCAGTCCTGGAGTTGGGAAGACCACCTGGAGAAGGAAACAGCAATCCACTCCAGTGTTCTTACCTAGGCAATCTCTTGGACAGAGGAGCCTGGCAGGTACAGTCCATGGCGTTGCCAAAGATTCAGACACAACTTAGAGACTAAATAACAACAGCAAATCCATCTCTCCTTCTTCTCTTGACTCAGCCACATACACTCCTGTGCAATACACACACACAATCCCTGCCAGAAATGACTGACGCAGAAGATCCACCACTCCTTCAAATATGTAAGTGTTCCCTCTTTTCTGGAGCATCTGTTGATTTACACGTGCGAGGTTAGCTATGTCTCAGCCAACCACGTCTGCTGAAAATTATGACACAGAAGGAAAGAGAAAAATAGGACAACCACAATTTCTTTTCCATTCAGTCTTGCCCCACTTGTTTATTAATAGAATGTATCTGTGTGTTGGGAAGCAAAATAAAAACAGCAGTGTTAGTTTTGTTCACCATTCCCACTGGTTTATTATGAGAAAAATACATAAGCATGTACAGCTACGGAATACAGCTTGTGCCACTGGGCTTTGTATGAGCTAAGTTCTCTTGTATTCCCACTTAAAACGGGCATTGCACAATGTAGAGATGAGTGGTCAGATCCAAGTTAATGGTTTAAAATTTTTTGTTTTTCTTAGAATGACAGTTAAATAGCAAGTGAAAAACACCATGACAAGTTGGGAGAGAGAGGCCTCAGCAAAGGGCAAAGCTTTCTATGATAGTACCTTCAACCACCCTTTCCTCTGGATTTTGAACAAAAGGCTCAGTATTTTGATTTTCCACTGGACCACATGCTGCTGGTCCCTGGAGGGGTCTGATACTCTGGTGGGGCTCACCGTGTTCTTACTCCCACCGCCTGTCTGTTTAGGGTTTCTGCCTCCTGGCCCAGGGCCTCCCATCACTCTCCAGGTGCCGCTCGTCAGACCGGGAGGCCTCCACGCTGCTCGTGTGCGTCTCTACCCAAGTGTCAGGGGGGTGAGTTGCCCAGCTTGCTGTGGCCAGGCGTGCTGGGCTGCCTCTACTGCTCGTGGCTTTGTGGTCTTCTCTTCATTAGGGAAAAGATGTGTATAGCAAGGTTGCTGCTGTTGCTGCTAAGTCACTTTAGTCGTGTCTGACTCTGTGAGACCCCATAGACGGCAGCCCACCAGGCTCCCCCATCCCTAGGATTCTCCAGGCAAGAACACTGGAGTGGGTTGCCATTTCCTTCTCCAATGCATGAAAGTGAAAGTGAAAGTCAAGTCGCTCAGTCGTGCCCGACTTTTCGCGACCCCATGGACTGCAGCCAACTGGGCTCCTCCGTCCATGGGATTTTCCAGGCAAGAGTACTGGAGTGGGGTGCCATCGCCTTCTCTGTACAGCAAGGTTAGGTGGAGGCAAGATCAAGGTCAGCCCCTCTGAATGAGATCCTCTTACTCCACTCAATCGCCTGGCGCTTTCTTAAATTATGTGAATGTGGGACAAGCTGAAGCCTTTGGCCCCAGGAAGGTGACCTCAGCAGAACAGCTGTTCTTCATGAGGCTTCAGTCCACTGTCTGGCTGTGGCTGGAGTGGGTGAGGAAGAGTTGAGCCCCTTTGCTCCAGAATCTAGGACTCCACCCAGTACGCCCATGCGCTGGGGTCTGGGATGTGCCTGAGAAGACACCCTGGAGGTTAAAGGCCAGCATGTCACCACATATCTTTCAGAGAATCCTTGCAGTGCAGGGGAATCAGCCTGGATCAGACACCCAGCATCCATGGGCTGCCGAGTCCCCACTTGAACAAGTTGGCAGCAATCAATCACAACATGGGTAGGCTTCAGCTTTCTTTGGAGTTGAGGCTAAGAGAGCTCTGATCACCCACTCCTGTTTACCCCATGGGATTCTTGGATGCTTCAACAGAGGTAGGGTCCTGAAGATGGAGAAAGTTGACTGACTGCCAAAGAGGCATGTGGTGTTCAAGTGATTAATCGGAAAAATGAAAGTAATGTTTATAGACGCATAAACATTCCAGACGTGACCTCCATGTGAGAGACTCCTTAACTAGGGTGAGTTTTTTTACCTGAGATTGTGGGAAGGAGTTATTTTTGCACAGTTAGACCTGTCTATTTGGGTTGGCACCAAGCCTTTCTGAGAATTCTCTCCCCATCTTTGCTTTTCTTTCAAGAACTAAAGCAAAAGGAAAAAAAAAATGGGATTGTGAAATGGAACACAATAGGCCTATGTTCCATTGGCGTATCCAATGGAGTATCACAGGTTTACTCTCCATTCTGCTTTTTCATTTTAAAAAAGCCCAGAAGTGTGATTCTGCTGAGTGCAAGTGAGAGGCACAAAATAGGATCCCCTGGCAGGTAAAGATGCCCCCAGGAGGCTGTGCCCCAATTCAACTGTGGTGTTTCTGATTCAGTAGGCATATGCAGCTACTTTTGGGAATAATGAAAGTTTTACTCATATCTGTTTGTGTGTGGAGAAAATTGCCAATTAAACAGTGAATTTTGGTTATGAAAATAGGCACAGGAAGCAGAGAGATCTCTCCTGAAATGTCATTCTAGACAAAGCCAGAACCCTGTACAAACATCTCCATCATTAGGAACCTGAAGATTTGGTATTTAACTGAGGTTTCTTTTTTTGATACAAAGTATGATAGCAAACTTTATTGAATACTTACTTATGGGTGAGGTGATCTTTTTCTCTTTCTACTTTTGTTTTCTAAAGTTTTTTTTTTTTTTAATTTAAATTGATTTACAGTATTGTGTTAGTTTCAGGTGTACAACACAGCGATTCAGATATAGATATATATTCTTTCCCCTTATAGTTTTCTTTTCAGATTCTTTCCCTTTACAGTTAGGTCATTATAGAATACTGAACAGAGTTCCCTGTGCTATACAGTGGGTTCTTGTTGCTTAATTATTTTACATCTAGTAGTGTGTATAGGGAACAGGTTTCTTAAGCTACAATAGCTTGAAAACAAAAATAATGTCCAGGGCTTCTCTGGTGGCTCAGTGGTAAAGAATCTGCTTGCCAATGTCGAAGACATGGATTCAATTCCTGGCCCAGGAAGATTCCCACATGCCATGGAGCAACTAGACCCATGAGCCACAGCTGTGTTCCGGAGCCCCTGTGCTGCAGCTGCTGAAGCCTGCACGCCCTAGAGCCACACTCCACAGAGAAGCCAGGTCATGAGACGCCCATGCGCCACAGCTGGAGAGCAGCCCCCACTCGCTGCAGCTAGAGAAAAGCCTGTGCAGAGCAAAGACCCAGCAAAGTCAAAAAGAAGGTAAAGAAGTGAAAATTTTATAAATAGTGCCTAACCAGCACCCAACCTTGAAGCACCTAAATATGTAAAAGATACTAACAGAACTAATAGGAGAAATAAACAAAGGGCAGTGGGTCCAAATTTCCAGTTGTTAGATGAATGGGCTCTGAGCATGTACAATGCAGCATGGTGATTAATAGTTAATGCTACTGAATTGCATATTTGAAAACTACTGAGAGATTAGATGTACAGATGAAAAATTGCGACAATAGGAGGTGATGTTAACTCACTTCATAGCCGTAATTATTTTGCTATATATATGTACATCAGGTCATTGCATTGTACACCTTAAGCTTATACAATGTTGTATATCAGTTGTATCTCAATGAAGCTGGAAAAAGAATGCCTTAGTAGCAAGTGAGAATGCCCCTACCCATTATATCTAAAACACTCCCAGCCATCTGTTGCTCCTGGACTCTCCCAAGGGTACTCTTGTACTGTTCAGATCGGTACCTCTGCACACGTGGTGCCCTCTCCCTGGGCCTCTTCTGCAGCTCTGTCCCTCCTCGGTGCTGGTAGGGTGCTGGGCCCTCATCGATTGCATTGCATTAGATCCTCTCTTGAGCTCCTACCTCAAAGTCCTGTGGTTCAGATGCTGCTGCCTCTTAGACCGGCCAATGTCACAAGCGACCCTGAGGTCTGACCCAGTCAAGTCAGGATCCTGACACTGAGGGAGCTTCAGAGACATCCCCCAACCCCACTGATGACAGAACCTCCCCTCTGGCTAATCCTGTGCTTCCTCCCATCCATTCTCAGGGTGAGCCCCTCCTAGGAGGTTCCTCAACTCCTCATCAGCTGTGACCCCTGGCGGCCACCCCTGTCCACCCTTGTATCCAGACTGGCCCTACGCTGGAGGCAAACCCAGTGCAGATCCTGGTGGGGAGCTGTCCTGCATTGTAAATGTTGGGAATACAAGATTGCAGAACCTTTTCCTTCCTCTTTCTTCTCCTTGATAAATCTAGCCCATAGACACCGAAAAAATATGAAACTATCACTTTGGGAAGGAGGTTAAGAGTCAGCCCAAGAAACCATTAATATTCAAAACTAAATTAGAAATCTAGAAATATTATTATATTTCTTTGGCTGGATCCCTCCACTCTCAAATTATGTTAAATAACAGTCTTTAATACACAGGAAAGTATAAACAGACATGAAATGCTGCTCACTCCAGCTCTGGCTTTGGAAATGACATCAGAATGAGTGATATGAACAAAGTATCATTGACAGATGGTCTTATTTGTAAACTAGCATGTTCTGAACCATTAGTTGAGTTAAAACCTGTCAAGTTCTCAAAGGCAAAAATAAAGTCAGAACAGACATCAGCCTAGGTGAGAAAATCCTCTTTAATCAAAGTTCCAAGGATGCATATCCTGAGGGGGCTCACATTTCTAGAAAACAATGCAAGGAAGAACCACTTGCAGGATCCTTGTGTGGGTTTGGGTGTAGGTGTGATGTTGCCTAAATTCAGGGGCTGAACATCTTGACCAAGAGACTCAGAGATGCTTCCTCTTAATGAGGCATGAGGAGAGAACACAGCTTTTAGTATGATCTCACCAGGAGATAAATTATGACAGCTGGTGGCTAAAATACAAGCTCTGTGGCAAAGCGGTAGGAAAGCCAGACCTACACATTCTCTCCATTTGCCACTTGGCAGTGTGTTCTGCACACATTTTCTGACAAACAGGAAGGGCGGCAACTGCCTCTGTGTTGAACAGGTCACAGAGCAATAGGGCGCTGGACATAGATTAGAGCAATTGTCTTCACAAAACAGCAGAGAATATAGGGTCTTTCATAAGGTTTCCTGAGCTCAAATCCTTGCTCTGTGTGACCTTAGGCTATTTAGTTAACTCCCCAGATGCTTAGATTTTCCATCCCTAAAGTGGGGACAACAATAGTACCTATCTATTGGGTCACTTTAAACATTGTGTATTTAGTGCTTTTGATGTATTGAACACAGTGCTTTGCTCCTAGTAACTGTCATTAAATGCTATTTATAAACATGGATGGTGGCTGCAGCCATGAAATTAAAAGATGCATGCTCCTTGTAAGAAAAGCTATGACAAACCTAGACAGTGTATTAAAAAGCAGAGGCATCACTTTGCCAACAAAGGTCCAGATAGCCAAAGTTATGGTTTTTCCAGTAGCCATGTACAAATGTGAGAATTGAACTATAGAGAAGGCTGAGTGCCAAAGAATCGATGCTTTCAAACTGTGGTGCTAGAGAAGACTCTTGAGAGTCCCTTGGACAGCAAGGAGGTCAAGCCAGTCAATCCTAAAGAAAATCAACTCTGAATATTCATTGCAAGGACTGATGCTGAAGCTGAATTTCCAATACTTTGTCCATGTGATGGAAAAGCCAACTCATTGGAAAAGACACCGATGCTGTGAAAGATTGAAGGCAGGAGGAGAAGGGGACAACAGAGGATAAGATGGTTGGATGGCATCTCTGACTCAATGGACATGAGTTTAAGCAACCTCCAGAAGATGGTGAAGGACGATGAAGCCTGATGAGCTGGAGTCCATTAGGTCGCAAAGAGTCAAACATGACTTAGTTGCTGAACAACAGCAAATGACTATGGTTAATAATTCAATCAGTATATACCTGTTGTCTAGCTATCATTAGATAAGAGAGAAGACAAAGAAATGCATGTCTTCTGGCAGGTGCTGGAGGCTGGTCTGAGGGGAGCATCCTGGGATGGGGCAGCTCCCAGATTTGCAATTCTGAGACTCAGCGTATGTGATCCTCTCTTAGGGCCTCACCAGGAACAGGCCAGAAACAACTTCATGCCTAATCCGATCGTGGGTCCATCCCATCTCTGTCGGTTCCTATCCTGGCTCTTATTCCACCAACGGACTCTCGAGTTTGGAAGCAGTATAAATCTCAGACCCTTTCCATCTCTTGAGAATTCTGGTGAATCAGAACCCCTGACCTGCATGTCTTCTTCAATTGCTATTTCCTGACATCTTTTTGTGGATCCTGTGCCTTGGGTGAAGGTCTGGCGGCTACTCAGGTGGAATTAGGGCTAACAGGGAGCGATAGATTAGCTGCTGCTGCCGCTGCTGCTACTAAGTCACTTCAGTCGTGTCCGACTCTGTGCGACCCCATAGACAGCAGCCCATCAGGCTCCCCCGTCCCTGGGATTCTCCAGGCAAGAACACTGGAGTGGGTTGCCATTTTCTTCTCCAATGCATGAAAGTGAAAACTGAAAGTCAAGTCGCTCAGTTGTGTCCAACTCTTCGCGACCCCATGGACTGCAGCCTACCAGGCTCCTCCGTCCAGGAGATTTTCCAGGCAAGAGTACTGGAGTGGGTTGCCATTGCCTTCTCTGATAGATTAGCTACAAACAGCTATTTTCAGGAGCTCCTTGTTAAAAGAACAGGCTACAGAAGAAGAGGGCTCAAGTCTCTGAAAACTTATTGAAGCCACTTCCCAATCCTTCCTCTGCTGGGCCTCATGCATAAATTATTACTTTGGAAAAAATATACTGTCATTTTTAAAAACAAGGAGTAACACTCTACAAGGGGCTTCTAGGTGGTGATAGTGTTAGAGAACCTGCCTGCCAATGTAGGAGATGTAAGAGACGGGTTCAATCCCTGGGTCAGGAAGATCCCCTGGAGGAAGACATGGCCACCCACTCCAGTATTCTTGCCTGGAGAATTCCATGGACAGAGTAGCTTGGCCTTGCTACTGTCCATAGACTCACAAAGAGTTGGACACGACTGAGTGACTTAACACAAACACACATAATACTCTACAAACAGACCTTTGCTTAGGCACTGATTTCTTAGATATGGCCCAAGCAACAAGAGAAAAATAAATTGAACTTCACAAAAAATAAAATATTCTGTGCCTCAAAAGATACCATCAAGGGTGTGAAAGAACAGACATAGGAAACAAATTTAGCAAAGGGGAAGGGAAGGACAGAAAAAAAGTGAATCAGCTCAGCCATGTGTGACTCTTAGTGAGGGAAAGGGAGGGAAGGGAGATAAATTAGGAGTTTGATAATAGCAGATGCAAACTGCTATATGTAAAATCGGTAAACTACAAGGTCTTGGGCTTCCCTGGTGGCTCAGTTGGTAAAGAACCTGCCTGCAAGGCAGGAGACACCGGTTCAATTCCTGGGTCGGAAAGATTCACTGGAGAAGGGATAGGCTACCCACTCCAGTATTCTTGGGCTTCTCTTGTGGCTCAGATGGTAAAGAATCCACCTGCAATGCAGGAGACCTGGGTTCAGTCCCTGAGTTGGGAAGATCCCCTGGAGAAGGGAATAGCTACCCACTCCAGTATTCTCGCCTGGAGAATTCCATGGACAGAGGGACCTGGCAGGCTACAGTCCATGGGGTTGCAAAAAGTCAGACACAACAGAGCAACTTTCACTTTTAACAAGGTCCTATTGTGGAGCACAGGGAACTATATTCAATATTCTGTAATAAGCCATAATGAAAAAGAATATGTATACGTATGTATAACTGAATCATTTTGCTGTATAACAGGGACTAACACAACTCTATAAATCAACTATACTTAGATTTTAAAAGAAGAATGTGAAAGAATAACCCAAAGGAGAAAACATTTCCAAATCATATATATGATAAGAGATTTGTATGTAGATTATATAAATAACTCTCACAGCTAAAAAATATAAAGGCAAACAATCTAACTTTCAAAATAGGCAAAGAACTTGAATATATATCTTCTCCAAAGAAGACATACAAATAGCAAAAGAAAAAAACACATGAAAAGTTTTTCAACATCATGTCATCAGGGAAATGAAAATCAAAACCTCAGTGAGATAATGTTTCATACCCACTAGGATGGCTAGAATCAAAGACAGATATTAACACATGTTGCTGAGGATATGGAGGAACTGGAACCCTCATTCATTGCTGGTGGGATTGGAAAACGGCGCAACCACTTTGTAAAAAATATTTGGCAGTTTCTCTTAGGGTCGAACCCAGAGTCATCATATGGTCAGCAATTTCACTCTTAGAAATACACAAAAAATGAAAACTTGTCCACACAATGGAGTTAAACGCTTTGAGATTTTTTTCAATAGCAAATGCTACAGTACCACACAATTCACAGTTGGTTGAATGCTTGATGCAAAGGCTTGGATACAGAGTGCCCTCCCTCATATGTGGAGGGCCAACTGTAAATTATACTCACATGTCCCACTGTGAGAAGGGCTGGGAACCCTAGTACCCACGTTACGTGTTGTTCTATGCGAATGTTCATAGATGTATTATTCATGATAGACAAAACATGAGACCACTTACATGTTCATAAACAAAATGTGGTCTATCCAAGCACAGGAATCTTATTTTACCATAAAAAGGAATGAAATTCTGTCATACACTACAACATGGGTGAACTTTGAACATAATAAATCAAAGAAGCCAGACACAAAAGGCCATATAATTTCATGAGTGCATTTCTACAAAATGTCCTAAGTAGGTAGACCCATAGAGACATAAAGGTGAGTGACTCTGAGGGGGGTTAGGAGATGCGGAGCAGGGAGAAAATGCATACAGACATAGGGTTTACTTGGGGTGATAACCATGCTATGAATTTAGGTAGTGGGGATGGCTGGGCACCTCTGCATATAACCAGACAACTATTCTAGCTCAGTAAAAATCAAGGACTCCACATCAATGTGTTTTTGAGTTACTGTTGTCAGTTAATGATCTCCGGTGAAATGCATTCTGTTTAAATAACTTACCATCCTAAAAGAAATGGTTAAATTCGAGCCTGAAGCAAATGTGAGCCCTCATGGGGAGACAGTGAGGTCTGGAGCCTGATCTTCTTGAAAGGACACCAGTGACATAGAGCCAAGGCCCCATCCTCATGAACTCACTGAGCCAACGGTGCCCTCCGGAAGGCCCCATTCCCAAACAACTTCACTGGGGACTAAGGCTTCCACCTGGATTTTGAGGAGACAACTCAGTCCATATTGTACTCAAAGTAATACGCAGTTCCGCATCTAAATTGGTATTAATCATATGGTATGCTAGTTTTTTTCTTTTTTAGTATTTATTACCCTTACTTTTGATGTAATTTACTTTTGTACAGTTTTTTTCTTGATGTATAGGTGATTTAGTGTTTCAGGTGTACAGAAAAGTGACTGTTATACATGTTTATATATCTATTTTTTTCTCAGATCCTTTTCCGTTATAATTTATTACAAAATACCAAGATACTGACTATAGTTCCCTGTGCTGGTATGCTTTTTTTTTTCTTTTTTTAGTATTTATTACCCTTACTTTTAATGTAATTTATTTACTTGTTAGTTCATATAATTAATTTTTTTATTGACTTACAGTTGATTTACAGTGTTTTGGGTGTACAGCAAAGTGACTCAGTTATACATATATATAAATCCATTCTTTTTCAGATTCTTTTCCATTGTAGGTTATTATAAGATACAGACCATAGTTCCCTGTTGTTGTTTAGTCACTCGTGTCCGACTCTCTGTGACCCCAGGGACTGCAGCATGCCAGGCCTCCCTGTCCTTCACCATCTCCTAGAGCTTGCTCAAACTCACGTCCATTAAGTCAGTGATGCCATCCAACCATCTTGTCCTCTGTTGTCCCCTTCTCCTCCTGCCTTCAGTCTTTCCCAACATCAGGGTCTTTTTCTAATGAGTTGGCTCTTTGCATCAGGTGGCCAAAGTATTGGAGCGTCAGCTTCGGCATCAGTCCTTCCAATGAATATTCAGGGTTGATTTCCTTTAGTTCCTGCATTGTATTAAACACATAGCTCCATGTGTTATATTAAAATCGCATTATCAGACCTGGAAAACCTGGATTTGCCTCTGATGAAGTTTATTTCACAGAGGCAGAAACAAAAGTTGAGAAGGAGAAATGACTCACCCTTAGCGATTTTACTATAGTTAGGTTAAGGTGAGTATGTTTGACTCTAAACCCTAGCTTCCCAGTTGGAGCTAGTGGTAAAGAACCACCTGATAATGCAGGGCAAGAGACACAACCCAGACATTTTCCCTGGGTTGGGAAAATCCCCTGGAGGCGGGCATGGCAACTCACTCCAGTGTTCTTGCCTGGAGAATCCCATGGACAGAGGAGCCTGGCGGGCTGCAGTCCATAGTTCTGAAAGAGTTGGATATGACTCAAGTGACTTAGCAGTGCATTCACTCCCTGGGACAGCAGCCCCTGACTCTCTGGGAAGTTGTTGGAAATGCAGACTCTCTAGAACCATTGGAGCAGGAGTTGCATTTTAACACAATCCCCAGGAGCATCTTGGGTGTATTCTAGTTTGGGAAGCCCCGCTCTAAGCTGAGCTGCCTCCTAATGAGTTTGTTTCATGTACATTCTTCTTCTTTTCCTCAAAAGGGATGTGGAGTAGCTGGAGGGACTCTGGGTATTCCAGGCACCCTGCCTGGAGGCCAGGGCTGACTGCATGGGCTGAGTGGGCACTGAGGGCTTTTCCTGCCAAGGGGAGAGGGGAGCTCTGGGTGCAGACATAGCAGCAAAGCAGGGAGGTGGCGTCAGGACAAGGAAAGGGAGACCCCGAGGTGGCCTCACACTCTGGGCCACAGCAGCAGAGCCAGTGCCCTCTCCTTGCATCCAGAGCTGCCTCGTGGCCATCTGCAGCCAGAGCTGGGAGCAGCTAGTGACAGCTGGCACAGCAACACCAAGCATGGTGTGCAGGCCTCAGAGCAGGCACTCAGCCATGCCCCACGCAGCAAAGCAGCAAAGGTGCAGCTTTCCTGCAGTACTTAGGAAGGTGAGATGGGGTGGCTGCCCCAAAGTGCAGGAGCCCACCCCCAGCCCTGTCTTCAGCAACCTCTTGGTGGGTGACGGCAGTTTGAGAAAGGCCAGGGTGGGAGCAGTCACCACAAAAACTGACAAAGCCTTCAAACTGGGGCTTTTATTGGTGCCATTTTAAAAGATTTATCAGCACATCCCTGGATATTTACAATGCCCCAAATAAGACATTAAATGATAGTTAACGTCTCCAAAGGTTCTAATTTATTCAGGGAAACTTTACAGACTCTGCAGGAAAAGAGCAGCAGGGAAACCTGCTCCCCCTGCACCCAAGTGTGCATTTGCTCTAGAAGCTCCATAAGCAAACCCAGGAGCTTGTCCTGCTCAGGGTGCCACAGGGCCAGAGCCCCTGCCCTCAGACTCTTAGCCCGCACCTATTGTGGTTCCCACGCTGGGTCTGGAAGCGTTAAGCCTCCGCCTTGCACTTCAGTCTGGCTCCAACGCAAAGTGGTCAGCTGGCTCCCCTCCTCACACAATGACAGGCATATGGCAGATACTGCGAAGTTTCCTTTGAACTGGGGCTTCCCTGGTGGCTCAGATGGTGAAGAATCTGCCTGCAGTGCAGGAGAGTTGGGTTTGATCCCTGGGTTGGGAAGATCTCCTGGAGAAAGGAATGGCTTCCCACTCTAGCATTCTTGCCTAGAGAATTCCATGGCCTGGTGGGCTACAGTCCATGGGGTCGCAAAGGGTTGGACAGGATTGAGTGACTAACACACCACATCAACAGCATTCTGTGGGCTGCACAATTTTGGACCACATCTCTACGCAGGTGGGTTTGCAGGGATCCCCATAGTAAAGGAAGTTTTGGTTGCAAACAGAGAACTGGGCCCCCAGCTGACCCAGGAGGCTGCCAGGCTGGCCCAACTTTCCCCTAAAGCCTTGGGTGCTCAGCCCATCATTCCTGGGGCAGCTCTGATCCTGCCCCCTCCTCCTCATGACATCTCTCACCAGTCCTCACCCTTCACTCCGTTCCTGGTTAAATGTGCCTGTAGGGTTTCAGGGTCTGAGATGCCTGGTGGCCCTCCTGGAATCAGAGGTGTCCAGGGCTCTGGGTCCTTCTGGGCCTTTATTCTAGAGCAATTTGAGCATCAGACTGGAGGTGGGACACTGCCTCCTTCTATTCATCTTTCCCAGATGCTGTCTCCCTGAGAAACAGCTGCCTGCTTTGACCCCCTTCTCCAAGGGAGCTCTGGGTGCAGACATAGCAGCAAAGCAGGGAGGTGGCGTCAGGACAAGGAAAGGGAGACCCCGAGGTGGCCTCACACTCTGGGCCACAGCAGCAGAGCCAGTGCCCTCTCCTTGCATCCAGAGCTGCCTCGTGGCCATCTGCAGCCAGAGCTGGGAGCAGCTAGTGACAGCTGGCACAGCAACACCAAGCATGGTGTGCAGGCCTCAGAGCAGGCACTCAGCCATGCCCCACGCAGCAAAGCAGCAAAGGTGCAGCTTTCCTGCAGTACTTAGGAAGGTGAGATGGGGTGGCTGCCCCAAAGTGCAGGAGCCCACCCCCAGCCCTGTCTTCAGCAACCTCTTGGTGGGTGACGGCAGTTTGAGAAAGGCCAGGGTGGGAGCAGTCACCACAAAAACTGACAAAGCCTTCAAACTGGGGCTTTTATTGGTGCCATTTTAAAAGATTTATCAGCACATCCCTGGATATTTACAATGCCCCAAATAAGACATTAAATGATAGTTAACGTCTCCAAAGGTTCTAATTTATTCAGGGAAACTTTACAGACTCTGCAGGAAAAGAGCAGCAGGGAAACCTGCTCCCCCTGCACCCAAGCGTGCATTTGCTCTAGAAGCTCCATAAGCAAACCCAGGAGCTTGTCCTGCTCAGGGTGCCACAGGGCCAGAGCCCCTGCCCTCAGACTCTTAGCCCGCACCTATTGTGGTTCCCACGCTGGGTCTGGAAGCGTTAAGCCTCCGCCTTGCACTTCAGTCTGGCTCCAACGCAAAGTGGTCAGCTGGCTCCCCTCCTCACACAATGACAGGCATATGGCAGATACTGCGAAGTTTCCTTTGAACTGGGGCTTCCCTGGTGGCTCAGATGGTGAAGAATCTGCCTGCAGTGCAGGAGAGTTGGGTTTGATCCCTGGGTTGGGAAGATCTCCTGGAGAAAGGAATGGCTTCCCACTCTAGCATTCTTGCCTAGAGAATTCCATGGCCTGGTGGGCTACAGTCCATGGGGTCGCAAAGGGTTGGACAGGATTGAGTGACTAACACACCACATCAACAGCATTCTGTGGGCTGCACAATTTTGGACCACATCTCTACGCAGGTGGGTTTGCAGGGATCCCCATAGTAAAGGAAGTTTTGGTTGCAAACAGAGAACTGGGCCCCCAGCTGACCCAGGAGGCTGCCAGGCTGGCCCAACTTTCCCCTAAAGCCTTGGGTGCTCAGCCCATCATTCCTGGGGCAGCTCTGATCCTGCCCCCTCCTCCTCATGACATCTCTCACCAGTCCTCACCCTTCACTCCGTTCCTGGTTAAATGTGCCTGTAGGGTTTCAGGGTCTGAGATGCCTGGTGGCCCTCCTGGAATCAGAGGTGTCCAGGGCTCTGGGTCCTTCTGGGCCTTTATTCTAGAGCAATTTGAGCATCAGACTGGAGGTGGGACACTGCCTCCTTCTATTCATCTTTCCCAGATGCTGTCTCCCTGAGAAACAGCTGCCTGCTTTGACCCCCTTCTCCACTGGGAACACTGGGCCATCTCTCCTTCCTCCCCCCCGCCCCAATTCCTCCTGAGACCTTTCCAGGCCTTCCAGTGAGCTGCACTCCCTCCTGCACCCTCAGCAGGATCCAGACAGGGATCTCTAGCCCCTCCCAGGCTGCCCTGTCTTACGTGGCTTCCCGAGTAAGGCGGGACCCAGAGATCGGGAGGAGTCGTCCTTGATCCCCACACCTAGAGGGGGAAGGATTAGGAGAGATTCATTCATTCAGCGCACCCTGCATTCATCAGGCACCCCGTCTACCTGCCAGACTGTCCTAAATGCTGGGGGTCCAATGATACACGCAGCCGACAAAGGCCCAACACTCACTGAGATCACATTCTAGGGGAGAAGGCAGATGGCCAGACAAGGACAAAATGTGCCAAATATGGCACATTCATATTCCATTGATTTATAATGTTTGCACCTGTAATTGTTTACTTATATAAAGTTCACAGACACATTCATATATAGAAGCAAAATTTTATCTGTAATGAAAACATAAACAGCTATTTGTAAATACAAATATTTAAAATAAGCAAACAACAAATCTATATTTAAAAATGTATATTAAAAATGTATACTATATACAAATAGATAAATTCTTAGAATAAAAATAACTCAGGACATGCAGAGCAATACTAAGTCTGTATTTCGCACAGAGCGCTCCTGGAGGGCTTGCCTGGGGAGATGGCATCTGAGCAGGGACCACAGGGTGGAACTGGAAATGACACCGCAGAGCATCCCAGGAAGATGCCTGAGAGGGCAGAATGGGAAGGCAGAGCTGCAGCGTGGTGGGCTCTGAGGCTGTGCGCTCTGGGTGGGCGCCCGGGCCTGAGTAGCTAAAGCCTTTCAAGTCCCAGCAAGGATTTCCCATTCTGTATCTAGACCGACGGAAAGGGGAAAGCTGGAGGGCAGCGGGAGGAAGGCTCAGGCAGGCCTCTGGATTCCTCATCCTAGTTTTAGACTCAAAGGAACGCCTCCTCCAACAACACCCTCCATCACTGCAAGCTCACTTACTCATATTTTATTCTAGTCCTTGGAACCCCACAGAAGAGTCATTTTTGTAAATCAGACTTTCGCACTAGCCCAGATCCCTTTTGTGGCTTTGGGGTGGGTTAGAAGGAGTGTGAGGTGAAGCTCGGAAGATCTGGGGTCTCTGGCTGGCTTGCTCTGGGCTCCACGTGGGCTGCCTGTGCTGGCGTTTCTGCCGCAGCCCCTCGAACCCATCACCCGGCAGCGCGACCGCAGCACCCGTCTAACAACCAGGCAAACTCGAGCGTGCGTCCACCCGAGCTCCCAGGAGCAAGGCTGGGCCGGCTCCAGCGCCCACAACTTCCAATACGTGACTCGGTGGAGCCCGAATTTGCCTTTCTAAGAGGTTCCCAGGTGCGGCAGGTCAGGAACGCACGTAGAGACCCACCGCACCAGAGCCGCTGCCCGGAAGGAGGTGCTGGGTTCCAGGGCGGCGAGGCTGACAGCGCTCACTCTTAGAGCTCCGACCTCTGTCCTCCTGTCGGTCCGCCCACCTTGCCCTCGTCCGGCCCGAGAGGCTGCCAGGTGCTTCCCCCACCGCAGCTCCTCCCCGACGCCGCGCGGCGCGCTCCCGGGACCCCCGCGCGCCAGGAGACCGGTGTCCTCCCTCCCGGGAGCAGAGGCCCGGGGAAGCAGGCGGCGCTGAGCCGGGGATCCTCTCGGCCCGGCCCCCGCCCCGGACGCGCGCCGCTGGCAGAGCCGGCCGCCCCGGAGGCGCGCGGCAGCGGGGGCGGTGCTCCCGGGGGCGCGGCGCACCTTGCTCCCGGCGCCCCCGCCCCGCGCCGGCCCCTCCCCGCGGGCCCGCGCCCCCGCCCGCCTGGGTCTGTTCCAGCCCGT
>SJYT01011365.1:433047-654945 GCA_006410635.1 Cephalophus harveyi
GCGGACGCCGGCGCCCGCGCGGCGGGCACTCGGGACGGGGCGCCCCTTTCGGGGCCGCGAGCCCGCGCCCGCCGGGGGAAGGGAGTTGTGTACTTTGTGCGCCCAGGTCGTTGCCCGGGTAACAGTGTCAGTCCGCGGCCCCGGCGCTTTTCGCGTGTGTGCGTTTGTGTGCGCGCTCCTTTTGGGGATTGTGCGCTCCCTTTTGGGGGGTCCCCGCGGGCGGAGCTCCACGAACTTTCCTTGCCACCCGCGAGAGCTCCCCCTGCGGGAGGGGAGGAAGGCGGTGGAGACCCGGCCGGGCCCCCAGCCCTGTCGCTGACTTGCCCTTTGGGTGACTGTGTTCCAGTCTGTCACCCCGCCCCACCGTCCGCTCCTCCTCCCCACAAAAGGAAGGGGAACAAGGTCCGAGCACCCAGAGGCGCCTGGGTGCCGCGGTCTCGGGAAGGCTGTGTACGGGGCCTTGCCCTGGAGGTTTTCTGCTGCTCCCCTCCCTGGCTGACTTTTCGGGGCTCCTCGGTACAGGGCACTGGCAAGTGAACCGGGCCCGCCCCGGGGACCCCAGCATCTCACTAAAGTGGGAGCTCCCATCTCCGCCTGCGTGGCCGATCCTCTTGCCCAAACCTTCGCCGGGTCTGTTTTACATCCCACAGCTCGTGTATGCGGATTACAGGTCACGTTCGTATTCTACTCGCTGAAAGAGTAACTTCTGTAATACAAGAAAAATAACCCTGCTCTTTAACCAGATCCCCAGCTGGAGTTTGAGCCGTGCAGGACCCCCGCCGGGCCCGGTGGCCTGCGCTCAGCGCTCAAGGGGTCGCGCGCTCGGCTTGCCGGGGCAGTGCGTCTCCGCGGGGCACACCCAGGACCTGCGAGCTGTCTCAAGGGCCTGGAGCGAATGCGTGATGAGTCCTGCGAATGGAATGAGTGCCTGGGGTGGGCCCTGCACCTGCTTACCGAAGGGGCCCACGTTCCACTCTAGCAACTGGTCTCTAGTGAGGCAGCTTTAGGGACAACTAATCTCTTTAGGCTTGCCGGGGCAGTGCGTCTCCGCGGGGCACACCCAGGACCTGCGAGCTGTCTCAAGGGCCTGGAGCGAATGCGTGATGAGTCCTGCGAATGGAATGAGTGCCTGGGGTGGGCCCTGCACCTGCTTACCGAAGGGGCCCACGTTCCACTCTAGCAACTGGTCTCTAGTGAGGCAGCTTTAGGGACAACTAATCTCTTTTCATTGCAGTGTGTCCCGTTGACTCATCCTGCCCGCGCGTACTCATAGGCTGCGGTGCTGCCCAAGTGCGCAAAAGGTTTTCAAAAACTGCCTTTTTCTTTCTTTTTTAACTTTGCCTTTAATGCCAGGAAAAAGTGAGCCAGGTTAGCAAATCAAATAATCCTGAAGCTGAGGAATGTTAAAAGGAACTTTTTTTTTTTTTTTTTTTTTGCTGTGCGCTTAATGGCGGTTATGTAATTCCCTTTGAACAAACAAATCTCCCCCAGAGAAAAGAAATGTGGAAAGTCCTTTTTCATGGTAGTGGGCATCGCAAAATGACATCGAGAAATGTGAAACAGAATTGCTGCTAATCTGTCTCCATTGGAGGGGTTATTTAATGAGTCTGTTTACGGAGACCGGAACCCTTTTGGCAAAACTGAGCCACCAGGTAAGCCCTTTTATATTTGGAGAGGTCAGCAAACATTTAAGAGGTCAACATTTTAAGAGGTCAGCAAAATTGTATCCAAAAAGTACTTGTAAAATCCTTTAAAAGAATCTGATTGTAGAAGAAATGGGGATTCTAAACTTGGGACTGATACTGTGTGAGCAGAAAGTCAGTCACCACCCCCCACCTCCACCCAGTCTGGTTGTTGGTGCTTTGCAGACCTCTGGCCTTCACGTCCAAGCCCCCCGGCAGAGACTAGGGGCTTTTGCTGTGGATATGGTAACAAACCTGAGATTGTTAATCTTGATGCATTTGACTCTTTCATCACACTCACATGGAGAGCCTCCTATCGTCTTATCCGAACATCTTTGACCAAGAAACACAGACATAATGTTTTAAAAGCTCTTATTCTCAAATATTGTATCTTTTGTTTTAGTACCTTTTAGTGAACAGAAGCCAACCAAATGCAGCATGCTTAAAATCAGAGGGCAGAAATGGTCTTGGGGTTTTTTTTTGTTTGTTTTTCTTTGAATGTTTTATATAATTTGGGTGTATTGGTTGCCTATCAGAAAGGAAAAATACGGATGTGAAATTTCTGGCTTTGGTACACTATTGGTGGCAGTCAGCTTCTGTTGGTTTTTCACCAAAATTACCATCTCCTCTGATCTGTTGCCTAAGAATAAAGCAATGCCTGCCACATGCTCCAGGCTCCAGGGAATATGTTTTTTCTCTGATACTGCCATGATTGGTTATCTAATCCCACTTTCATTAAGCTATTACTTTTCCACACCATGGCAGATGACTGATGTGATGAATTTGTTGTCGTTCACTGAGACTGGCACTTTGCCTTGTGTTATGTAGAAATGGGCTGGATGGGGGACAATGAATTAAGGACATGTCACCTTATAAAATAACGTGTATGACAGTCCTCCTTGAGAATTACTGAAGGGCCAGAGACATTAGTGAATGTAAACTCACTGACTGTATGTCTGCCTAATTAATAATACATAGTTATTAGTTACCTTTGTTGAGAGCACAAGTCTACAGTTTATTTGGATTGGAATTTAGGTTTTTACTAGTAATTTCATTAAAACCATATCTTAGGGCTCATTTAATTTAAAACTGTTGGGGAAAAGTATTATTTTAGGAAAGAGGACATAGGCAAAAACTAACCAATCAGACCGTGTGACTTTTCAAAACTTTCAGACTTTAGTTGAGGTATACTAATTTATGGAATATTCTAGAATGCAAGTAAAGGTGAATTACCTTTGAGTAAAGTTTTAAAATATCTCCAAGTCCATTTAAGTCAAAGTTTTTTGGCTTACTTTTAGTTATGTTTGAGTATTTGTGAGATCTACCCCAGTAGTTCAACCCACTCCAATATTCTTGTTTGAAAAATCTCATCAACAGGGAAGACTGGTGGGCTACAACCCATGGAGTCACAAAGAGACAGACATGACTGAGCAACTGGGCATGCATGCATACACCCACATCCCAGTAGCTGGTTATGGACACAGGATTAAATTTCCCACTGGAGCTGGTAGGAACAAGAGGCAGCATATTGGTGAGTTTGGCAGGATAGTAGTTAATTTTTTTTCCCTGTGGTGGAAATGCGTATTTCTGTAGGATAAAATAGTCTCCAGTGACATGAAATGTCTAAACAGCTGGTGCCTTTGCCCATTGGCTTCATTCAGAAGCGTGCTTGTGTAAATATCAGTGAAAGTTTGTGAGTCAGTTTCACCAGAATGTATGCTCCCTGGAGACATAGCTGGTATTCCCTTCTCTGCATAAAGTTGTCATTATTTAATCAAGTCATTAGAACATGAAATAATTTTAAAGATATTAATTGAAGTGGGTAACTTGACCTTCTTGAGTCCTGTTTACATCGAACATACCGCTAAGTACGGGAGGCCTGCTACTCCTGACCGTGAACTTGGGTGGCCACCTTGGCATTCTCTACCTTATCTCTCATGAGCATGCAAAGATAGTGAAATATTAGCAGGTGTGCTCTGTAAAAACAACTTTAGGCTTCTGGGCGTTTTTTTTTTTTTTTTTTTGGACTTTTTTTTTTTTTTTTTAAGGTTTCTAGGCTTTTGGCTAACCTGTTAGAAAGTGTGTTTATATCCTTAAAAATGACAGCCTGCCTGATTTTTTGTTACATTAAAATTTTCCCATTCAATTTGAGCTGATTTTTAAAGATATTACTTCTGAGCTCTTCTTTAAGTCAGTAGTTCATTTAAGGACATCAAAACTCGTTCTTATTTGATATAAAGTGGAGAGGAGATCTCGGAATTTTATTCTTTTGTAAGAGTAGTTTTTCTTACTATTTTTTTAATACATTAGAGGAGTTGAATATTCCCCTGTTACCATAGCAGGTAAGCTGAGAGCACTGTAAGTATTTCTCAGTGATGGTGTGATGGAGCTGAGGTTAATATGTGATTGAATTTGGTGTGAAGATGTTTGTACCAGGCACAGCAGCCTGTGGCTCCACCTCTTTCCCTCGGTGGCTGACTTTTCCTGGTGCCAGCGGATCAGGTTATTCTTAGGTAGGTCCAGGCGAGTGACACCCCCACGAGCATGCAGGTCTGGGTCTGGTGGCCACTTTAATTTGGGACCTGGGACGTGAAGTGGTAATTTGTGAACACCTGAAAGTGCTTCCATAATTATTAGGAAAGCAGTGATTGTGGGTTGTCTGCGCACCGATGAGTAGTTTAGGTTTCTAGGCCTTTTGTGCTTTGCTATTAAATTTAAATTTGTAATTGATCATAAGTTTTAAAAGTGAGTAGAGATGTTTGACACCAAAGTAGTGTTTAGATTGAAATTGTGCAAATTTAAAACATAGGAACACTTGATTGTGATGTAGGTCTGAGCTAAGTAAAAGTGTTCAGTGTGTTTACACGTGTATTTCCCGCATCCCTTTATTCTCTCCCCATCTGCATTTAATTGTGGAGTCTGTGGATTGTATGTGTTGGATAATTTTAGTTGTAAATTTTTTTTCAGTTACTTTATACTGTAACAGAACATAGATTTGGTATTTCATGATTCACCGAAGGTTTTTATATATCTTCATCTTTGTAATTTTTTCTCCCGTTAAACTAGTTAATATTGATTTGTTTTATTGACATATTGATACTATACCTTTTTACTATTTTACAATTTTAATTTAAGCAAATTTCACCCCCGTCCACCTTATACCTTTGTTTTCTCACTTTCACCTTGTCACTGGAGTGTTCATCTTCCAGGACCACTTGCTGGCTTTCAGCACCTAAATTCATGACAGTGGCATCAACTTTATCACTTTTCCTTCATGTTTCCATAGTTCTTTATTTTTCACTTGTCTCTCCCAGCCATAGTATTCAGAGTTTTTCTTGCTTGTACTTTATATGGTTTCATTTGCTTTTATACAAAGCTAATGATGGTAATTGTTTTCAAGACCTGATGATGTTGGTTCTTTTTTTAAAAAATTGAGATATAGTTGTTTTGCAATATTGTTAGTTTCTGCTGTAAAATGAAGTGAATCAGCTATTGTTGTGTTCAGTCGCTAAGTCGTGTCTGACTCTTTGTGACCCCATGGACTACGGCACTCCAGGTTTCCCTGTCCTTCACTATTTCCTGGAATTGGTTCAGATTCATATCCATTGAGTCAGTGATGCTATCTATCCATCTCATCCTCTGCCGCTCTCTTCTATTTATTGCCTTCAGTCTTTCCCAGCATGAGGTTCTTTTCCAGTGATCTGGCTCTTCACATCAGATGGCTAAAGTTTTAGAGCTTCAGCAGCAGTCCTACAAATGAATATTCAGAGCTGATTTCCTTGCGGATTGACTGGCTTGATCTCCTTGAGATCCAAGGGGTTCTCAGGAGTCTTCTCCAGCATCACAGTTCAAAGGCATCAATTCTTCAGCACTCAGCCTTTATGGTCCAACTTTCACAGCCGTACATGACTCCTGGGAAAACCATAGCTTTGATTATATAGACCTTTATCGGCAAAGTGATGTCTTTGCTTTTTAATACCCTGTCTAGGTTTGTCATATGTGTATGTGCATCCCCTCCCTCTTGGACTTCCCTCCCTCCCCCTCCACCCCACCCCTCTAGATCACCAGAGAGCACCGAGCTGAGCCCCCTGTGCTGCAGAGCAGGTTCTTGCTAGCTGTCTGTTTTACACACGGTGATATATACATGTCGGTCCCAGTCTCCCCATTCAGCCCACGCCCCGCTTCCTCTTCTGTGTCCACAAGTCCATTCTCAAGTCTGTCTCTCTATTCCTGCCCAGCAAGCGGGCTCCTCTGTACCATTTTTATAGATTCCACATGTGCGTGTTAATATCTGATGTTTGTCTTTCTCTTTATGATTTACTTCACTCTGGTAAGTCTTTAGGTTTATCCACGTCTCTACAAATGACCCAATTTTGTTCCTTTTTGTGTGTGCATATTCAGTCCCTCAGTTGAGTCTGACTCTTTGCAATGCCATGGACTGTAGCCCCCCAGGCTCCTCTGTTCATGGAATTTCCCAGGCAACAGTACTGGAGTGGGTTGCCATTTCCTACTCCAGGGAAGTCTTCCTGACCCAGGGATTGAACCCAGGTCTCCTGCATTGACAGGCAGATTCTGAGCCACCATTCCATTGTGTATAAGTACCACATCTTCTTTATCTATTCCTCTGTCCTTGGACATTTGAGGACCTGATGGTGTTTGTTTATTCTGAACTAGATTTTGCTGTGCATTCTCTTGGGTCTCCAGCAGCTGCTACATTTCCTCCTGCCTATCTCAGGGACAGTCCTCCTCTTCAGGGACAAGGATGCTCGCTTCCCTAGCTGGGCGGATGCATTGCAGCCTGTAGGGTTTGTACCCTCTTCTGTTGGTTTCCTAAGTAGCTGCTATGCTGTTGCTTGCCAGGACCATGTCTTCTACAGGTTAAGGTCAATTAGAATAAATTTCACAGCCAAAAACATTTCTATTTTAAAAAAGAAAAAGCTTGTCAAGCAGCAACTCAGACCTATTTTACTGCGATCCATTGGATGAGACAGGTTCTCAGACCACAAATGCTTTTGGGGAATTTTGCAGCTCCAGTCCCCACCTCCACCAAACCAAGTGCAGGTCTCTTTTTAAGAGACACTGATCGCTTTCAAAAGATCACTGAAGTCCTTATCTTTTTCCCCCAAAACTGACAAGGACTCCCAAAGGTGAGCCAGATAACCAGGAATCCTGCCTGCTTCATCACTCTTTCTTCTTCCTTCTCACCACATTGCCCAGGATCCCAGACAAGGGATATTGACTTCCAGACCCTCTCCCCTCCTTCAGNAAGATCGCTGAAGTCCTTATCTTTTTCCCCCAAAACTGACAAGGACTCCCAAAGGTGAGCCAGATAACCAGGAATCCTGCCTGCTTCATCACTCTTTCTTCTTCCTTCTCACCACATTGCCCAGGATCCCAGACAAGGGATATTGACTTCCAGACCCTCTCCCCTCCTTCAGATAGGGGACAGCAGGCTGTTTTCCTCCGTGGACACATATGGATGTGCTTGCACCCTTGCTGGGCCAGGCAGGGATCTTTCCCTAATCCAGAATTCCTTGTGCTTGGCCATTAATCCAATTTGACTTTCTTCATCAGAGGCAGACAGGCAGGCTTAGTAGAAAGAATACAGGCTCAGGAATAGGAAGACTCGGGTCCAGGTGTCAGATATGCAGGATTAAAGTGGCCTCTGAGCCGAGCCCACAGTCCCGTCCTCGAATGGCTGCTGCCTCTTTCCCGGCTCAGTGGAGCGCCGTGAGGATGAAGATGCTCTGTGTCTGTGAACTGTCTGGAGCCACTGGAATGTGACACTGAATCTTTCACTTTCTTCAGTTTTCATTCAGTTAACAGTCAGCAGCCAGGTGCGGTCAGTGGCGCCCTCGTGGGCATGCAGGTCCAGCGTCTCCTTTCTCTCTGTCCCCTTGTCCTTCCCGAACGGCAGTGCACCCTGCTCTCTCAGGCTTCCTCTCTCCCCAGGGCCCGGCGACTTTTCTTCTTTCCCAGGTAGCTCCTGCTTCCTCCCCCAGGTGTAGCTGGAGGCTCCATTCACAGCCACTGAAACCCCTCATCACATCTCAGATAATGAGCCCTGACCTTCGCCTCTTGAAACCCTTGTGTGAGGTTAGGGTTTTCCAAGGTATTATTAGGAGGTGGGCTCCTGGAGATGTTAGGACATGAGGGTGGGCCTGGGCCCGCCCTACTAGGATCAGTGCCCTTATGAAGGACACCCCGAGAGCTCCCTTTGACCCTTCTAACCCATGGAGATAGGGGGAGAAAAAAATCTGCGACCTGGAAGAGGTCCCTGGACCATACCAGCACCCGGCCTTGGCCTTCAAGCCTCCAAAACTACAAGCAGTACGTGCCTCTTGCTTATAAGCCACCTAGTCTGTGGTATTTTGTAAAAGCAGCCTGAACAGGCTAAGACAAGGTACCAAGTCCAGGGGCACCTGCGTCCTCACATCTGGTGGCTCTGGTGTGGCCTGTGTGTGGCCCCCGTCTGCTCCGGCCCTGCCGATTGTGGGAGGAGGCAGAGGACCTGCCCTTTATTTTGAGAGTCTGATCCTCAAGTTGCACATCCTTTTGCTCATGTCTATGACCCAGTCTTTTTTCATCATTGTAAAATTTACATGACGTGCCATCTCTACGGCTCAGCAGCATTAAGGACAGTCCCATTCTGTGCAGCAGTCACCATTGCCCTCCAGAACTGTTTTCTTCCCAGGCTGAAACTCTGTATCCAGTCACTGCCCACCCCACTGCCCCCAGCTCCTAGCACCTACCGTCCTACTTTCTGGCTGGGTGAATGTGACTTCAGGGACTTAAGAAAGGCAGAATCTTGAAGGGTCTGTCTTTCTGTAACTGGCTTATGTCGCTTAGCAGAATGTCCTTGTCGTACAGGTGTGGAATTTCCTTCCTTTTTAAGGCTGAATGTGTGTTCCCGCCTTTGGTCTGTTCACTCATCTGTCCATGGACACTTTTGCCTCCACTGTTGGCTGCTGTGAGTGATGCTTCTCTGGAGGGCCCGCTCTGACTGCTTTTCTGAGTTCGCCCTGGGGTGGGATAACTGGACTCTGTGTTTGATTCTTTTGGGGTCGCCACCCCGCTTTCCACAGCAGCGACACTCTTCACCATTACAGCCAGCAGTGCCTGAGGGCTCCTGTTTCTGCATGCTCCCCACCAGCCTTGTCCTTATCACCCTCTCCTTTCCAGTCATGGAAGACGAGGGGACAGGACCAGGGAGCAGCCCAGGGTCCTTGCTGATGCGCTTAAGCTTCTGACTCTCCCTGGGGACTGGAAGGAGCTGCGGTGAAAGTAATCAGACAGGCCAGGTGGCCCTGCCCCTCCTCCTCCGGGATTCCAGGGACCCTGATTTCTTTAGACCAGGGACCCCGGGAGCCTCTTGGCTTCTGCTGGAAATGCATCCTCAGTTTGGTCTGAGCATCACTCACAGCAGTGGCGCAGGGCTCCTCCGCGGTGCAATTGTGGGCCTGTGACAGCCCGCCCTGGGCTGCGGGCAGCGCTGGGTGGCAGTGATGCCTCCCCCAGGCCTCCAGGACAAACCCATGCATGCTCCTGGCTCTGACCCTGCTTCACCTTTGTCTGGAACAGATCAGGGCACCAGCAGTTTGCTTTTTATGATGTCTCTGTTCCTGCCATGCATGTCCTGTCCGATTTGGCTTGTTAAGAATGGGCACCAGCCTGGAGAGGTGGGGAGGGAGGAAGATTTCCAAACCTGGTCCATGGGGTGGCTGCAGCAGGAGAACCTGGGTTCCTGCCTGGTTCGGGGGGTGGTGGGGTTGGCCAGGTTGGTGAGAAGAGCAGCAGAAAGGGTGAGGGATCCTTGCCAGGCCTCTGTCTCAGCATCTGTGCTCCACATAGCCTTGGGCTCATGGAGTGGACCAGATGTATTGACCTTTCAGAAATGTGGAAATGGCTTGAAGCCTTAAATGCTTAGGTAGTAAACTGAGGTTAGGAGACTGGAGAAAATGGGCTGTGAGTGTGAATGTGTGTGTGAGACGTTTAAGCTCACTTCCAGCCCTGGGCAAAGCAGCAGACTCCCAAATCAGATCTTGGCTGTTTTCTCAAACCTGAAGGTTAGGGAGTTGAATTTAAAAATAGCTAGGGTGGGAGTGATAATACAGCAAAAGAGGAGACTTGTGTTCCTGAGGCTAATTCTTGAGACTTAAATACAGTTGAGTGCTGAAGAATTGATGCTTTTGAACTGTGGTGTTGGAGAAGACTCTTGAGAGTCTCTTGGACTGCAAGGAGATCCAACCAGTCCATTCTAAAGGAGATCATTCCTGGGTGTTCTTTGGAAGGAATGCTGCTAAAGCTGAAACTCCAATGTTTTGGCCACCTCATGTGAAGAGTTGACTCATTGGAAAAGACCCTGATGCTGGGAGGGATTGGGGGCAGGAGGAGAAGGGGACGACCGAGGATGAGATGGCTGGATGGCATCACTGACTTGATGGGCGTGAGTCTGAGTGAACTCCGGGAGTTGGTGATGGACAGGGAAGCCTGGCATGCTGCGATTCATGGGGTCAGAAAGAGTCGGACATGACTGAGCGACTGAACTGAACTGAAATACAGTTGTGTTGAGTAGGGCCCTGTTAATTAAGAGCAGAATCCACTAATGTTCAATAAACAAACCATTAGGTTGGAAAGAGACTGATTCAGTGTAGCCAGAATCTAGACATTTGCCACTGAGAGTAGCTCCCTGCCAAGACTCCCTATCCATCTGCCCATTTGGATGTCCGTCTGTCTTGCCACCTGTCATTATCATGTGGAACTGGCTTGGGGTAGAACTGAGAACTGTTTCCCTCTGACACTCCGTCTAAACCACTTCTTACTAAGACATCCCAGGGGTTCACGGTGTCCAGGAAGCATCACACAGAGGAAGAGTGTACTGCAGAGCTGTCAACCATACCAGTTCACCCTGCTGGATTTAAACCGTGGCGGTTGCCAGACGGGAGGTGCTGGGAGAGTGAGGGGTTGGGACTTTGGGATTAGTAAGTGCCAACTTTTAGATATAGGGTGTACAAACAACAAGATCCTACTGGGTAGCACAGGAAACTATACCCAATACCCTGTGATAAACCATAAGGACAAAGAATATGAAAGAGATATGTGTATAAATGTATGTATTTATATATATGTTAATATATACACTTTGCTGTGTAGCGGAAATTAACATAACACTGTAAATTAGCTATATTTCAATAAAAGCCAAAGAGTTTTAAAAAAGGCTTCCTGGGGATCCTGAAGCTGAGTGTCTCTAATGCCCCACGCGTCACTCCCCATCCTCAGATCTCTTTGCTTGGTTAACGTGCTGGGATCCACAGATGAAGAGTGTGTCCTAAATGAGGTTACGTAAAGGATTTTACCGCCTTCGCAAAAGTAATGACAACTAGTTTGGAAATGCAATTCGTTTAAATTGAAAAAGATTTCCTTGTAAAGTGTCTCCTTGTTACTCATAGTTCTTTTGACAGACCATCGTGTTTCGCATTTTTGGAATCCTGCCTTTGGGGCTGGACATTTTTCTCAGAGGAGGTGGCAGAAACGCTTTGCATGAGGACCTTCCTCATTTCAGTGCCTTAGTCATCTGTGACAGTGAGGTTTTCCAGCTGACAGGACAGGCGTTCCTAGCCCTGGCACTGGAGGGCGGCCCCCACCGATCCTCTAAAGTTGGTGACGATGATTCTGTCCGCAGCCCAGGGGTGGGATTGTCACATGACCGAAGTCTCCAGGCCAGTGTCCGGCTCCTCACCCCACGGTCACCTGGCACACACAGGTAGAGAGCTTCCAGAGCCCAGCCACCGTCTGGCCTCCGCATGTGGCGTCCCAGGCTGTTTCTGAGCCGCCTGTTTCTCTTGGGCGTTTTCCTGAAGAAACGGCCCACATGTCAGCACCACGTGGCTTCCTGCTTGTGCGGGGGTCTGTGGTGGTGCCCACCTGGCAGTAACCATGTTGGTACATCTCTGGACGTGCAGCCCTGAGTCGCCTGGGCGGGGTGTTGTTTGGGGAGAGGTAAGTGGGGTGGGAGTGAGAGGTAAGGGGTGGGAGTGGAGCTCTTGTCGAGCACAGACCAGGTGTTTGTGAATTAGCGTGATGCCTCGAATGCAGCTTCTCCCCCTGGAAGGTGCTCTGCTAGACCCTGGCTTAGGAGCTAATAATATGTCACAGCCTCCCTTGGCCTGGGGTGCTGACTCAGCTCACTGCGTCTCGTGTGTATGCATATAAGGAGACCCCAGTGCTCTGCTCTGCCCATCAGCCAGGCTGCCCTGAGTGGAAGGTGTGCAGACCCAGGCTCACAGGGCTGGGCTGGGGCTTTCTGGTGGGCGGCCTTGGCCGCACTGCAGGCCGAGCTGTGAGTGTTGCTGTGAACCAGGCGGCCTTCCCTGTGCCCCTGTAGGTGGGTGGGCATCAGATTGGGGTCTCCCTGGGTTAATGTCCCCCATCTCTGACCTCTGAGCAGGAGGAGCTGGGAGTCAAGACGGCCCAGGTGACTCTCAGAGCTGAGCCTGCCTGGGGCAGTGCTGATGCTGGCCTGTCCTGCGGATGCCAAGGGGCCTCGCAGGTAGACGGGACCGCCATCCTCACCAGGTGGGGTTGACAGAGCACCCCCCAGGGGCACCTGAGTGTCCTGAAGATCCCTTTGCACAGGCACTCTGAGCTCCCCAGGATCTGTGCCCATCAGTCTGTTTTCTTTTACTTTCTAAGCTTGTTTTTAGTCACGCTCACACAAATAACTTATCCCGCTTCATGAGGCTTTACTTAACCTGTGTGGCATACTCTCCATCTGTCAGTTATAAGCGGTAAGTGACATGTGTGAAGTTGGAAGGAAATTCCTTTTCTGTCTGCTGTTGGTCTGTGGAAACCATTGCTTTTTAGACGAGGCATCTGAATGGCAACTCCAGGGGAAATCATACATTTGGAATGTTTTCTTGATGAGACTTCTCACTTGAGTTTAAAGGGATTCGCATTCTTAGGTCAGTGTTTGGACTTTAGCTGGCGAGGTTAATGGGATGTAATGGATGGCTTCTTTTTAAACCAGGGAGGTTTTAATAATACACTCGTGTGCCAGGGGAGTGCACGCTTCACTCTTAACTTTTTACTTCGGGAGGGAGTGTTTATTTTTTAATTGAAGTATAATTGATGTACCATGTTGGGTTAATTTCAAGAGTACAACATGATGATTCAGTTACATATGCATATATATTTTTTCTTTTTCAGATTATTTTCCCCTGTAGGTTATACTAAAATATGGAGTAGGGTGTCCCTGTGCTATACAGTAGGTCTCTGTTGCTTATCTATTTCATACATAGCAGTGTGTATACATCAGTCTCAAATTCCTAATTAACCCCTCAAGCCCCTTCCCCTTTGATAACCATGTTTTCTTTCTATGTCTGTTGGTCTGTTTCTGTTTTGCAAGGAATTCCTTTTTATCTTTTTATTAGATTCCACATGTAAGTGATACCACATGATGTTTGTCTTTCTCTGACTGACTGACTTCGTGTGATAGTCTCTCAGTCCATTTGTTTCTGCAGATGGCATGGTTTCATTCTTTCTGTGGCTGAGTAATATTCCAGTGCAGGCTTCCCCAGTAGCTCAGCAGTGAAGAATCTGCCCTCAGTGTAGGAGATACGGGTTCAATCCCTGGGTTGGGAAGATCCCCTGGAGAAGGAAGTGGCAGCCCACTCCAGTATTCTCGCCTGGGAAATCCCATGGACAGAGGAGCCTGGTGGGCTGCAGTCCATGGGGTCGCAAAGCATCGGACACAACCGAGTGCACACACACAATATTCCATTGTATATACGTACCACCTCTTCTTTACCCATCCGTCTGTTGATGGACACTTGAGTTTAGGTTTCGTCTGTGTCTTTTCTGTTGTAAATAGTGCTGCTGTGAACATAGGCGTGCATGTTAGTTTTCTCTGGATAAATGCCCAGGAGAGGGCTTGCTGGATCACATGGTAGCTCTGTTTCAGTTTTCTGAAGGACCTCCATGCCCTTCTCCATAGTGCTCTTCTGCACCGATTTGCATTCCCACCACCAGTGTAGGAGGGGCCCTTCCTCTCCACACCTTCTCCAGCATGTGCTGTAGGTGTGTCAGGTAGGGAGTGTTTTTATAATGTTGCATAGGCATTGCCATTGAAACACATTTTCATTTATTTCCTATGTGCAGAAGTGACATATCATTGAGAGCAGAAGCCTTCTCCCGGGTTTCACTCGTGTCCCTTTCCTTTCATCACCCTGCAGTCGTGACTGCTCCTTGCTCCGCAGGAGGTCCAGCGGTGGAGGGCTGGGGATTTTGTGAAAGGAGCAAGCCGTTTTCGCTACTCTCTAGTCCCTGCTGTGCTGAGGGTATGGGTGTAAGGAGTGGTGGGCGGGACCACTTGGTCTCCAGGTGCACCTCTTGGGTGCCACTTAGACCCTGGCACCGCTTCATCCTTGGTCCCCTCTTGACTAAGATAGATATGGCGTAGCAGGCTGTGCTTGGATCACAGTCTCCTGACTTGGACCAGTGGGGATTTTGGAAGAGGGCTTTGCTCCAAACCTGGGCTGTGTCCAACAGTATTGCATGATGTCCTTTACTCATTAAAGAGACTGCTGCTGCTAAGTCGCTTCAGTCGTGTCCGACTCTATGCGACCCCATAGACGGCAGCCCACCAGGCTCCCCTGTCTCTGGGATTCTCCAGGCAAGAATACTGGAGTGGGTTGTCACCTCCTTCTCCAATGCATGAAAGTGAAAAGTGAAAGTGAAGTTGCTCAGTTGTGCCCAACTTCGCGACCCCATGGACTGCAGCCTACCAGGCTCCTCCATCCATGGGATTTTCCAGGCAAGAGTACTGGAGTGGATTGCCATTGCCTTCTCCACATTAAAGAGACTATAAAGTAAATAATCTAGGTTCACCGTGGAATCCAGTCCGTGATGGTTCATGTGTGTTTGATCAGCTACTATGTAGAATCTTTGCTGAGAAATACACCACAAGATGATTTCCTAAAAATGTGTTTGGCAATTACATAAAATAATGAAAGTGAAAGTGTGAAACTGTTAGCCGCTCAGTCATGTCCAACTCTTTGCCATCCCATGGACTGTAGCCTGCCAGACTCCTCTGTCCATGGGATTCTCCTGGCAAGAATACTGGAGTGGGTTGCCATTTCCTCCTCCAGGGGATCTTCCTGACCCAGAAGTTGAACCTGGGTCTCCTGCACTGCAGGCAGATTCTTTACCATCTGGGCTACCAGGGAAGCCCTAAATACTGAATGAGTCTGTAGATCCACTGTAAAAAGTATCAGGAAAGGAAGACTATTTGCTGATCCAAACAGAAGAACTCAGAGGGTTCACACATTCCCTGGTAGAGTCAGATCTGTCTGTATACAATCTAAATTTTGATGTATCTGTCTATGTTTGTCATAGAAAATGTCTGAGATTAGTCAGCCCCTCACCCCAAGCTCATTAGCTTGAGATACTAGGTGTTCAACAGTGTTTGTTGCTTTGACAAGCTCCCTCTTGACTGTTTCTTGCTGTAGGAAAGAAATAGTGATCAGGAGTGTGAACCTGCCCCTGTATCTGCTGCTTTCCCATCCCAGGGGCGGGCTGCCCACCCCACCACCACCCACCTGGCCCTCGCTGTGTACACAAAAGCAGATGTGCACCGTGGCCTCATTACTGGATTTGGATAATGGGCTTTTCAGCCCACGTTTAGCAGTGCGTCCTGTCCCCAGATTCTTTAAAAGGACAGACGCTTTTAGCTCTCTGCTCCCTGAAAGTGAATGTAGAGCCTAACCCTGAAATGATGGACCACTGTGCTCAGTCTGTGACGGGGCTGGAGAAAGGCTCTGGCTTGTGAAGTCCAGGCTTTCAGCCCAGCGGTGGAAACAGCAGCTCATTTCAAAGCGTGCAGCCCTCTGGGTGGTGTGCTGTTGCCGCAGTCTCAGCACTGCGTTGCGATCACTGAGCCAGTGGCCTGGCGCATGCCAGAGAGTGAGTCACCACGGTGCCCGCAGCTGTCTGTGCCCGCGGTGACAGCCGCGCTCCCGGGCCTGTGTCAGATCTCCTTTTAAAATAGTGGTAGAGACAGTGGTAGCAGTTCGTGACCAGGGAGTGAAAAGGAGCACAGCTCGGTTCCTGCCTTTGAAAGCACAGTCATCGCCAGGACTGCAGCTCATCAGGATAAAGGAAACGGTCTTCTCGTTTGGTGTTAGCAATCGACTGTCAGAGTAGAACTTCTCATCCAAGGTGCCAGTTGGAAGCCATGGCATCCTTGCTTTATTTTGTGACCCCCCCCTCCTCGTTTATCATGCTGGAGGCGAGGCCGGGTCTGGCCCCTTCTTAGCAGTGGGCCACCCACAATGGTCCCCTAAGCACGTGGGTGGAGGGTGACTCAGCCTCTGTTTGCTGGTTGCTCCCGTTGGGGCAGGAGGGAGCGGGGCTCAAGGGAAGAGCGACGAGAGCTCTGGGCGGATGCAGACAGCGGGGCACCTACCAGGCCCTGTTTGCGGGGCTGCTGTATGTAACCTCATTTCATCCTTGCAACAGCCTGGACAGGGGGCTACTCTGTCTCCCAGTTTTAATGAGGAAAGTGGGACCCAAAGAGGTTAGGGAGGGTGGCCAACTGGTGGCATGGTTTACCTAGGGTCAGCTGAGTGACATGGTGCACTCAGGATCAGCGGGTGATGTGGTTACCTTGGATTCAGCGAGGTGACAAGGCTCACCCACATCTGAACCCAGGATCCCACGGTGTGCTGCAGTGCAGACTGTGTATTTGTGGGAAGGTTGCTGGGGGCCCTGAAGAAAGTTCTAGGTGTAAGGAGAAGAGATGGGTAGGTTTTCCAGGAGGTGTGGGTGCTGGGGGCTCAGGCCCCTGAGAAGACGCAGATGCTACCAGAGGCAGGGAGCCTTGGCCGGGGTGGGCTGGAGCTGGACCACCATGGGCCATGCTGCTGGCTTTCCTTTCGTTTCCAGGGCCTCCTAGGAGAAGGCAAGCACCCACTTTCTCCGTGAGGCCGTGGCCCTGCAGCATCCCGCATCACACAGGCCGTGGTAACAGGATGCAGGACGCAGGCCTAGCCCGCCCTGGGCTCAGGCTGCTCTGTCTCACTGAGCATCGGGACCCGCTGTTGGGACCCCCGCCAGGATGCGGGCATCTGTGCTCGGCAGCCACAGTTCTGAGACTGGAAGGCAAACCTTAACACCTGTGATGGTGAAGAAAGAAGCAAGTCCAGCGAGCCGGGTCTGGGCTAGAGGTAGACGGCTGGTGTTTGCAGCAGGCCCGAGGCTGTCATGATCAGAGTGTGGTCCCTGGAGCTGCCTGCAATGAGATGAAGGTGCAGCTGAGATGGTGTCCAGGAGCTCTCCTTGCAGTCTGATGCCACTGAGTCGTTACACAAGTGGCCTCGCCAGACCTGGCGCAGACCAGCAGCTCTGCTGCGTGGGTCTGGTGTGGGGTGCCTCCAGGCTTCCTGCACTTTGTGTCATGTACCCCTCTCAGTGGGTCTGTCCCTGGGTGCCATACTGCCACCACTTCAGGAATGGGCTGCTGACTCCCACAGGCGCTCACCCCGCAGCTCAGGGTTATGGACCCCAGACCTCTGGCCACGAAGCAATGGAGAGCCCGCTGCCCAGACACTTTCAGCTGTGGCTGTGTTCCGGCATTCTTAGGACAGGGCTGCTGCCTCCTGCTGTCCTGCTGACCCCGCCTCCTGCTGCTGCACCCCACCATCTCACCCCACCATCCGCCGCACCCAGGCCCGCGTGCTGGTCCTCCGTGGAACCCGCCCGCTGGCTCTGAGAGCCTCCAGGGACGCTGATGGCCAGTCCCCCTGGAACGGGGGCCCATGGCGGTTGGGGAGTTATTCCTCCTACAGCCAGTTGGGAACTCATGACCTTATGAAGAGAGACAGGAAAAGACAGGCGAAATCTGAATTTCGATAATCCTAACTGATTTACCTTTTTCCTGTCTCACCTCAGAGTTGAGGCTAGGGGTTTGCCAAAGTTCTTTGGAATATAGGAATTTCTTAACTGGCAACTTGGTCCATCCCAGGCAGCCAGGCTTCTGGCTGAATGTATAAGCTTTGAAGGAGCTCCCAGGTGGCTGAAGTGTCCAGTCCTTCATAAAGATTATCCATCCATTCATCCATTCCACCGTGCATCCTCCCATCTGGTCCTTAAGTGAATCATGGAAAGAAACACATTGTTTCAAGCTCTCAAGGAGGTAAAGGTGTGTTTAGTCTGAAAGAAGTGCATACATAGGGCCTAATTGTTCTCTATTAGAAGATTTCCTCTTCAGAGGCCTTTCTGTGTATGTTTTAATATAATGCACACGGTTTAACCAAACGGCCTTGGAAAAAGCCAGATTGCAGGCAAGCACTCCTGCTATACTTAGCCTCTAGCTGTTGAGTCACTGGCAACACTGCAACATGGAAATGGCTATAAAGCCTTTGCAAGCATCCAGTATGAAACAAGAAAGCTCTGAAATATTTGTGGGGTGATTCATCTACTTGTTTTCCTGCAGAACTACTTGTCTGAAAAATAAATTGTTGATCAAAAAAGACATAAAATATTTAACTTGCGTAAAATGATTCTTTAGTACAAAGCTGAAAACAAACTCAAGCTTTATTTTTAATTTTTTCATCAAAAGTCTTTTTAATCAAACATCTTCCAGCATCTTACGACTAACTCTTGTTGACTGAAGAAAAATGTACAACCTAAAAATTGTGAGTTAAGTTTTATTTGAGGATCTTACGGAGGACCGTAGGCCAGGAGACAGCCTCTCAGGCAGCTCTGAGGAACTGCTCCAAAGAGGAGCCAGAATATATAGGATCTTTTGCTGGGAAAAAACATGTAGTCAGATATCGAAAGATTACTTATAATCACAAAAGCCTGACATCTGAAGTTAATGATTTAGTTCTTTTCCATGTCTGGGATGATGCACTCATTGAGATGATTCCTTAGATTCAGATTCGCATCTTTACAATTGAGGATGGTGTTTTTCTCCCCATTTTCCTCCTCTGTCTTAAGTTTGGGTTTTATTTCCCTCCCTATAATAGGTGTTTTAAAAATGAAATGGTTCATTTCTACTGACATAGGACCCTTTAAACATGTATTCATTTAATCAACTATGATTTTCTAAGAGTAAGAATTCATTAAAATGCACCCGTGGTCTGGCCTCTTGGGCGTGGACAGCTTGTCCCTGCCCTGGAGATGCCACCACGGAGAAGGAAGGCCTGATCTCTGACGAGTCGTGGTGACGCATGGTGACAGGGACAGTGGACACACTGCGGCCGGAGCACCCAGTGGAGAAGGAGCAGTCAGTCCTGCTTGTAGGGTGGGGCAAAGATCAGGCAGGGTTATTTTTATGAAAGGCCTTCTCAGAAAATGGTTGTGCCCAAGCAGTTCTTAAATATAACACTCCTTCCAGACACAGTAGCAGTAGCCAAGCGCGGGGAGCTGTAAATATCACACCAAGATTAGCTCGGGTAAATAGACACCCAGAGATATATTCAATGGGGAGATTTCTGTTTCTAATGATCATAAAGAAGGATACAAAGAAGTGGAGAAGTGCAGACATCTGGGAGGCTGTCGGGACTAGACACTTTTCAGCATCAACAAGAAAGTCGAGGACACCAGTTTGAACTGCCGATTCTCTGGGTGGCAGTCCTTGGCCACATCGTCTCAGTGGCCCTGCAGGAAGCAAGTGGCCCGTGGCAGCTGCAGAGGAGTGTGACCTCAGGACCCCGGGATGTGCAGGCGCCTTGCCCCCAGGACGTCATGTCTGCTGGGTGGGACCCGTCCTTGCACAGAAGCCCCCAACCGTGCTGCAGTGACAGAACAGGCCTGTGTTGGTGCAGCCTGCGAGGGTGGCCGCTCACCAGATGCTTCTCTGGTCTCGTTTACTTGGGGAGTATTTTTTTAAAGAAACAATTTTGAAAGCTTTAATTGAAGAAGTGATATAGGCGAAACTTAATTCTATAGAAATTGAGCACAGACCACATGCAAGGACAATGTTAGGTCGGTAGGAAATATATGCATATATCCTGGACTAGTGAGGTCAGATACAGAAAAATAGCTAACCTTAAACTGGACGAAGTTAGGACTAAGGTTGGTCCTGATGGAAAAAGTGTAGGTAAACTGCTCCAGGCGGAAGAGCTGTGTTCTGTATCCTAGAACTCTATCCTGACCTCAGACCCTGAGCTCAGTGGGGAGTGCCTGGTGCAGAAGCTGGTGATCCTCCTGGGCCTTAGTTAAGAATTATCTCCCTCACACTGTTCTCAGTATGTTGAAGACAAGGTTCTTTTTTAGGAATTGATTCTTTCTTCCTCTTTGTGATTGAGAAAATGTCCCAAATTTTGTAATTACTGGTTGAGTTATGTTTATGTGCAATCAACTGCATGTAATTAAAGCATTTGGTGTGATGAATTCTGATGTATGTTTACATCCCAGAAGCCATTAACATAAGCAAGGTGCAGGCGTTTTCTCTCACTTTCAAAAGTTCCCTCGTGTCTCTTTGCCACACACCTCCTCCACGACCTATTCCTGCTCTGCTTTCTGTCCTTGTAGGTCAGTTTGCATTTTCTAGTATCTTCTCGAAGTGGCACTGAGAGAAGTGGCCCTTCTCACATATTCTTTTTCTCTTATTCTTTCACTCAGTACAGTGGTTTTGATTTTCACTTATGTTGTGGTGTTCCTGTGATTTGTTCCTCTTTGTTGATAGGAGTATTTATGACGTGTATTTACTTACAATGATTTGTGTGTCCATTCTCCTGTTGATGGACATCTGGCTTGTTTCCAGGTTTTGGCCACTACAGATAAAGCTGCTGTGAGCCTTCATTTATGGTCTTGGTGTGGACACAGGTCGTTTTCCTCTTGAGTAGCTACTGGGGTGCTTGGCTGGCTGGCACGGTAGGCACATGGTTACCATTTAAGAAGCTCACGGTGGTTTTCCAAGCTGCTGTACTGTTTTGCATTCCACCAGCAGTGGAGGAAAATTGCACTTGCTGGGTCCATCTCCATCTTCATTTTTTCACCTGTCTCATGTATGTGAAGTTGATTGAATTTTAAATGTAAATTTTTCGTGGGGGGCATCAAGTGTGTTTGGTAACTACTTCTTCGGTAGTTGTCTTAACTCAGAGGGAAGAGGAATCAGGCCAGCCAGGAGCAGTGGCCTCAGCTGCAGGAGAGCCTGTGCATATACCCAGGCCTGGAGGACCAGGCTTCTCTGTAGGATCCAGGTCCTCTTCACTGGGGGCCTTGCAGAAGGAAGGTGAAGGTGAAGTCGCTCAGTCGTGTCCGACTCTTTGCGACCCCGTGGACTGTAACCTACTAGGCTTCTCCGTCCATGGGATTCTCCGGGCAAGAATACTGGAGTGGATTGCCATTTCCTTCTCCAGGGGATCTTTCCGACACAGGGATCGAACCCAGGTCTCCCACCTTGGAGGCAGATGCTTTAACCTCTGAGCCACCAGGGAAGCCCAGGGGGCCTTGCAGGGAGCATAGCTATTTGGCCTGAGCCAACCCCATGACGCATGGAAGTAGCTGGACAATACTTTCCCAGCTTCTGATTCAGCATTGTTTTCTCACATGATCATCTTTCTTTTTTAAATAGTACTCACCTTAAAAAACAGAAAAAGGTAATTTTGGAATAGATCACTTTTCAGGGGACTGCCCTATATTTAGAAATAAACAGCTGTCGATTAGAAGATTCAGCTAATTCCAGTCAGTGGATGACTTGAAATGGCAGAAACGAAGTATTTCTCCTTTAAAGAAAATACAGCGGCAGATTTTGAACACACACAGAGGTAGGAGGCCCCATGTGGGGGGCCCCTGTGTGCCCGCTTGTGCCTGTTATCTTGTTTTAAAGGCTTTAAGCTTTTTTATTATCTGGCTTGATTGTTTTATGGGGAAAGCCCCTTCGCTGTTCTTCCATCTGACTCATAGCCACTCATCTGCTCAGGGCCATCATCTCATCATCTTGCCTAACAAAACTAACAGTGATTCCCTAATAGCACTGAGGCTCCTGTCCTTGTTTCAGCTGCCCGGATTGTCTTCATGTACCTTGGAACCGTTACAAAACTCATTCTTAGGCTGAATCTACTCGTTGTAGGTATCAACGCATCAGACACAGGGTTCAGCTGCAGCTGCGTCCCTTCTTGCTCATCCCTCTGGTCCCTTTCCCGCTGTGTCCTCTTCTGGTCCCTCCAGCTCCCTGTGTGTGTGTGTCAGGGTCAAGCTCGCAGCTGTCATCACACTCTGTGTGCTGTGTGCCCCCCTGTGCAGGGGAGGGACGCCGATCTGGGCAGAGGCCAGCACAGAATGAGGCTGGGTGTTCACGGGACAGAGGGGTGCATCTTTGGGGAAGAGTGACGTAGTGTTTGCTGTTATCATTTTAATCACTGAGTCTGAGAGATGGGGGAGGCTGAGGCTGCCAAGAAGTAGTGCGGATAGCTGGGCACCCAGGGCTATGACCTCTGCCCCCTCATCTCAGAGTTTTGGAAAAGGCGACGCCCACCCTTCCCAGATCCGGGGTGCGCCAGCTGCTGGACTGAGACAGGCCGGGGAGGCCGAGCACGGGTCCCTCTGTGCTGCGCGGTGGCTTCTCCAGCTGACGGCCCGCGCTGGGCCCTTCAGGCATCGGGGCCACCGCCGTCCAGGAAGGGCCCTGGCCATCCATCCCCCTGCTTCTCCTGTGGCTTCAGAACCCATGGTCCCCGTCGATTAACAACCAGGGAAGGTCGCTGGGCCGTGCTGGTGGCCTTTGGTGTCTGGTGACTGGGAGCAGGGGCCCGGCCAATCCCAGCACAGCTCCTCGATGCCACGTGCAGTCCCGTCAGGTTGGCTCCGGGGCAGGAGTCGGCCTGGCACAAGCACCGCCCTTCAGTCCGGCTTGAAAGTGTGGCCAGGCCCAGGTCTGACTGCTCACAGGGTGGTCACGTCCACGCGCTTTCTACAGAGGCTCCCGCCGTCTCCCTGGCCTGCCACGTGCGCTTCCTCTGCATCTCTTCTGCCTCCCTGACGCTTGGGCTAGGGCCTGTATCAGGAAGGTTAACAAACATGTGAACAGAAAACCAGGCCGGGGAACGCAGAGGGCGGGGGAGTGCCAGCGGTGAGAGCAAGTCTCCGTGCAGGGAGAGGGCGTCTGCTGCGTCCTTGTTTCTGACAAGCTGGGCAGAAAGGGAAGTGCTGATGTCCATGGTTCTCATTGTTGAAAGTAGGACAAGCTCTCTTCCATAGAGGCCGCATCATCTTTCCTGGCACTGACAGGTCATTAATTACTCCCAGGGTTAGTTCTGGTCACTGCTGCCCACCTACCTTCCATGGCTTGCTGGAAAGCTCACTTCTATCTAACACATGATGTCAACACGCCTACTGTGTGCAGAGTGGCTGTCAGTGGCTGGCAGAGAGGGGAGCCAGCCATGGACCTGCGGGTACCGCGTTGTGGGTATCATGTCCTGAGCACGCCCTGTGGAGCTGGGGAAGCCTGCATCTGTGCGCCTGGGAGGCCGAGGGTAGGAAACGGGTGATCAGCCCTTCCACATGAGGAGGCAGGATGGGTGGAATGATCACAGAGGTGTCCAAGAGCACAGCCTATTTCTGGAAGGAGGAGAGAGCTGCACATCCAGGGAGGAAGGCTGCTGGGCCAGACCAGCATGAGAGGCGCCTTCATGCTCCCCTTTGGAGCCTGTCCGTTTGAAGGGTATGGAGGAGGGAAGGAAATGCATCAGCTGTCTCAGCAAACAGCCCTGGGGCTGTGGGGAGGGCAAGGCTGGAGCTGGGGCAGGGGCTGAGATAGGAGCTGCCTCAGAGGCCCAGGTAGAAGAGGAAGTGTTTGGAGCCCAGGGACAAGCTGTGGGTAGGATGGAGGGAGAGGCGTTTAGATGTCGGGTACAGATGGGTGGACTGGTGGGCAGGTGCAGGGGCAGAATGAGGAGGAAGAAGCTGCTGTGACTTGTCAACAGCGAAGATGAGAGCAGTGGTATTGAAAGGCCCTTCGCCAATGCCTTCAGCCAGTGCTGAGATTCCATTGTCCAGAGTCCCATTGAGAGGGCCAGCTGGGTCCTATTAGCCTTGGTTACATGTGGCTCCGGGAGAGGCAGAGACTTGTTCAGGGTCGCGCACCCTGACAAGGCACATGCCAGCCTCAGGCTGGGGCATCTGACCGGGAGCCCTGGGGGCGGGGGAGCTGGACAAAGCAACATCTGGAGTCTGGAGCTGTGTTTTTGGAGCAAGATGCTAAACAGCAGGTTTCACTTGGGGTAGGGGTGTGAGCCTTGAGCTCTGCACCTGGTGAGGACGCCGCCTTTAGCGCCCACCTGTGTCAGCTGATGGTGAGGAAGGACCCACGAAGGCGTCTCCTAGGGCTGGCCCTGCGCCCCATACCCCCTGCTGGGGTGGTCGGAGGACGCTGAGACCCAGGTGCACTGAGACCCCCCACCACAATCTAGAGTTGCCAAGTCAAATACAGGATGCCCGTCATATGAGTTTCAGATAAACAAGGAGTGTGTTTTAATGTAAGCATATCCCACATCATCGCCTTTTCCCACAAAAGGGAAAAGATTGACTTATGGTTTTAACAACATTTCAGGCATTATTATTACTATTTTGTAGATATAGATAAGCTGACCCCCTCACTGTTCACATAGATGCGCAGCCTGGGAGAGAAATGAAGCAGAGAGCATCTGCAGGATCGATAGAGGCGCCCCAGGCATGTCCGCTGCGCCCGGGGGCCTGCGGGTCAGCACACTCCCCATCCCCACGAGCAGCGGGGAGCAAGTGATTTTCTTGACTGTGACTGCTCACTGGTAACAGGCACACTGTGTTTTTCCCTGTTATCCTCCCAGATCAGGGATCCAGGATGACACTCTGTGAAACCAAGCCGATGACCCCCACCCCTGACACTGGCTTGGAAGGTTCTGGGGAGGCAAGAAGAAGGCTGGAGGCCAGATGATGAAGGAGCGGGTCCTTGGGTGGCTGGGAGCGGCTGTGACTTCAGTGTGTGTGTGTGGTGGGGGGGGGGTTGCGCGGGGGCGGAGTTACAGAACTGGCAGGGAGAGGAGGGCCAGTGGGTATTGACTGTCCCTGATGGTGACTGGTAGTAAAGAGGAGAATGGTGGGGTAGAAGCCCCTGCAAAATAAAAGATATACTCATTTATTATTTGGGACAGAAGAATATGTGAACATGAGAAACAGCAGTCATAGTCAGGAAAAATCACTTGCTCCCCACTGCTCGTGGGGATGGGGAGTGTGCTGACCCACAGGCCCCCAGGTGCAGCGGACATGCCTGGGGCGCCTCTATCGATCCTGCAGATGTTCTCTGCTTCATTTCTTTCCCAGGCTGTGTGAACAGTGAGGGGATCAGCTTATCTGTATCTACAAAAAAAAAAAAAAAAAAAGTCTTGCCTGAAATGTTGTTAAAACCATAAGCCAATCTGAGTCTTCTGTTCCATGAACATGATATAGCATTTCATTTATCTGGCTCTTCTTAAATTACTTTGGTGATTTTCTTGTCATTTTCAGTATATAGATCCATGTTGGCTCAATGTATATAGATCCATGTTGGCTCAAATGTTTAAGTATCTTACATTTTTGGAGCCTTCGTAAGTGGAATTTGAAATTTCAGTTTCCAGTTTTCATTACTGTGTAGACACAGAATTGATTTGTGTGTTGACCCTGTGACTTTGCAACTCATTTACTAATTGTATAAGGTTTTTGGTTTGATTTTTTGCAGATTCTTTGGGATTTACTATATATGCCTAGAAAATATGTATGTTTTTATCCCTTTTGGTCCAATCTTTATGCCTTTTTTTTTTCTCTCCTCTTACTCCACAGTGTAGACTTCTGGTTTGAGATTGAAGAGGAGGACGGAGAGTCTACCACCTTGTGTTGCTTCTGATTTCAGGGAGAGTGCATTCAGGATCCTTTAGTGTGATGGGACTGGAGGCTTTTTGTAAAGGAAGCTCTCTTTACTCCTGCTGAGAGTTCTTGATGTTCAACAGGGCCAGTCACTTTTCTTTGTTTTAATCGATATGTTCATATGATTCTTCTTCTGCAGATGGTTAACATGGTGAATTACCTTGTTTGATTTTTAAAATATTGAACCAGCTTTGCATTCCTGAGATAAAATCAACTTTGTTGTGGTATATTATTCTTCTCACATAGCGCTGATTCTGTTTGCTAATATTTCTTAAGGGTTTTTGCATCTATATTCATGAGCATTGATATTTAGTTCATGAGGTATTGATATTTAGTTTTCTTGTGATGCATTTATCTGGTTTGGCATAGTGTAATATTGGCCTCATATAATAATTTGATATGTGTTTCCTCCTTTTCCATTTTTTTGGAAAAGATTTGGTAGAATCGGTATAATTTTTTTTCCTTAAATGTTTAGTAGAATTTGCCAGTGAAACAATATTGGCCTGAAATTCCTTTTATAAGTTCTTAATTACAAATTCAGTTATTAAATACGTATATTTGGATTATCTATTTTCTCTTCAGTGAGGTTTTGGTAGCTTGTGGTTTTGGGAAACTTGTCCATTTCATGTAAGTTGTTTAATTATGTGCATGGATCTGTGCAGAGCATCCCCTTCCTATTCTTTCAGTGTTTCTGTAGTAATATCTTCCTTTTAATTCTTCATATTACTAACTGGTATCTTCTCTCTTTTCTGTCATTCTTATCTTACGTTTATGAATTTTATTTGGTTTACAAATTTATTTATTTACAAACAGCTAAATTTTGTTGTTGTTGTCTCTATTGGGTTTTTCTTTCTCTTCTCTTTATTATTGTCTTCCTTCTATGTAATTTAATTAATTTTTCTTGTTAAACTTAATTAAGTGAAACTCAGATTATTCAGATATTTCTTTTCTAAAGTAAGCATTTGATACTATACGTTTCTTTCTGAGCTCTTTTTATCAATCCATCAATTTTAATTTATTTCTTTATTCACTTATTTCTTTATTCACTTATGTTCAAGTCCTTGAATCTTCCTTTTTATCCCATGGTTTACTTAGAAGTATATTATTTATAATACTGGCAGTTTACAAGTGCTTAGAAATGTTACAGTTATTCTTTCTGCTACTGATTTCTAGTCAGATTCCAGTGTGGTTAGCGAACTTCAGTTGTGTCTGACTCTTTGTGACCCCCTGGCCTGTAGCCCTCCAGGCTCCTCTGCCCTCGGGCTTCTCCAGGCAAGAATACTGGAGTGGGCTGCCATTCCCTTCTCCAGGGGATCTTCCCGACCCAGGGACGGAGCCCAGGTCTCCTGCACTGCAAGTGAATTCTTTGTCATCTGAGCCACCAACCAGGGAAGCCCGGAACATACTTTATATGCTGTCAATTCTCTGTGACTCAGGAGATATTTTATCTTGGTGAATGTCCTGTGTACACTAGACAACAAATGTTTTCTGCTGCAGTTGGATGGAGTTGTAGAAATGTCAGCTAGATCTGGTTGGCTGATGGTGTCATTCAGTTCTTCAATATCCTGTTGATTGTGTATGATTTATAATGAGCGCCAAGAGAGGGCTGTTATCTCAAAACTTGATTGTGGATTTGTCTATTTTTCTGATGAGTTTCTTTCAGTTTTTGTCTCATGTATTTCAAAGATTCTTTGTTTGGTGCATTGAAATTTAGAATTATTATGTCTTCTTGATGAATTGATCTCTTTAGCATTATGTAATGTCCTTTTTTATCCCTAGTAATTTTCTTGAATTCATCTGACATTTTATGTTTGATGTTGACATGCCATTCCAGCTTTATTTTGCTTAACATTTGCATGGTATATTTTCTCCATAACTGTACTATTTCATATATTTAAAGTAGTTTCTTGAAGTAGTATGTATTTGAATAATTCATCTTTTAGTTGAAGTGTTTAGACCATTCATATTAAATCATAATATCTGTCTCTTATACACATCTAGATGTGTATAAGAGACAGGATATAGATAAGCTGACCCCCTCACTGTTCACATAGATGCGCAGCCTGGGAGAGAAATGAAGCAGAGAGCATCTGCAGGATCGATAGAATTTCTGATGAGTTTCTTTCAGTTTTTGTCTCATGTATTTCAAAGATTCTTTGTTTGGTGCATTGAAATTTAGAATTATTATGTCTTCTTGATGAATTGATCTCTTTAGCATTATGTAATGTCCTTTTTTATCCCTAGTAATTTTCTTGAATTCATCTGACATTTTATGTTTGATGTTGACATGCCATTCCAGCTTTATTTTGCTTAACATTTGCATGGTATATTTTCTCCATAACTGTACTATTTCATATATTTAAAGTAGTTTCTTGAAGTAGTATGTATTTGAATAATTCATCTTTTAGTTGAAGTGTTTAGACCATTCATATTAAATCATAATATCAAACCATTACATTCCATTAAACCATTTGTATAAATAAAAGAAATGATCTGTAGTTTTTATGATTTTTTAAAATTTAGGACAATAATTTAGTCTTTTTTTCTTTCTTGCCTGTTTTGCTTTCCTGTATCCCCCTTCTTGACTTCTTCTGAGTTTTTTGAAAATTTTAGTGTCTCATTTTAATTTTAATGTTTCTGCTGTGGTGTTAAAGTTTACCTTTTGTTTAATTGTATGGGTTTTCTATGGATTAAAATATGTAAACGTTTCACAGTTTCCCTAGAATTAGTAGTTTATCATTTCATGTGGAATGTAGGTACTTGTTATACCTGTATTTTAAAGAATTCAAGAAGAGAGGAATGGCCTCTTACATTTGCCAAGATGTTTATCATTTCTGCCACCCTTCATGTTGCAGGTTTCCTTTTATATTGTTTTCATTTAACCTGAAGAACTTACTTTAGCAATTATTTTAGACCAAGTCTGCTAGCAGTGAATTCTCTTTGCCATCATTTGCCTTTTCTCTCTTCCTTCTAGCTAGTATAGTTTCTGTAGGCATTCAGATTATTCTCATATAAGAAATGCGGGTCTCTCTTGTTGCTCTCGTAATTTTGTCCTTGTCCTTAGTTTTCAGTAGGTTGATAATAACATCCTTGTGGGTAAATTTCTTTCTATTTTTCCTGTATAGGATTAACTGAACTTCTTGAATATGTAGGCTTCTGTCTTTTAACAAATTGGGAGAGTTTTCTGCCATTATTTCTTAATAAATTTTCCTCTGGAACACTTTCTTTTTCCTCTCCTCCTGGAAGTCTGTTGATATGCATGTGAGACCTTTTGGTGCTGTCTAATCAGTTCCTGAGTCTGTGCATTTTTTTGTCAACCACTTCTCTTGATGTTATTCAGACTGGAGAATTTATGCTGACATACTCAAAATCAGTAAATCTGCATTTTTAAATTTTAGTTGTTATATTTTCAAATCTAAAATATCCTTTTGGTATTTCTTTATAGCTTCTGTTTCTTTGCTGAGACTTGCTAGGTTTCCATTGATTTCCAGTGTTTGCTCCTACTTCTTGGAATGTTTTTATAACATTTGCTTCAAGTCTCAGTCACAGTTCCAGTCCATGAGTCTTTTGTGACATCTGATGGTGTCTTTCCCCATGTGACTTGAGATGAGTAACTGGATAGACCTGTTGAATATTATGTTATGGTATTCTGGGTTTTGTTTTTGTCTTATGAGAATGTTGATATTTTTGTTTTATCAGGCAGTTGACTCAACTGAGTTCAGCTTAAATTTCTGCCAAGCTTTCTGTAGCTACTGTTTCAGCACCAGTTCTGCTTACAAAGCCTTTTCCGTGCTTTCTGATCTTTCCCACGTTTGTTCTGCCCTGGCCAGACTGGGATCCAGCAGGTATTCTCTCTCCTAGTCCAGCTCTCACAGCCTCTGGTTGCTGGTAAGGGTCAGATCCACATGGTGCAGTTCAGAGATGCCACCAGGATTTCAGACGACTTTTTGGAGTTTCCTGAGCTCTTTTTTTCTACAGTCTCCCCAGATCTGTCTGCTTCTCTAAGCTTCCGCTTTTGGTCCTCAAGCCAGCAAACCGGGGCTGTATTTACCTGACTCCAAGGTGCACTTCCCAAGACTGCCCACTTCTGGGGCAAAGCAGCAGCAGAACAGAGATTAGAAAAAGCAGTGGGGCTCACTCCACCTCCTGGAAACCACCGCTTCCCTGATGGGAGAGGACAGGTCTCCTCCCTCAGAGCTCCAGGGTCCTCTGGGCCCCCACGGCCCCCAGCCTTGCTGCCCCCAGCTCTGCTTGGGACTGGGCTCGGGAGGGCAGGGGTGAGCATAGCCCTGCTCCCCCTGAGAAAGGTGTACACCCCATTCTCTCTGAGCACTAGGGTGCCCTCCCCTGCTCTTGGAGCCGGCACTAGAGGTTTCTTCCTGGAGTGCAATCTTTCGCTGCCTTTGCCCACCACAGAGTTCATGCTGCATCGTGTCCAGGACTGGAAAAAACGATAAACTTAGCAGCCTTTTGGTGGTATTGTGAATTCCAGTCTTCATCCCCAGTTCACCTGTTACAGTTTACTTCTCAGAGTTCTCAAATCGCTGCTTCAAGCATGCTGACCAGGCTTTACAGCTACACTGAGTGAGAGAGATAGGGCATAGTATGTTTGTTCCTTTGGAGCCATGTTCTTTTTTTTTTTTTTAATTTTACTTTACAATACCGTATTAGTTTTGCCATACATTGACATGAATCCACCACCCACATGTGTATACGAGCTCCCAATCCTGAATCCCCCTCCCACATCCCACCCCATATCATCTCTCTGGATCATCCCCATGCACCAGCCCCAAGCATCCTGTATCCTGTATCGAACATAGGCTGGTGCTTCATTCTTACATGATAGTATACATGTTTCAATGCCATTCTCCCAAATCATCCCACCCTCTCCCTCTCCCAGAGAGTCCAAAAGTCCGTTCTATACATCTGTGTCTCTTTTGCTGTCTCGCATACAGGGTCATCATTGCCATCTTTCTAAATTCCATATATATGTGTCAGTATACTGTATTGGTGTTTTTATTTCTGGCTTACTTCACTCTGGAGCCATGTTCTTTTTCTTTTAAGATTTATGTGCCTGGAATATCAGTCAATGTAATATAATTCAGCGCTGAAAGGAAATGAACTACAAGGCCATGAAAAGACACAGAAGTTACTTAGATGCATTACTAAGTGGAAAGAGCTAATCTGTAAAGGCTATGCGCCGTATGATTCTAAGTATGTGACGTTCTTGAGAAGACTATGGAGAAAGTAAAAGGACTAGTGGTTTCCTGATTAGGGAGTCAGAGAGGAAAAAAGATAGATAAATAGATAGAGCACAAAAGATGTTTAGGGTAATGTCACTCCTCTGTATAATGCTACAGCAGTGGATATATCATCATACACTTGTCTGCACCCATAAAGTCGGTGACTAGGGTTTCTTGGTGAGGATGATGTTAATGCATGTTCACCAATTATAACAAAGGTACTATTCTGTTGTGAGATGTTAATAATGGGAGAAACTGTACATGTGTGGGGTAGGGGGTATTTGGAATATCTCTGTACCTTCTGCTGAATTTTGCTGCAAATTTAAAGCTGCTGTAAAAATAAAGCCTGAAAGGCTTTATTAAAAGGCTGGGACTTCCCTGGCAGTCCAGTGGTTAAGACTTCACCTTGCAATGCAGGGGGTACAGGTCGGGGAACTAAGATCCCACAAGCCTCACAGCCGAAAAACCAAAACATGACACAGAAGCAATACCGTAACAAATCCAATAAAGTCGTCCTCAAAAACCCTTAAAATTTTTTTGAAAGGCATGTATCAAAGCATCTCATATGAAAATAATAATTGCAGGGCCTAGTAAATAGAGTTGAAATTTTCAGGCAGTTTATTTGAAAACATAGAGGGAAAAAGATTATCAAAAAACGTGTAATGCACCCATAGGAATATCCGCAGCAATGTCACACATTTTATTTCCTTTCTCATAGTTAGGGCCTAGTTTCTTCCATGCAGTTTCTGGGCGGTATCCCTGCTGAGAATGACCTGGGTTTAGTAGTTTTAAAACATTGAAAACATTTAAAACATTGAAAACTCATGATTTCTCTTGGAATGTAAAATGCCTTTGCCATACATTTGTTGTGTGACTTCTCAGCAAATCATTGGGGTTTTAAAAAGAGAAACCCTATGATCATTAGCCTCTGGGTGCTGGGCTGATTCGCAGGGCGGGCCTGCTGGTAACCTGAGAGTGACGACAGCTGTCTGTTGCTCGCAGGCCCGGGCTTCGGGAGGGGAGTATCCCCGCAGGCGCCTGTGCGTGGGCGCAGGGCGGTGCAGGGCGGTGCATGACGAGTCAGCGCGCCACATGCACAGCCTGGCCGCTGCTGAAATCTCTCTCCTCCACGCTGAAATCAACAAGGAGCACACATCGCATGTGGAGGGATCCCCTGCCCCCAGCTCCGCAGATTATTGCTGTCACTATTGTTTTCTTATTTTTGTTGTCTCTTCCTTTTGGAAGAGGAGCACACGGAAGAGGTGGGTCCGTGCTTGCTGGCTGCAGTGGCTGGAATCACGGACCCGTCTAAATATAGCGCTGTTGTCTCCTGTGGGGCCCCAGGAGGGGACGGGTGTCCATAAATGGGAGTGCCCTGCCTGGGGCTGGTTCTCAGATCGGCTAAGCTCCGGATCAAGTTCTCCCCGCTTGCTCGGTGTGCGTGTGCGTGGGAGTTTCTGTGAATGTGGAGCTTCTAAATTTATTTATCATCTGATATGGGTATTTACATGCTCGTGTTTGGGGTACTGGCACCAGGCTGGCCAGTGTGATTTGGGTCCTGAGGTAGGACTGTCCTTTAGGCGTCCCCAGGGGCTGCGCTTACTTGTGGGTCACATGTAAGTGCAGAGACGAGGTCGGTAAATACCATGAAACTGATCTGCTCTGGGGTGTGGCCAGGACTGCAGAAGGCATGTTGGAGAAGCGAGATGTCTGTCTGCCCATCCAGGAGCCTCTCATGACGGCTCTGCCTGTCTGCTCTGTGCTGGGAGTTTTTGCAGAACATGTCTGCACTGAGGACAAGGCCGCCTGGGACAGTGGCCGTGTTGTCATCTGCATTTGACCACACTGGGACTGCAGTGCAGCAAGAATGATGTGTTCTCTCTCTGTCCAGCAGTCCATCCACCTGTCCGTTGTCTGTCTGTTCATCTTTGTCTGTTATTAGTTATATACACATAGGTCCCAGAGGGAAATTAGGATCACAGAAACTTTTTAAAATTAAGGATGACTGACCTATGGGGGGAAAATGACTATATAGAAAATAAGAAGAGTTGCATTGTTTTATCCAAAGAGAAACATTTAAAAATGCTCTTTATTCATTATGCTTATAAAATTTTAAAAGTGACCATAACTGTTATTTGAGAAGAAAATAGCGAATTATTATATTTAAAGTTTCTCAAAATCTTTGGTTTTTTTTTTTCTATATTATACAACCTAAATAAATAAAAGATACACTCTAACTCCATTTTGAACTGACTTCTTGATTGGTTAGGTGGGGATGGGAAAAGGAAGGAGAAAGAAGAGGGTCAGTCTGTGGAAGGGAGGACAAAGGACCAGAGGAGGCTAAAGAAACACAGAGAAGCAGAGACAGAAAGAACAGGGGCCACGAGACAGGGGAGGGGCTGACACCTAGAGAGGAGGGGCAGGTGCCAGCTTCAAGGGTGGCTGGAGAATCAGACAGCAGACATATCCAGTACCCCTAGGTGGTTCAGCAGTCCTTCCTCCATTTTTACCAATACATACGATTTTAAATTTCATTCATTCTTTTGCTTTTGAGTGCCCTGGATCTTTGCTGCCCACGGGCTTCCCCCAGCTCAGGTGCGTGGAGGCTTCTCTTGTTATGGAACGCGGGCTGTAGGCGCTTGGGCATGGGTAGTTGTAGCTCATGGGACTGTTTGCTGGGGCACGTGGGATATTCCCAGACCAGGGAATGAACCTGTGTCCCTTGCCTTGGCAGATGGACTCTTCACCACTGGACCAGCAGGGAAATCCTACCAATATGTTTTTAACTTTGTTATTTTAGAACCAGTCAAGTTTACAGGAAAGCTGCAAGTTTATTACAAAGAATCCCTGCAAACACCCATCCCAGTTCCCCGGATATTAGCATCTGCATTTGCTGACATCCGCCCCCTTTCCCTCCCCATGTCCATGCACACATCTTCACAGATGCAGACACTCCTCTCTGGGAGGACACGCTCTTGCCTCCCTGCCCCCGCTCTCCATGTGGCTGACTCCCAGCTCTGACACCGGGAGCCCGGCTCCCAGAACCCTTCATGGATGGCCTTATCCCTCTAACGCACTGTGTATACTCACCACACCTCTGCCCCACTCCCGCTGCCTCCTGGGGTACCGAAATCTGTTCAGGAAGATAAAAGCAAGGAGAAGAAGGGAAGTGCATGCCTGTGTGCTAAGTTGCTCCAGTCATGTCCGACTCTTTGCAACCCCGTGGACTGTATGTAGCCCACCAGGTTCCTCTGTCCATGAGATTCTCCAGGCAAGAATACTAGAACGAGTTGCCATGCCCTCCTCCAGGGGGTCTTCCTGACCCAGGAATGGAACCTGTGTCTCCTACATTGCAGGCAGGTTCTTTACCCACTGAGTCACCTGCCAGAGAAGGGAAGAGCACCTTTTAAAGAGCCTTATTTTCCACTGAAATGATGAAGACTGGACACGGGGTCACACAATGGACTGGAAGGTTCAAGAGATTTTATAAATTTACTTTGGGACTTCAGCATTTTTGTGGGTAAAGAATTTACATTGAAATAAATATTTTGTTTCCATAATTTAAAAAGTAACAGCTTTCAGTTCACTTCAGTCACTCAGTCATGTCCTACTCTTTGTGACCCCATGAACTGCAGCACGCCAGGCCTCCCTGTCCATCACCATCTCCCGGAGTTCACCCAAAATCATGTCCATCGAGTCGATGATGCCATCCAGCCATCTCATCCTCTGTCGTCCCCTTCTCCTCCTGCCCCCAATCCCTCCCAGTATCTGGGTGTTTTCCAATGAGTCAGTTCTTCGCATGAGGTGGGCACAGTATTGGAATTTCAGCTTTAGCATCAGTCCTTCCAAAGAACACTCAGGACTGATCTCCTTTAGAATGGACTGGTTGGATCTCCAGCTTTATTGAAATATAAAAAACTTTTTTTTATATTCCATACAGCTCACCCATTTATTTCTGTGAATTGTTGGCATACAAGGTCCCCCAGCGATTTCAGGCAAAAGGAGTCACTATGAGGTCAGTTACTGGCTCATTTGCGCCCTTCAGAGGAGAGGGTTAATATTCACTTCCGGCGGGGGTCTCACTAGTGATGCTCTCCAGGAAACCCAGTCCAGGCGAGCATGCGTGAACCTGAATGCTGCCTGCCCACTGACAGTGAGCGCGGCTGGCCAGCTGGGTGCAGAGGCCTGGCTGCTGACTTCAGGTGCAGCCATACCCTTCAGGCTGTGGGCAAGGGTCATGGCCATGCCTGGCCTGAATGACCAGTCCAGAGCTTTGCAAGAGCAGATCTGGAAGTTTTAGCCAGACTGTGGCTTGGACCAGAGCATCCACGGTTGTCATGGCAGCAGGGAAGCCTCACCCAGGGATCCCAGTCCTGATGGGCTTTGGCATGGCCCTGCTGCTGCCTTTGCAGAGGTTAGTGATGGGGCCCTGCTGGAGACAGGATGGGAGCCCCTCTCCATCTGCGGGGCCAGGTACTTCTAGGTCTGTGACTCTGGGGCTGCGCCAGCCCTTCACTCTGCCTAGTGGTGTCTGCTCCATTTTACTGCCCTTCTCTGGTCTGTCTCCCTCTTTATCCTGAGTCTCCGACGGACTCTGCTCTGTGTGCAGAAGGCCACACTTTTTCTAGGACTCAGGACCCCTCTGTCCTGGCCCCAGGCAACCTAGGGGCTTGTCCACACTGTGTCCAGCTCCCCCTTCCCTCCAGCCTCACAGAAGGCAGGGGGTGAGACCTGAGGGGCAAGGGCACCTGCCCCTTTCCCACGAGGACTCACAGGCCCCGCTGCCAGCAAGGCTCCAGCCTGCTGTCACAGCGCCTCCAGGGAGTAAAGAGCATCTCGTCATGGGTTTGAATGTGCTGCTCACCGCTGTGAGCTTTCCAGCCCAACTCTCAGCTTCTAATTCAGATGAATTCCTTAGAATTGCTGCTTTCTTGTCACCAAACCACGGCGCTGTCCTGGAGTCTAAGCCAACATCCTCCTTATGAGCTTCACCACTCCTGTCGCTGGGCATTAATTTCTTCACAGGACACATCCTCTATGTTTGGACCAGGGTTTTGTTTGTAGAAACAAAGGGCTTTTCCTTGGAAAAAGAAGGAAGCTTCCTGCTGTTGAAGAATAAATAAGATGATAAGGGCTTCTTTGTTAAAACAGGGAAATCCCCAGACCTGTGGGGAGGGAGGGCAGACTAGAGGAAGAAGAAAATACAATTGGCGAGGACGTGGGGCTCCAGAATGTCATCGGGTCCGTGAACACTCCCGTTGGAAAAAAAAGGAGATGATTGCTTTTATGTTTCACTGTGAGGTGAACAGCTGGAATTTCTAACCCCTGGATGACTGTGTTTGAACAACTTTATCCTGGGGAAGGTATGTGGGGTATATGCCTGTGGGGTGGGGGCAGGGGATGGGATGAGGTTTGGGCATCACCCCCCACCCCACACACACAGGGACTCAGATCCCAGCAGCTTGGGCTCCTGTAATTTTGCAAGTTTCCCGTGTGACTCTCATGCTTGCCAATCAATTTGCAAATGGCGAGGAACTGGCTTGTTTTCCTCTAATGTTTCAAAGTAAAGGCCCAGCTCGACTCTTGTTCTCCGATGAAGCCTTGCTCCCTAGCCATCCCTTTGCGTAGATCAGCTCTGCAAAGTGGGGAGGCCATGGGGCACGTGGGCCACAGGGGTCAACACTCGGGGGGCAGCCCAGGCAGGTTGGGTGTGGCTCTGTTAGGTAGATCTGGAAGTGGGGGTTCCCCAACAATCTCACAGTTCTCTTTGTGCAAAGGGAGCCCTGCACCTAGACTTTGAGAATGTCTGTCAGCTTCATGCAGCGTGACTGCAGAGGGAAATAAACAGAGTTGGTGTGAACGCAGCCTTGTTCTTGCATCTCCAGAGTGCGCCATCAGACCTTCCCTGCAGCCGGGAAGGCCACGGTCCTAGGCTGACCTGGCTCCCCAGCACCCAGCCCTCTGGCCCCATTCATGGTCTGGTATCGACAGCACCCAGTTGCTGTTTTCAGTGAAAAAAAAAAAAAGTCTCTGCCGTATCAGTAAACAAAGGATGTTGCAGCCATCAATCCATCACATTTCAACCACCTTCTCATCACTGAGGAAACTCGGGATAAGAGAGAACAGGGCAGTGGCCTCAGGCTGCTGAGGTGCATCCAAGCAATGATTTCGGTGAGCCCAGACTCTTGCATCTTCCACACATAGACAGCACCAGATTCCTTAACTTGAGATGTCTTATTTTCTTTAATTAGTAGTAATCCTTATTTTGGCTACATCACGTGGCAAGCAGGATCGTAGTTCCCCAACTAGGATTTGAACCCATACTCCCTGCTTTGGGAGTGTGGCGTCTTAACCACTGGACCATCAGGGAAGTCCCAACAGTAATCTTTCGATGTTCTAACTACTTGGTCTTTGTTACAGAAACTCCCATGTGTCCTGACTCCTCTTTCAGCTCTTCAGATCAGTTTCTCAGAGATGCCTGAGAGGCTGGGTCCCGGGCTGAGTTGTCAGTGTTGTTTGGCAAATAAAACATGACTGTCAGCTTTTAGGTTGTGCAGTTTTGTTCAGTTGCTGCCATCATACATCTGGAGGGGAGCACACACATAGCCTCCCCTCTCCTCCTCAGCCCTGCCCATGTCACTTCTCACTGCTGTGTCACTTGGGAATCGGAAGTTCAGCCATTCAAGAACTGAAGTACAGCCAGGTGATTTTCCTTCAGCTTGTTAGTACTAATGTTTCCCCGCCTCAGACAAAACCCATGCATATAAAAATGTAGACCTGAGAATCAAGTCCAATGATTTGCATCGGAGAAGAATTCTTTTCATTAAAATAATCTCAGATGTCCCTTAAAAACTGGGCTTTAGAGAGGCAGCCGGAGAAGGCAATGGCACCCCACTCCAGTACTCTTGCCTGGAAAATCCGTGGACAGAGGAGCCTGGTGGGCTGCCGTCTATGGGGTCACACAGAGTCGGACACGACTGAAGCAACTTAGCAGCAGCAGCAGAGAGGCAGCAGTGACCATGGACGAGAGGGGGAATATTGGAGAGTCTTGCAGAACTGTGGTCAGTGGGCTGACTTTTGGATGTGGGGACAGGAAGGAACCATTGCATCGCGTGGTGCTCTTTGTCTGGAGGATGGTGAGACAGGTGATGATGTGGCAGGAGGGGCGTGTGTGGGAGGGGAGATGTTGAATCGAGGTTGGTGTCACTTTGAGGCAGGGGTGTGTGGTGGGGAGTGTGGCAGCCCATGCAGGTGCTCAGCAGGGACGCAGGCTGGGGTAACCGTGCAGGCTGGAGGTGTGGGGTCAGGATGTGCTGTGACACCTGGAGGGGCAGCTGAGGGAGCAGAAGAGGGTCCAGATAGGAGGCCGGGGAAGACGGACTTCCACTTGCTACAGGTGAAGCTGCTGTCCTAGAGATGGGAGTGTTGGACCTGTGAATCAGGGTGAGGCAGTAACACTTTAAATATAAACAGCTAAAAGGCCTCTTGATGAAAGTGAAAGAGGAGAGTGAAAAAGTTGGCTTAAAGCTCAACATTCAGAAAACGAAGATCATGGCATCTGGTCCCATCACTTCATGGGAAATAGATGGGGAAACAGTGGAAACAGTGATGAGTGAACTCCGAGAGATGGTGATGAACAGGGAGGCCTGGCGTGCTGCGATTCATGGGGTCGCAAAGAGTCGGACACGACTGAGCGACTGAACTGAAAACAGCTTTTAGGAGGTGTTGGAATTCCAGAACTACTGAAGTGTTTGAGCATTTTTGGATTTCGATTTGATTATTTTTAAATTGTTATTTATTTATTTATAGCTGTGCCATGTGGCTTACAAGATCTCAGGTCCCAGACCAGAGATTGAACCCAGGCCTTGGCAGTGAAAGGCCAGAATCCTAACCACAAGGCTGCCAGGGAACTTCCTATATTTGGTTATTGAATTAGTTAGGCAAGTGAACTGTCTTCAAATAGGTAAAACTAGTTCGTCGCTCTGCTGCAATGTCTAATTCATTTTAGGACCTTGATGTTAAATGCCAGATAAATCCACTCATGATAAATATGCTGTGAACGTAGCTGCCCACTTGCTTGGAAGGCAAGAGCTGCCCATCTGGGATAATTTCCCTTCTAAAAGCAGAATCAGGTGTTGGAATGTAACAGCCTCATTACCACTACCTGCTCTTGAGAACAGTTTTCTCAGGACTGCTGCCACAGACACTGGCTTACTTTTTGGTAAAAAGGAGATTTCAAATAATGGTGACTGCCATATTGCCCCAGACACTCTTGTGACAAGCTAGAATATGCATTAAAAATTTGCAACATATGTTAGCTTTATGTTTTGAGGTTGCTTTATAGTTGCCTATGATTTGACTTTTGTTCCCAGAAAAGACAGTGCTATTTTTTGTGGTGGTGTTTGCTGTGTGTCCCATAGATGCATGCTCAGACATAGAAGCGTAGAGAGAATCTTCCTGAATGGCAGACCACATTGCGGGATCTTTTCCTCTAACTGCAAGCCTTGTCCACAGGCTTGTCCTGAGAAGACTCCCAGAGTATAGGCTTTGGGGTGAAAACGTCAGAAAAGTGCCTGTTGAGTAGATGTCTCAGGCCCTGTACATGTTTGAGCGTTCAGATGTCTGAGCGCATTTCATTGATGTGTAGAATCTGGAATGGAACTCTGATCAGTTTCTTCCCTGAGTGTGTTAATTCTCCATAATTTGAATTCTCCTTTTCAAACTTCCAAATTTATATGATTTTTTTTTTTTTTTGGCATAGCCCATACTGGAGTGTTAAGTAGCAAAAATATTTATAATTTTTATAATCTAAAATATCTTTTGGTTCTGGCTCCTCTGGAGTCTGAATCATAGAGTGGGTGAGGATGCTGTTTCATGGAGTCAGTCTCCCTGGGAATGGAGGTGCCACATCTCAGCTGTGAGACCTGGGCAAGAGACGGAGAGCCAAGCAAAGCTGCCTCAGCACCAGGACAGGGCAGAGCTGGCCCTTATGGGAGAAGTTGTGCATGAAACAACACGGCGTGTAGGGAACTGCGGGCAGTTCCGTTGATCTGACCCAAGTGGGATTGGGATTCATCACTTGAGTGAGTGAGTTGAAACTATGAAATGTCTTATAAACATGCATTTACATGTATTTTGCAATCTTTAGATTGAGGGTCCCATCCAGAATGCATTGCCTGTGGTTTCCAGCTTCAGATTCTCTAAAAGCAGCTAAGAAATCAAAAAGAATTTTGATCAACTCTGAGTGCAGTTTACAAAACAGAAATAGACCCACAGACATAGAAAAAAATGTATGGTTACCAAAGAGGACAGTGTTGGTGTTAGGAGGGATAAATTAAGAGTTTGGGATTAGCATATACACACTACTATATATAAAATAAATAAGCAACAAGGTCTTACTGTATAATATAAGGAACTATATTCAATATCCTATGATAAATCATAATGGAAAAGAATATGAAAATGAATACATATTTTCATATATATATACACAAACATATATATAACTGAATCACTTTGCTTTACATACAAATCTAGCACAACATTGCAGATCAATTTCAGTTAAAAAAAAATCTGATTGCAGAACCCTCCTGGGACTGACAAGAATTTTTTTTTTTCATCTTAATTCTTTTCAGGTGACTTTCCATCACCTAAGTAACCATTCATTTATTCATTATTCATAACAGTTTACTTTGTTTTCCTTAGTCATTTAACTTAGGATATATGAAAATAATCATCTTCTTTCTCTTTACACCCATTAATTTCTTAGCATTTTCTTTAAGCAACAGGATCTAAGCAGTTAAGTCCTTCTGGGATGAGCCGTTGGGGGATAACAAAAAGACCCTTGGGTGGAGTATCCCCAGGCTGGCAGAACCGCAGGGAGCTGTTCACCAGAGGGCAGCCTGCCCGCTCCAAGGACAGCCCTGTGTTTAGAGAGTGTGCTGAGGGAACAACGAAGAGGCACCGGGTGTGAGACGAGGGGCAGGCTCAGGATCTGCAGGCCGTGTGCCCTCAAAGGGCATTTGGGTTTAACAGGTCAGGAGTTGGCACACCTTTCTGGAAAGGGCCAGAGAGTAGATGTTTTCAGGTTTTCAGGTTTCCAAGAGGCCCACAAAGCTCTGGCATTGTGTGGTGGAGGCCTTGCTGTGTACACAAACAAGTGTGGCTGAGATCTGCAATAGTTTTAGTTCAGTTCAGTCATTCAGTCGTGTCCGACTCTTTGCGACCCCATGAATTGTGGCACGTCAGGCCTCCCTGTCCATCACCAACACCCGGAGTTCACTCAGACTCCTGTCCATCGAGTCAGTGATGCCATCCAGTCATCTCATCCTCTGTTGCCCCTTCCTCCTCCTGCCCCCAATCCCTCCCAGCATCAGAGTCTTTTCCAATCAGTCAGCTCTTCTCATGAGGTGGCGCTTAGCCTTCTTCACAGTCCAGCTCTCACATCCATACATGACCAGAGGAAAAACCATAGCCTTGAGTAGATGGACCTTAGTTGGCAAAGTAATGTCTCTGCTTTTGAAAATGCTATCTAGGTTGGTCATAACTTTTCTTCCAAGGAGTAAGCGTCTTTTAATTTCATGGCTGCAGTCATCACCTGCAGTGACTTTGGAGCCCAAGAAAATAAAGTCTGACACTGTTTCCACTGTTTCCCCATCTATTTCCCATGAAGAGATAGGACCAGATGCCATGATCTTCATTTTCTGAATGTTGAGCTTTAAGGCAACTTTTTCGCTCTCCACTTTCACTTTCATCAAGAGGCTTTTTAGTTCCTCTTCACTTTCTGCCATAAGGGTGGTGTCATCTGCATATCTGAGGTTATTGATATTTCTCCCAGCAATCTTGATTCCAGCTTGTGATTCTTCCAGTCCAGCGTTTCTCATGATGTACTCTGCGTATAAGTTAAATAAGCAGGGTGACAATATACAGCCTCGATTTACTCCTTTTCCTATTTGGAACCAGTTTGTTGTTCCATGTCCAGTTCTAACTGTTGCTTCCTGACCTGCATACAGATTTCTCAAGAGGCAGGTCAGGTGGTCTGGTATTCCCATCTCTTTCAGAATTTTCCACAGTTTATTATGATCCACACAGTCAAAGGCTTTGGCATAGTCGATAAAGCAGAAGTAGATGTTTTTCTGGAACTCTCTTGCTTTTTCCATGATCCAGCGGATGTTGGCAATTTGATCTCTGGTTCCTCTGCCTTTTCTAAAGCCAGCTTGAACATCAGGGAGTTCACGGTTCACGTATTGCTGAAGCCTGGCTTGGAGGATTTTGAGCATTACTTTACTAGCATGTGAGATGAGTGCAATTGTGCGGTAATTGGAGCATTCTTTTGCATTGCCTTTCTTTGGAATTGGAATGAAAACTGACCTTTTCCAGTCCTGTGGCCACTGCTGAGTTTTCCAAATTTGCTGGCAGATTGAGTGCAGCACTTTCACAGCATCATCTTTCAGGATTTGAAACAGCTCAACTGGAATTCCATCACCTCCACTAGCTTTGTTCGTAGTGATGCTTTCTAAGGCCCACTTGACTTCACATTCCAAGATGTCTGGCTCTAGATTAGTGATCACATCATCATGATTATCTGGGTCGTGAAGATCTTTTTTGTACAGTTCTTCTGTGTATTCTTGCCACCTCTTCTTAATATCTTCTGCTTCTGTTAGGTCCATACCATTTCTGTCCTTTATCGAGCCCATCCTTGCATGAAATGTTCCCTTGGTATCTCTAATTTTCTTGAAGAGATCTCTAGTCTTTCCCATTCTGTTGTTTTCCTCTATTTCTTTGCATTGATCACTGAAGAAGGCTTTCTTATCTCTTCTTGCTATTCTTTGGAACTCTGCATTCAGATGCTTATATCTTTCCTTTTCTCCTTTGCTTTTCGCCTCTCTTCTTTTCACAGCTATTTGTAAGGCCTCCCCAGACAGCCATTTTGCTTTTTTGCATTTCTTTTCCACGGGGATGGTCTTGATCCCTGTCTCCCGTACAATGTCATGAACCTCATTCCATAGTTCATCAGGCACTCTATCTATCAGATCTAGGCCCTTAAATCTATTCCTCACTTCCACTGTATAATCATAAAGGATTTGATTTAGGTCATACCTGAATGGTCTAGCGATTTTCCCTACTTTCTTCAATTTAAGTCTGAATTTGGTAATAAGCAGTTCATGATCTGAGCCACAGTCAGCTCCTGGCCTTGTTTTTGTTGACTGTATAGAGCTTCTCCATCTTTGGCTACAAAAAATAATGGGCAGTGATACATAAATGATCCCACCCTAACGGCAGGAACCGAAGAGGAACTAAAGAGCTTCTTGATGAGGTGAAAGAGGAGAGTGAAAAATCTAACTTAAAACTCAGCATTCAGAAAACTAAGATTTTAGCATCCAATTCTATCACTTCATGACAAAAATAGATAGGAGAAAATATAGAAATGGCAGATTTTATTTTCTTGGGCTCCAAAATCACTGCAGACAGTGACTACAGCTGTGAAATTAAAAGACACTTGCTCCTTGGAAGGAAAGCTTTGGAACACATAGACAACATATTTAAAAGCAAAGACATCATTTTGTCAACAAAGGTCTGTATAGTCAAACTATGGTTTTTCTAGTAGTCACGTAAGGATGTGAGAGTTGGACCATAAAGAAGGCTGAGTTCTGATGAATTGATGCTTTTAAACTGTGGTGTTGGAGAAGACTCTTGAGAGTCCCTTGGACTGCAAAGAGATCAAATAGGTCCATTCTAAAGGAAATCAGTCCTGAATATTCACTGGAAGGACTGATGCTGAAACTGAAGCTCCAGTACTTTGGCCACCTGATATGAAGAACTCACTGGAAAAGAGCTGGATGCTGGGAAAGACTGAATGCAAAAGGAGAAGCAGGCGACAGAGGATGCAATGGTTCAGTTCAGTTCAGTTCAGTTCAGTCGCTCAGTCGTGTCCGACTCTTTGCGACCCCATGAATCGCAGCACGCCAGGCTTCCCTGTCCATCACCATCTCCCGGAGTTCACTCAGACTCACGTCCATCGAGTCCGTGATGCCATCCAGCCATCTCATCCTCGGTCGTCCCCTTCTCCTCCTGCCCGCAATCCCTCCCAGCATCAGAGTCTTTTCCAATGAGTCAACTCTTCGCATGAGGTGGCCCAAGTACTGGAGTTCCAGCTTTAGCATCATTCCTTCCAAAGAAAGCCCAGAGCTGGTCTCCTTCAGAATGGACTGGTTGGATCTCCTTGCAGTCCAAGGGACGCTCAAGAGTCTTCTCCAACACCCACAGTTCAAGAGCATCAATTCTTCGGTGCTCAGCCTTCTTCACAGTCCAACTCTCACATCCATACATGACCACAGGAAAAACCATAGCCTTGACTAGACGGACCTTAGTCGGCAAAGTAATGTCTCTGCTTTTGAATATGCTAATCTAGGTTGGTGATAACTTTTCTTCCAAGGAGTAAGCGTCTTTTAATTTCATGGCTGCAGTCATCACCTGCAGTGACTTTGGAGCCCAGAAAAATAAAGTCTGACACTGTTTCCACTGTTTCCCCATCTATTTCCCATGAAGTGATAGGACCAGATGCCATGATCTTTGTTTTCTGAATGTTGAGCTTTAAGCAATTAGATGGCATCAATGAACTGACTCAATGAACATGAGTTTGAGCAAACTCCAGGAGATGTTATAGATAGGGAAGCCTGCCATGCTGCAGTCCATGGGGTTGCAGAATCAGACATGACTTAGTGACTGAACAACAACAAAAATGGACACTGAAATTTTAATTTCAAGTAATTTCACATGCAATGAAATATTATTCCTATTTTGAGTCTTTTCCCTCAACCATTTAAAAACTGTAGAAAATAATCTCAGCTTGCTTACTATAGGAAAATACGGGGGACAGGAATTTGCCAGCCCCCGAGATGGGATGTCCCTGCTGTCTGCTGCCAGAGTTTGAACCAGAAGAAGTCAATTTAAGTCCACTCTTCTTGCCCAGTGTTAGTGCACCTGGTCCTGGGCATCTTCACTGTAGTCCATCCCTTTAAGGAAGACCTTTGGGTCTCAGATCTCTGTTTATGTGTCTTTCTTTTCTCTATTTTTTCAGCACCCTATTTTCTCTAGAAATACTCTCCCAGTAAACTCTAATCTCACAACAGGATTAGACAACAGTTATTAACTTACCATTAGTATGTTATTTCTCCCCAGAAGATTTGGGTTTGCATTATCTCTATTTATCCAACAACAAACATTGTCTCTTAAGTGCAAGCAAGCCAGATGTTTCTGTCTGTTGCCAAAATGTGCCCTGTGTTCCCTGACCCTCTCTTCCTGGAGAGACTCCAGTGAACAATGCTGGCACATAGTAGGCGCATCGTAAATGTGTGAATGAATGAGCATATTGAGGAAATTCAGGACTCTGACCAGGAATGTGCATCTTTGGAGGAGATCTTGTTTTGAATTCTTTCTGAAACGGAACTACTGCCATTCACCACCTCAGGGCCAGGGCTGGCTCTGAGCTTTGCAACACTGGAGCTGTATAAAGAAACCTTTCTAGAGGAACTGTTTTCTCTTCTTCTCTTCTTAAAAGGGTGCATTTTATTTTGGTCCAGGGGAGCCACATGTGTTCAGACGGGGGTCCAGGGTCAGCTACCGTCCACAGGTTATGCTTGGCAACAGTGTTTTAAGACAACACAGGTGCTTGCAAACCTAAACCCACTTCGGAGGGCGTGTAAGTGGACTTCAGCGGGAAGTGTGCATGTTGGGGATGTTTTCGTTTCTTTCTACTTTTCTGATTTGCTGACTCGATTAAATCCAGATGAGGGGAAAGAGAAGTCGCACTCCAAGGAACTCCATCTGTCCAGTGTGGGTACAGCTGTCAACTAGCTTAGGGTTTCCTGTGGGGCTTTTTCACTGAACATACCTTGTCTCTTGATCCACCATTCTTTGATGAAGAGGGCTGGTAGAACTGCAAACAACCATTTCCTAACGGCATTTTGAAACAAGCTAATAGACAGAGCCTGTGAAGAAACAGGGTTTCCCTGGTGGCTCAGACAGAAAAGGATGTTCCTGCAATGCAGGAGACCTGGGTTCAGTCCCTGGGTTAGGAAGATCCCCCAGAGAAGGGAACGGTTACCCATTCCAGTATTCTTACCTGGAGAATCCCAGGGACAGAGGAGCCTGGTGGGCTACAGTCCATGGGGTCGTGAAAAGTCAGACACAACTGAGCAACTAACACTTTCACTTTCATGAAGAAACTATAAAATACTATCCCTGTCCTGACGCTGGCTTTCACAAAATCAAGGATTATTATGATGAGTCACAGTTGCATTTGCTGCGGTTTAAGTGAAATCTTGTCTATTTCCCTGGAGGAAGCCATGAAGCAGAGGAGCGTGGAGCTCTGGGGTAGGACTCGTTCAGACCAGCCTTCCTGACCCTGAGCTCCCGCCCTAGCCTGAGCCAAGCATGCTGGGCAGGTCCTGATGCCCCCAGGCCTGCATGCTGCTCCCCTTCTGGCTGAAACAGGACCCCACATGTGGCTGTCCCGTTCATGTCACGAGCACATAACCAGCCCTGGCCCACCTCGAGTACCGAGCATCTCTCTCCTCCTTCCCTGGAGTCACTAATGTAGGACATGCCTTGGCACCAACCACTTGCTATGAGGATAAGACTTCCTTCCTCTTGCCCCCTGGGTGGCTTGAGGACCCAGGACCATCCTCCAGTGACCCTGAACAGTTAGCTTGTCACAAGCCAAGTGCAGCTTGTGCCCCTCTCCCGACACCTGATTCTGCCCCCACTCCCTCAATCTAGCTTCCCTGGGGCTTGCACCGCCTATGGAGGGGGAAGTACCTAAACTCAAGCTCTGGTGTTGGGAGGACCTAGGGCACCCCATGTTCTTATTTCTTTGTCTGGAAAAAGGGATTATGACACACCTGCTTATAGAGCTGTTCAGTTCAGTTCAGTTCAGTCACTCAGTCATGTCTGACTCTTTATGATCCCATGAATCGCAGCACGCCAGGCCTCCCTGTCCATCACCAACTCCTGGAGTTCACCTAAGCTCATGTGCATTGAGTCGGTGATACCGTCCAGCCATCTCATCCTCTGTCGTCCCCTTCTCCTCCTGCCCCCAATCCCTCCCAGCATCAGGGTCTTTTCCAGTGAGTCAACTCTTCACATGAGGTGGCCAAAATATTGGAGTTTCTGCCTCAGCATCAGTCTTTCCAAAGAACATCTAGGACTGATCTCCTTTAGGATGGACTGGCTGGATCTCCTTGTAGTCCAAGGGACTCTCAAGAGTCTTCTCCAACACCACAGTTCAAAAGCATCAATTCTTTGGTGCTCTGCTTTCTTCAGAGTCCAACTCTCACATCCATACATGACCACTGGAAAAACCATAGTCTTGACTAGACGGACCTTTGTTGGCAAAGTAATATCTTTGCTATTTAATATACTATCTAGGTTGGTCATAACTTTCCTTCCAAGGAGTAAGTAAGTGTCTTTTAAATTCATCACTGCAGTCACCATCCGCAGTGATTTTGGAGCCCCCCAAAAATAAAGTTTTGACACTGTTTCCACTGTTTCCCCATCTATTTCCCATGAAGTGATGGGACCAGATGCTATGATCTTAGTTTCTGAATGTTGAGCTTTAAGCCAACTTTTTCACTCTCCTTTTTCACTTTCAGCAAGAGGCTTTTTAGTTCCTCTTCACTTTCTGCCATAAGGGTGGTGTCATATGCATATCTGAGGTTATTGATATTTCTCCTGGCAACCTTGATTCCAGCTTGTGTTTCTTCCAGCCCAGCGTTTCTCATGATGTATTCTACATATAAGTTAAATAAGCAGAGAGCTGTGGAGAACCCATAATTTAAACATATGTTGGCGGGCCAGCGTTGGGGGTTGTGAGAACGGGGAGCATGGGCAATCCCGGCTGAGGGCGTGTGAGCTGGGCACAGGGCCCTGTAAATGGGAAACGCGTGCCAGCGCCCCGGGGCTTGTGAGCTGGGCACAGGGCCCTGTGACCTGGGAGGCGGGCGGGCACCGTCTGACCTGAGCGGCAGGCAGCTGGCAGTCGAACCTGGGCCCCATCCGCGTGGGGCCAGCGGGGCGCCCAGAGAAAGCTGTGAGGTGCCAGCAGTGGGCTTGGCGAGTGTGTGGGTCCTGCCGCCACCGGGCTCCTAATTGTTTTTAACTTGAGGATAATGACAATATCCTGATTTTTCTACCCTACACCTTGGGTTCTGAAGTGACATTTATCTTAAAATTGCTGCATTATTCCAGAGTATCTCTGAGAGCCTTGGATCATTTACCTGGAGCTGCTGGTCAAAGAGGAAAAAAGACATTAAATGGACAAGTAGAAGAAGATGGTGGAGGAGTCGGACAGGGAGACCACTTTCTTCCCCACAAATTCATCGAAAGAACGTTTGAACGTTGAGCGAATTCCACAAAATAGCTTCTGAATGCTGGCAGAGGACATCAGGCACCCAGAAAGGCAGCCCATTGTCTTCAAAAGGAGATGGAGAAGTCTTGAGGCTACTGTAAGAATAAGACTGAAAACCAGAGGCAGGAGGCTTAAGTCCGAATCCTGAGAACAACAGAGAAGTCCTGACTCCAGAGAATATTAATCGATAGGAGCTCATCAAAAGCCTCCATACCTCCAGACCAACCACCACCCAAGGACCAACAAGTTCCAAAGAAACACATACCACGCAAATTCTCCAGCAACACAGGAACATAGCCCTGAGCTTCAATATACAGGCTGCCCAAAGTCACACCAAACCCACTGACATCTCACAACTCATTACTGGACACTTCATTGCACTCCAGAGAGAAGAAATCCAGCTCCACCCACCAGAACACCTATGCAAGCTTCCCTAACCAGGAAACCTTGACAAGCCACCCATCCAACCCCACCCACAGCGAGGAACCTCCACAATAAAGAGGAACCACAAACTGACAGAATATATAAAGGTCACCCCAAACACAGCAATCTAAACAAGATGGAAAGGCAGAGAAATACCCAGCAGGTAAAGGAACAGGATAAATGCCTACCAAACCAAACCAAAGAGGAAGAGGTAGGGAATCTACACGATAAAGAATTCCAAATAATGATAGTGGAAATGATCCAAAATCTTTAAAACAAAATGGAGTTACAGATAAATAGCCTGGAGACAAGGATCAAGAAGATGCAAGAAATGTCTAACAAGGACCTGGAAGAAATAAAGAAGAGTCAATATATAATGAATAATGCAATAAATGAGATCAAAAACTCCTGGAGGGTACCAACAGTAGAATAACAGAGGCAGAAGATAGGATAAGTAAGGTAGAAGATAGAATGGTGGAAAAAAATGAAGCAGAGAGGAAAACAGAAAAAAGAAGCAAAAGAAATGAGGACAACCTTAGAGACCTCTGGGACAATGTTAAATGCCCCAACATTCAAATCATAAGAGTCCCAGAAGAAGAAGACAGAAAGACCATGAGAAAATACTTGAGGAGATAATAGTTGAAAACTTCCCTAAAGTGGAAAGGAAATAATCACCCAAGTCCAAGAAACCCAGAGAGTCTCAAACAGAATAAACCCAAAGTGAAACACCCCAAGACACATATTAATCAAAATAACAAAGATCAAACACAAAGAACAAATATTAAAAGCAGCAAGGGAAAAACAACTAATAACATACAAGGGGATTCCCATAAGGATAACTGCAGATCTTTCAATAGAAACTCTTCAGACCAGAAGGGAATGGCAGGACATACTTAATGTGATGAAAGAAAAAAACCTACAGCCCAGATTACTGTACCCAGCAAGGAGCTCCTTCAAATATGAAGGAGAAAGAAAAAGCTTTACAGACAAGCAAAAGCTGAGAGAATTCAGCACCACCAAACCAGCTTTCCAACAAATGCTAAAGGATATTCTCTAGACAGGAAACACAAAAAGGGCGTATAAACTCGAACCCAAAACCATAAACTAAATGGCAACAGGATCGTACTTATCAATAATTACCTTAAATGTTAATGGGTTGAATGCCCCAACCAAGAGGCAAAGACTGGCTGAATGGATACAAAAATAAGACCCCTATATATGTTGTCTACAAGAAACCCAGCACAAAACAAGGGACACATGCAGACTGAAAGTGAAGGGCTGGAAAAGATATTCCACGCAAATAGAGACCAAAAGAAAGCATGAGTAGCAGTACTCAGATAAAATAGACTTTAAAACAAAGGCTGTGAAAAGAGACAAGAATACTACATAATGATCAAAGGATCAATCCAAGAAGAAGATATAACAATTATAAATATATATGCACCCAACATAGGAGCACCGCAATATGTAAGACAAATGCTAACAAGTATGAAAGGGGAAATTAACAATAACACAATAATAGTGGGAGACTTTAATACCCCACTCACATCTATGGACAGATCAACCAAACAGAAAATTAACAAAGAAACGCAAACTTTAAATGATACAATAGACCAATTAGACCTAATTGATATCTATAGGACATTTCACCCCAAAACAATGAATTTCACCTTTTTCTCAAGTGCTCATGGAACCTTCTCCAGGATAGATCACATCCTGGGCCATAAATCTAACCTTGATAAATTCAAAAAAATCGAAATCATTCCAAGTATCTTTTCTGACCATAATGCATTAAGATTAGATCTCAATTACAAGAGAAAAACTATTAAAAATTCCAACATATGGAGGCTGAACAACACGCTTCTGAATAACCAACAAATCACAGAAGAAATCAAAAAAGAAATCAAAATATGCATAGAAACGAATGAAAATGAAAACACAACAACCCAAAACCTGTGGGACACTATAAAAGCAGTCTTAAGAGGAAAGTTCATATCAATACAGGCATACCTCAAGAAACAAGAAAAAAGTCAAATAAATAACCTAACTCTACACCTAAAGCAACTAGAAAAGGAAGAAATGGAGAACCCCAGAGTTAGTAGAAGGAAAGAAATCTTAAAAATTAGGGCAGAAATAAATGCAAAAGAAACAAAAGAGACCATAGCAAAAATCAACAAAGCAAAAAGCTGGTTCTTTGAAAGGATAAATAAAATTGACAAACCATTAGCCAGACTCATCAAGAAACAAAGAGAGAAAAATCAAATCAATAAAATTAGAAATGAAAATGGAGAGATCACAACAGACAACTCAGAAATACAAAGGATCATAAGAGACTACTATCAGCAATTATATGCCAATAAAATGGACAACGTGGAAGAAATGGACAAATTCTTAGAAAAGTACAACTTTCCAAAACTGAACCAGGAAGAAATAGAAAATCTTAACAGACCCATCACAAGCACGGAAATTGAAACTGTAATCAGAAATCTTCCAGCAAACAAAAGCCCAGGTCCAGACGGCTTCACAGCTGAATTCTACCAAAAATTTAGAGAAGAGCTAACACCTATCCTACTCAAACTCTTCCAGAAAATTGCAGAGGAAGGTAAACTTCCAAACTCATTCTATGAGGCCACTATCACCCTAATACCAAAATCAGACAAAGATGCCACAAAAAAAGAAAACTACAGGCCAGTATCACTTATGAACATAGATGCAAAAATCATTAACAAAATTCTAGCAAACAGAATCCAACAACATATTAGAAAGATCATACATCATGACCAAGTGGGCCTTATCCCAGGGATGCCAGGATTCTTCAATATCCGCAGATCAATCAACATAATACACCACATTAACAAATTGAAAAGTAAAGACCATATGATTATCTCAATAGATGCAGAGAAAGCCTTTAACAAAATTCAACATCCATTTATGATAAAAACCCTCCAGAAAGGAGGAATAGAAGGAACATACCTCAACATAATAAAAGCTATATATGACAAACCCACAGCAAACATTATCCTCAATGGTGAAAAATTGAAAGCATTTCCCCTAAAGTCAGGAATAAGACAAGGGTGCCCACTTTCACCGCTACTATTCAACATAGTTCTGGAAGTTTTGGCCACAGCAATCAGGGCAGAAAAAGAAATAAAAGGAATCCAAATTGGAAAAGAAGAAGTAAAACTCTCACTGTTTGCAGATGACATGATCCTCTACATAGAAAATCCTAAAGACTCCACCAGAAAATTACTAGAGCTAATCAATGAATATAGTAAAGTTGCAGGATATAAAATCAACACACAGAAATCCCTTGCATTCCTATACACTAATAATGAGAAAGTAGAAAAAGAAATTAAGGAAACAATTCCATTCACCATTGCAACGAAAAGAATAAAATACTTAGGTATATATCTACCTAAAGAAACTAAAGACCTATATATGGAAAACTATAAAACACTGATGAAAGAAATCAAAGAGGACACTAATAGATGGAGAAATATACCATGTTCATGGATCGGAAGAATCAATATAGTGAAAATGAGTATACTACCCAAAGCAATCTACAGATTCAATGCAATCCCTATCAAGCTACCAGCGGTATTTTTCACAGAACTAGAACAAATAATTTCAAGATTTGTATGGAAATACAAAAAACCTCGAATAGCCAAAGCAATCTTGAGAAAGAAGAATGGAACTGGAGGAATCAACCTGCCTGACTTCAGGCTCTACTACAAAGCCACAGTCATCAAGACAGTATGGTACTGGCACAAAGACAGAAATATAGATCAATGGAACAAAATAGAAAGCCCAGAGATAAATCCACACACCTATGGACACCTTATCTTCGACAAAGGAGGCAAGAATATACAATGGAGTAAAGACAATCTCTTTAACAAGTGGTGCTGGGAAAACTGGTCAACCACTTGTAGAAGAATGAAACTAGATCACTTTCTAACACCACACACAAAAATAAACTCAAAATGGATTAAAGATCTAAACGTAAGACCAGAAACTATAAAACTCCTAGAGGAGAACATAGGCAAAACACTTTCCGACATAAATCACAGCAGGATCCTCTATGATCCACCTCCCAGAATACTGGAAATAAAAGCAAAAATAAACAAATGGGATCTAATTAAAATTAAAAGCTTCTGCACAACAAAGGAAACTATAAGCAAGGTAAAAAGACAGCCTTCTGAATGGGAGAAAACAATAGCAAATGAAGCAACTGACAAACAACTAATCTCAAAAATATACAAGCAACTTATGCAGCTCAATTCCAGAAAAATAAACGACCCAATCAAAAAATGGGCCAAAGAACTAAACAGACATTTCTCCAAAGAAGACATACGGATGGCTAACAAACACATGAAAAGATGCTCAACATCACTCATTATCAGAGAAATGCAAATCAAGACCACAATGAGGTACCATTTCACACCAGTCAGAATGGCTGCGATCCAAAAGTCTACAAGCAATAAATGCTGGAGAGGGTGTGGAGAAAAGGGAACCCTCTTACACTGCTGGTGGGAATGCAAACTAGTACAGCCACTATGGAGAACAGTGTGGAGATTCCTTAAAAAACTGCAAATAGAACTGCCTTATGACCCAGCAATCCCACTGCTGGGCATACACACCGAGGAAACCAGAATTGAAAGAGACACATGTACCCCAATGTTCATTGCAGCACTGTTTATAATAGCCAGGACATGGAAACAACCTAGATGTCCATCAGCAGATGAATGGATAAGAAAGCTGTGGTACATATACACAATGGAGTATTACTCAGCCATTAAAAAGAATACATTTGAATCAGTTCTAATGAGGTGGATGAAACTGGAGCCTATTATACAGAGTGAAGGAAGCCAGAAAGAAAAACACCAATACAGTATACTAACACATATATATGGAATTTAGAAAGATGGTAATGATAACCCTGTATGCAAGACAGCAAAAGAGACACAGATGTATAGAATAGTCCTTTGGACTTTGTGGGAGAGGGAGAGGGAGAGGGAAGGGATGATTTGGGAGAATAGCATTGAAACATGTATAATATCATATATGAAATGAATCGCCAGTCCAGGTTCGATGCATGATACAGGATGCTTGGGGCTGGTACACTGGGATGACCCAGAAGGATGGTACTGGGAGGGAGGTGGGAGGGGAGTTCAGGATTGGGAACACGTGTACACCTGTGGTGGATTCATGTTGATGTATGGCAAAACTAATACAGCATTGTAAAGTGATTAGCCTCCAATTAAATAAATTTATATTAAAAAATAAATAAATAAGAATCCATGGATTTTTTTAAAAAAAAAGGGAAATGTAAAACACCCAGTTCCCAAGAGCAGTTTTGCCCAGAATACATAGTTAAGTTTCAGTCTGCATTTTATTTTGCATTTGATTTCCATACAAAGAATGAAATAATTTATCACTTTGTGATTCATTTGCCCACAACTGAGTTGCTCAAAATGAAAACATGTGAACAGTGTGTACCACTAGTTACATAAAAAGTCAGAATTTATTTTTGCACATGATGAATATTTGTTAAACATCATTTTTAATTATCCCAAGGGAACTTGTCAGGTTGTATATGACTGTGAAAGTGGCTCAGGGAAGTCCGTGACAGGGGATTGTGAGTCAGTAGAACGCTGGGGAGGGTCCATGCTCTGGGCCACACCTGGTCCTGAGTTCTGTTTGCAGTTCAGAGCTGTGTCCTCACACGGAGAGGCTGCTCTAGGAAGCGTGGGTGGACGTGATGGTCACACCCCTGTGAATCCATGTGGATTGTCAGTCCACGGGACTCTGACCTCCTGGTTGGAATCAGAAGCCCCAGCCAGGGAGGGCGGTCACAGACAGGCTGCCCGGCACGGCCACTGTCGGCCCTCCTGGCACCCCAGGGACCACCAGCATTCTGCACGTGCGTTTTGGGTCTTTGAAGTCTGTTCTGCTCCCAGGGCTGACAAGCCAGCCGCCTCACCTGCGGCCACGTGGAGCCCTGGGGCTCTGCAGTGGCCCAGCTGTCCTGTGCTGCCCGTGACTCCTCCCGCCCAGTTCTTGGATGGTACTGGGGATGACCCAGTACCTGCCTGCACTCTCCCCACTGGGCCCGCCCAGGGGCTGCGGAACTGCCCTGCTCTCCAGGCTCCAGTTGCTCAGATCTCCTCTGTCTTTACAGGGCTGATTAATCTTTGACCTCTTGTTCCCTGTCTTTGAAGCAGGGCGGGATTGCAAACAGCACAGCCTGGGAAGTTGCACCAGGAGCCTGTTACTGTCAGATCCAGAAAAGAAGAGAGACTAAAGAGACAGTAAGATGCTCCTTCCAGGTCCCTTACCCTAGATGAGCAGCGCCTGGGTTTCCTGAGCGGGCGCTTCCAGTGCTGCCCGTGGTTGTAAGGATCAGCCACTGTCCCCAGGCTTTCCAGGCGACTCTAAGTTAGACCCGAATGCTGGGATGACTGGCCAGTCATGGAGACCCTTCTGTGGCTTCTGGTCCCAGAAGGAGACAAGAGAGGCCTCGGTCTTTCCAGCCACACAGCTAGAAAATAGCATCTCTCTCTCTCTCTCTCTCTCTCGCTCTCGCTCTCTCTGTCTCTCTGTCTCTCTGTGTGTCTCTCTCCATCTGGGAGAAGGAAATGGCTACCCACTCCAGTATTCTTGCCTGGAGAATCCCATGGACAGAGGAGCCTGGTGGGCCACAGTCCATGGGGTCACAAAGAGTCAGATACAGCTTAGCAACTAAACAACAGTGATCTGTCATCTATGTCTGTCTGGCATCTAAGTCTGCATATCTTTCTGTCCACCTGTTTATCACAGGGAACAGTGTAGTGAACCCATCACGTCCCCGTCAACGTGGCATAATTTATTTCATCCTGTCCCATGCATCCCATCGGGGGTTGTTTTGATGTTGCCAACTTAATAATGTACAGTAGATGTGTTTGGTTCATTTTGCTTCAAGTTTTAGGAATTGCTTTCTTAGACCACATTTTCTTTAACAATTACATGAAAGAGCTGCCGCTACAGCGAGTATCCTCAGTCTTGGTCCAGCTGCAGAGTTCCTCCTTTGTGTGACCCCATCGTGCTTCGTTAAACAGCCTCCTTGGGGTAAATGTGAGGTTGTTCCTGCCTTTGCTATGACGGGCAGATCCCCATAGAACTGCCTTGTGTACACATACACTCCTGCCCTGGCCTTTGATTCTGAGAATCTGAGATCCTGGGGAAGGTGTCATTTAGACCCAGAAAGCATCTTAGGGAGGTCAGGCTCAGATGGCGCTGGGGGGAACCCTAAGTAGCCATGCCGTACCTGGACAGATAGTTAAACTCAGTCTCATGTTTTATGAATGTGGGAATAGCATACTTCCCTTGTGGGCTGCCCTGAGGGTGAAACGTGGGGCTGGGTCCTTGTGTCCACATCACAGGGCTGGGTCAGCGGCCCCTAGACATGGCTCCTCCCCTCCCTCTTTCCCGTCCCAGGTTTGGAACAGGGACATTGTGTCAACGTGTTTCTTGTGGGAACCATTACAAAATATCTGGTAGTTGCCAAAAAGACATTCAGTGACGTTAGTATTAAGTCACCAGCAGCAGCACAGTCCAGTCAAACGAGTCCGGCCAGTTCTCTCCTGGCTCTGAAACCTGCAGGCCAGCCAGGAACCCAGACCTGCTGCCACCCCGGGGACGCCTTCGTCCTGGGGTTTCACCTGAAAGCATGGTCTGCCGCAAGAGCGGGGCCCTCCAGCTGCCATGTGGGAAGACTTGGATCAGTTCACCTACCGCCACCACCCCCTCAAAAAAACTCCATGTTTCTTCTTGCCACTATGAACAGTTTTTCCTGACTCATATCTGGCATCAGTCACCTTCACCCTTAATCCTTAAACCTCCAATTAGTTGGCAAACATGTCCAAGTCTTGACTGCGTGACTCCTCTGGGTTGCTCTTGGGGTGGCTGGCATGGGTCTGTCTCCCGGGTACAGGTCCCCCATGCAGTGCAGACCTGCGGCAGAGAGGTATCGAAGCTGGGATCTGGGAATGGGGACGTGGAGGGCAACTCTGCCCACGCCTTCTGTGGCCAGATGGAAGCCTGACTTGATGCCCGTGGCCCAGCCTACGGGGCAGCTGGGTCCTGGGGATGGGATATGAGGCCTGAGTGCCAAGTGGCGCCGGTAGGGGCAGGAGTGGATGGGTCTAAGGATGCTCTCAGATGCCTTCCAAGCCACCCCACTGCCCCCGCCCTGTGTGGACATGCCACGTGGTCCCTGCACGATCACAGGTCTCTCCAGCCTCCACGTGACCTCAGTTCTGGTCCAGGCCCTCGACAGCTCAGTCCTGGCTCTCCTTGAGCCTCTGGCCTGTCTCATCTGTGCCCCGTGTGCGCTGCTGCCAAGAGTAATATTCAAAGCAGCCACATCCAGTCTTTTATCCACTGTTCCCCCAATTGCAGCAGCCCCGTGGGGTCAGGCCTGTGCTTGTCCCAGAGGACAAGGGGCAAGGGGGTCCCTCTGTCGTCCCCCAGCGAGGGCCAGCTTCTGTCCATCGTGCCCCAGGACAGGCACACGGCAGGGTTGGCTCTCCATCAGCCGGTAGCGTCAGAATGTACATTTATACTCCGTGCATGATGGTGAGGAAGGGCCAGGCCCAGTGGGCACCCCAGCTGCCCCCGTTCCCCTGGTCCCTCCTCAGGCCTTCCCCCCAGTGCCCTCATCTCCTGCTCTTCTTTCCCACTTGCTGTCCCCTCTGCTCCGGGTGAAAGTCGGCATGACCAGTGGGCCCTCCTCCGTGTCGAGCAAGGGGGCGTGTATAAGTCACGGATTCGCTTACCGCATCAGCTCTTCTTCCTGAATATGCTGTCACACTGACGCTTCCTTGTTTGCTGCGTGCTCAGTTGCTCACCTCTTTGTGACCGTGTGGACTGTAGCCCTCCCGGCTCCTTTGTCCATGGGATTCTCCAGGCATCGGCTGGTAGGTTCTTTACCACCAGTGCCACCTGGGAACCCCCAGTTTCTCAGTTCAGACAAAGTCAGCACTGATGTATTGGGCTTTTGTAGCACTTTCCTAACTCTGGTCTCCCCTCCATGCTTGCATTTAGTAGGTATTTATCGTGGATTATTAGCCCCTAGACTTCCCTGATGGCTCAGCAGGTAAAGAATCTGCCTGTAATGCAGGAGACCTGGGCTCCATCCCTGGGTCAGGAATATTCCCTGGAGAAGGAAATGGTAACCCATTCCAGTACCCTTGCCTGGGAAATCCATGGACAGAGGAGCCTGGTGGGCAATAGTCCATGGGGTTGCGAAGAGGCAGACACAGCTGAGCATGAGTCCATACATATTATTCATCTGTGTTTTATACCTGGAATCCATGGTAGACAACCCCAGTGTGTTATGTCCCAACAGAGAAGAGCAAATGCACAAACATGCATCCTTTCAGGAATGATAACTGGGGTGTCACAGAGGGTTGTCAGTGGTGCTGTTTGGATGAGCTCTCTGGGAAGTGTCTTTAGGGAGGTTCCCTTGCTCTCAGACCTCAGTGAGGGAGGAGTAAGCCCCGCCAGGGTGTGGGCAGCACATGCAAATATCCTGAGGTGGGGCAGAGTCAGGTGTATGCAGGAGCAGGAAGGCAGTGGGTGTGGCTGGTGGATCCAGGCTTCAGGGAGAAGGGCAGGAGGCTATGGGGGAGGGCTGCGTGGTGTGGAGGTGGGTGTGGATCTTGTCTAGAGTTTGTGAGATGCCCTCAGAGGGTGCTGAGCAAAGGCAAGGCGTGCTCTAAGCCCACCCGCTCACACCTCCAGGGAAGTCGCAGTTCAGTGTGAGTCCTCTCTGGATGTTACCCTGCCTGGAGCCTTCTATGGGCTTGCTGCCACCTGTGGGGTGATGTCCAGTCTCCTGAAGGGGGTCCCTGTGCCCAAGTACTCACTGTCAGTGCCCAGCCATGTCTCCCTGCAACCCCAGGTCTTCACACGCCTGCGCTTGGTCATCTTCTGCTCCCAGTTTGTCTGTGCCCTGGGCTGGACGCTTCTCTGTCCCGTTCTTAACACATGCTTCCACCAGCACCTCCTGTACCGTCTCTGCAGCCACCACCCTCCTTAGGCAGAAGGAGCTGCTACTCTTTAAAAATTTCAGGTTGTATTTATTATATTTTCCCTTTACTTATTTATTTTTAAATTGATATCTTTAAGTTGATTTACAATGTTGTGTTAGTTTCAGGAATACAGCAAAGTGATTCAATTATATATGTATATAAATGTATCTTTTTCAGATTCTTTTCCATTATAGGTTATTATAAGATATTGAATATATTCCCTGTGCTATACTATAGATCCTGTTGTTTATCCGTTTTATATACAATAGTGTTCATTATTAATCCCAAACTCCTAATTTATCCTTCCCCCGCAACTATCCCCTTTGGTAACCATAAATTTGCTTTCTATGTCTGTGAGTCTGTTTTGTAAATAACTTCATTTGTATCATTTTTTAAATTCCACAAATAAATGGTGTCATGTGATGCTCATCTCTCTCTGTCTAGCTTGCTTTGCTTGGTGTGATTGTCTCCAGGTCCATGCATGTTGCTGCAGATGGCATCAACTCCTTTTTATGCTGAGTAATATTCCATTATATATGTGTGCCGCATCTCCTTTATCCATCCCTCTGTTGGTAGACACCTAGGTTTCTTCCACATCTTGGCTGTGGTAAACAGTGCTGCTATGAGCATTGAAGTGCATGCATCTTTTCAAGTTAGAGTTTCTGTCATTTCTGGATATATGCCCAAGAGTTGGCTTGCTGGGCCAAGTGGTAGCTGCTTTTCGTGTTTTAAGGAACCTCCATCTTGTTCTCCGCCGTGGCGGCACTGATTTACATTTTGGGCTCCAAGGGGACTTTGTACCCTTTCGGCACAAGCCTGATGGCTAGTAGCTGTCTGTGTGTGTTTCCTGTCAGTGGGGGATTAGTGCCAGAAAGGGAGCATGTCGTCTCATTAGGGACTGTCCAACTTCTGTCCCAGAGACGGACCCACACGAGGGAGGCAGTGACTGTTGCTTGAACAGATGAAGGAGCAAAACTCGTGCTCTCTGTTTTCCTTCCCATTTTTCAGGCAAAATTTTAAAGACTACACAGTTCTATAAATAAGATATACTAGAGCTGTTTCTTAGTTTCTTTTAGACGTTTAAAAATACTATATCAACTTTATACTCCTTTAAATAGAACACAGTTTCAATTTATGTAGGATAAAAATAATATATTGGCTTTATACTCCTTTAAATAGAACATGTTTTCAATTTATTTAGGATAACAAATTCTAAATATCTTTACTGAGTAAAAGCAGTGACTGAAAGTGTTGTTTCTAGTTATAAATATACATTTCAAAGAGAACTACCTTATTTCTAGGAAAAGTGATTTCGAAATTAGCAAATAAGTATATCATATTATAGGTAAATAAATAATGTATTTTTTGTTATATCAAATACACAGTCCTAAAGGATTAGTTTTAATGTTGAATTTCATAATCAGCAAGATGTGTATAAGAGACAGATCGTGCCCCAGGACAGGCACACGGCAGGGTTGGCTCTCCATCAGCCGGTAGCGTCAGAATGTACATTTATACTCCGTGCATGATGGTGAGGAAGGGCCAGGCCCAGTGGGCACCCCAGCTGCCCCCGTTCCCCTGGTCCCTCCTCAGGCCTTCCCCCCAGTGCCATAGTTTTAATGTTGAATTTCATAATCAGCATGTTCCTTATTGATTATTGATCCCTAATTGAAAAGCTTTTCTTATAGGAATTGAGAGGGGAGATTTGATCAAATCTGAGTGGATTCTTAATACTTTTGTTAGTATGTTTTTCTTTAGATCAGATTATTTTGCTAAACATCAAAATGGCTTCAGTGTCTTTGGTTTCATATTTTGTATAACTAATGCCAAATATTAGCAATATTATTAGAAAATATGATTTTAACTAAAAGCTGAGTTAGCTATACATTTTATAGGTATGTGTACATTATAGATTTATTTGTGATAATTGTAGAATAAATAACTGGTTTAAAGCATATTCAACCAAATTATTAAATTTATAAGCCTGCCTTTCTTGTAAGGAATAAACCTTTGCATATTCTAAATTTGCCAAATTATTTCCCTATTTTATAAAACATCAGTGGTGCTTTAGATGTGCCATCTTTCATCCTCAGTAAGACAGCCCAAGAGATGGGGGATTGACTTGTTTGGACTCTGAATAGAATTGGACCTTGCTTGGTGTCATAGTGTGGGCTTTATTGAAGGAGGGAACAGCTGTTGGAAAACTGCTATGGTGTTTCTTCAGCCTGTCGTTGGGGCACAAGTCAATTTCAGCTCTGTATTCTCACCATTAGGTCCTGCAGAAAATGGTCCTAAAGGGCCACCTGCCTTGGGACAGGGAACTTTAACTCTGGCTATGCTGTTCATCTTTACTATGCCCACAGGGAAGCTCAGAGCCTTGGCCAACTCTTAAAGAGAGCTGAAAGGGATTGGCATCCTTCTGTTCAGATCCTGTTCTTGTGGGCTTCCTCATCTCCTCTTAAAGTCTCATGCGTGTTATGTACAGTATGGTGCGTGAACTAGTAGAGTCCGTGAAGGGGAACCTTATGTTTGCGATAGTCCTGTATGTGGAGTCCCAGGATGATGAAAAGCAATGATCCTTCACTTTAAACCATAACGTAGGGAAATGGGATGTCAGACAGGAAATATTTATGAGTTAAGCAAGGCAGTGAAGTAATACAACTGCTCATTAGAACACTTGTTGTCTTTTTACCATTTGGGGACCGTCCTCCAGTCCCATGGCATCCCTGAGGTTTTGCTTCCCTGCTGGTCCAAGGGAGTAGTCCTCATACTTCCTGGATCACCCTGAGCACAGAACACACTGGAAACCTCTGTGCTTGAGGATGCACCCAGAAGAGCTTCCTGGGTGATAGAAGTGAGTCTCATCCAGGGGACGCACTGCTAGTGGGCCAGCTCTCCGGTCCTTTCATCCTGGAATTCGAGCTTCTCCAGAAGCACACAGAAGCATGTTGGTGTGGCCGCTGCCTTTCCATGATGTTCTAAAATTGGCTCCTGCCTGCGAATCATTGTATGTACTGAAAGGCCCACAGAGTGGGTTTTTCCGACACACAAAGCCTTGCTTGTGGCACTGAGAGCTCGCTTTCAAAGGTCCTGAGAAAGGCATGGCTGGAGGCGGGGCTCCTACAGGGAATTTTGTGGCCAGACCTTTTGTGCCTTAGCCTCAGCCCTGTGGTTCCCTTCAGCATGTACAGATCGAAAATGCTCATTTGTTCTGAGTCCTGGAAAGTCGTAGCCAGGGCAATCTGAAGCGGGCGTCCATTTGAATAGCGGGAGCCCTGGGCATGCTGCCCGGGAACACTCCTGCCTTTGTGCTTGGACCCACTGGCTCGCTGCCACGATGGGCAACGCGACATCCCGGGGTCTCAGCTAAGCCACAACCTTCCAGAGCTCATTTCTTAGATCCTTTTCCCTGCGGGTGTGTCGGAGCAGGGAGTAAAAATAGCCACCAGGCCCTGGGTGCAGGGATGGCTGCGTGCCAGCCTCGGGGCCCCAGGCACCGGCCGTCTTGATGTCGCGGTGTCTGGACAGCATGGGCTTTCTGCTCAGTGGGAGCTCGGGGGAGCAGAGCAAGGCTGGGCCAATCAGGGCTGAGTAACTGAGGAAGCCACCCAGGCCGGTGTTGTTTTCCAGTTGGTGTAGGGACGGTCACGCCCACGTTCACATGGGGTGAATTCCACTCCATGCTGTGCGCTGAGTGAGTGGCTCAAGGTGTACCGTGAGCCCTTCTGTCAGCCCTGGGTCCTGCAGGCCCTTGGTCCTCATAGCAGGAAGCAGGTCTCAGCAGGAGGGCTTTCCCTATCCATCTACCTCCATCTCCAGAACAAGCTCGGAGTTCTTGTCTGTTCTCTTCCATGGCAGAGCCCAGGTCCCACCAAACCTCTGACCAGGTCAGGTCCAGGTTCTCAGAAGTGAAGACCCCGTCCATGTGGGTCAGCTCAGCATGGGATGACAGGCCACTGATCTACCCTCAAGTCATCGAGGCTCTGGATGCTGCTGCTCCTTACTGTTCTATTATCTGCCTGGCCAGTAATTGCTTCGTAAAGAGGAGATACAGGAAAGGCAGCAGCGTGGCTATTTGCCTCTTTTCGAGGAGAATGAAGTATAAAAATCCACCCAGATTGAATGTTCACTGTGTGCCCAGCAGTGTCCCAGGCAATCTTACAAACATTTTCTCCCCTAACCCTAACAACAGCTGTATGAAGTAGCAAGGATTTTCTCTTTTCATTACATTGTGCATCTTAAGCATTTATTTTTAGGCAAAGGAATCTGGTGTGTTCTAAATAGCAGGGTCAGAAATAGAATACAATAGATTGATTCAGGTTTCACATAGAGACAGTGATTTGGTTTCTTACTGGTTTTAAGAAATGTATGTGTAGGGACTTCCCTGGTGTTCCGGTGGCTAAGACTCCATGCTTCCAATGCAGGGGGACTGCGTTCAGTCCCTCATTAGTGAACTAGACCCCACATGTCTCAACTAAGAGTTCACATGCTGAAAACTAAAGATCCCACATGTCGCAGCTTAAAAAAAAAAAAAAGATCCAGTGTGCCACAGTGAACATCAGAGAGCCCCCATGCCACAACTCAGACCAGGTGCAGATGAATAAATAAATAAGAAAGAAAGAAAATATATGTTTGTTTGGCTGACAGTTTGAACTCTCCACAAAGTACTTTTTAATTTAGTGATGGGAGGTGTTATGGAAATTGAAGTCAGTTATAGGTAGTAACCTTTTAAATATGGTTAGAGGTTTTAAATATTACCCAAGAGTGGAGAAAAAGACATTTACCGAGGTCTGAGAATGATCAATAGAAAGCCTAAAACAGATTGAGGTCAACCTTTGAAGGGTCAGTTGGTCTTTCACCTTACACACTCCCCCACCAAGAGGTCAGATGGCGGCTTTGATGTTTGTGAAAGGGACAAGGTCACAGAGGTGATTCTGTCTGGCTGACAGACTCTTGCGAGTTCAGTAGGCCACTTTCTGGAGAACTCTAGGCAATCAGAGTTTCTAGAATCTAATCTAGAAGGATCATGGAGGGGATAATTTCCACTTTATTTCTCAAGTAAGGGAAAAGGGGGAATGTAAGGAGATCCAGCATTGAAAGTGAAAGTGTTGGTCACTCAGCCGTGTCCGACTCTTTGTGACCCCATGAACTGTAGCCCGCCAGGCTCCTCTGTCCATGGGATTCTCCAGGCAAGAAAAAAAGGGAAAAAATCATTATGAACTGACTTTTAACAATTCTGAGTAATCATTGGTAAAATGAAAAAAAAAAAACTATGAAAATCATTTGGGGGATGCTCCCTTTTGTGCAAGAAATAAGGGGAAAATGAAAATACGCATACATTCTTTTTATTTGCAAGAAAATTAAAATAACAGAAAGGATGGAGGTATAGGGCATAAAGTGGGTAACATAAAAATAGAGTGAGACTTTGTAAACATTCCCTTTTATGTGGTTTAATTGTGAACCACAAAGTGTTTTACATATTCAGAAAACAAACTACTATCAAAGATGAAAAAAGGAGTTTATGAAGTTGAATAAAACAGAAACAAATGAGACTAGCTCCGTAAAGTTGATACTATGACTACTCAGAATATCTCAGACTGCATTCTGATAGTTTTTGAACAGAATTTTATGACTATGTCTTTAGTGAAATATATATTAAGAACAAAAGAAATAGCAAAGAACTCTGGAGTTTTACCTAGTTCCATTCTAGTCGATGACAATGCTGCTGCTAAGTCGCTTCAGTCGTGTCTGACTCTGTGCGACCCCATAGACGGCAGCCCACCAGGCTCCCCTGTCCCTGGGATTCTTCAGGCAAAAACACTGGAGTGGGATGCCATTCCCTTCTCCAATGCAGGAAAGTGAAAGTGAAGTCTCAGTCACGTCTGACTCTGAGCAACCCCATGGACTGCAGCTCACCAGGCTCCTCCATCCATGGGATTTTCCAGGCAAGAGTACTGGAGTGGGGTGCCATTGCCTTCTCCGTGATGACGATGCTGCCTCTGTGATTCTGAAATGATTTTGTAGCTGTTGCAGGACAACACTGAAGAATCAAACATGCTGCTGTCCCTGGGTAGTGAGGCTGTGACTGCAGGAGGAGGGACTCCATGCAGTGTGAATATTCTCTCTCAGTATACAGAGAGGATATGTATACATATAATCACCATTTTCACATATGTATATGTAAAAACAGTGATACGTTTTCCACCAGTTACAGTAATTATACTTTTCCACATAGATCCTTGAAGAAACAGCTTATTACAGATATTGAACAGGGTAATCTCATGCCAGAAAGTAAGAAAATGGTCAATGAGCTATATCAAAAAAGACCCCAGAGCTGGCCCAAAGGACCTTGTACTGACAAGAATAATCATAGTGATAGATTACAGTGTTCAATTTTTAAAATTCCTAAGTTCATAGTGTTACTCAAAGACAGAAGAGATAAGGGAGAACTGTTAGCTAAATAAACTTAGAACAAACCATGAATTTAAAGCATCTCCATTTTGCTACCTTGAAATAGGTAAAGATCATGAGGGGATGCTAACATCACTGGATGAAAGTTTGTTGGAGAATTGGGTGTGTACACATTCTCCACATGGCCTGAAAAATGCCTGCTTCTTACAAAGGGACAAGCATCACTTTGCAGTGGAGCAATCTGGGAACCAGCTCCTTAACCCAGTGCTCATAACCTAAAAACTTCCAGTACCAGGACAACCTGACATTTTGCTTTCTTGTGTAATGCCATGGGAAATGACCAGTACTCCTCTGTAGCATTCTTGCTAGAAAAGTTTTTAATCTGAATCTCATATTAAGAAACAGGACAAATTGAGAACCTTCCTCAAGCCATTGGCAGTGAAGTTCATCCACAGAACTCAGTGTCATAATCCCAAAAGTCGTGTAGAAATGCAGGGGGCCCTACATAGCCAAAGCACTCTTGAAAGAGAACAAAGCTGGAGGACGCATACTCTCCAATTTCAAAACCTAACTACAAGGCCGAAATAATCAAGCCCATGAAGTACAGGCAAGACTTGGAATGATGGGACAGAATTGAGAATCCAAAATAAATCCTTATATTTATGGTCAGTTGATTTTTGAAAAGGGTTGCCAAGTTCATTCAATGAGGAAAGAATAGTCTTTTCAGCAAATGGTATTGGAATAACAGGATGTTCACATGCAAAAGAACAGAGTTGAACCCCTTATCACATGACACATAAAAATTAACTCTAAGCGGATCATACTCCCAAGTGTAACAGCTAAAACTATAAATCTCTTAGAAGAAAACATAGGAATAAATCTTTAGTGGTCTTGGGTTAGGTAAAGCCATTTGAGAAATGATACCAGAACACAAGAAAAAAAAATTAGATTTCATAAAGAAAATTAGAGATACCAAGGGAAAATATCATTCAAATATGAGCACAATAAAGGATAGAAATGATATGGACCTAACAGAAGCAGATGATTCATCCAGCCTGGCATTTCACATTAAGAAGAGGTGACAAGAATACACAGAAGAACTATACAAAAAGATCTTCACACGACTAAAAGACTGAACTGAACTGAACTGAACTGACCCAGATACCCACAATGTGATCACTCACCTGGAGCCAGACATCCTGGAATGTGAAGTCAAGTGGGCCTTAGGAAGCATCACTACAAACAAAGCTAGTGGAGGTGATGGAATTCCAGTTGAGCTATTTCAAATCCTAAAATATGATGCTATGAAAGTGCTGCACTCAATATGCCAGCAAATTTGGACAGCTCAGCAGTGGCCACATTACTGGAAAAGGTCAATTTTCATTCCAATCCCAAAGAAAGGCAATGCCAAAGAATGCTCAAACTACCGCACAGTTGCACTCATCTTACATGCTAGTAAAGTAATGCTCAATATCCTCCAACCAGGCTTCAACAGTACAAGAACTGTGAACTTCCAGATGTTCAAGCTGGTTTTAGAAAAGGCAGAGGAACCAGAGATCAAATTGCCAGCATCTGTTGGATCATTGAAAAAGCAAGAGAGTTCCAGAAAAACATCTACTTCTGCTTTATTGACTATGCCAAAGCCTTTGACTGTGAGGATCACAATAAACTGTGGAAAATTCTGAAAGAGATGGGAATACCAGACCACCTTACCTGCCTCCTGAGGAATTTGTATATGGGTCAAGAAGTAAGAGTTAGAACTGGACATGGAGCAACAGACTGGTTCCAAATTGGGAAAGAAATACATCAAGGCTGTATATTGTCACCCTGCTTATTTAACTTATATGCAGAGGACATCATGTGAAATGCCAGGCTGGATGAATCACAAGCTGGAATCAGGACTGCTGAGAGAAATATCAATAACCTCAGATATGCAGATAACACCACCCTTATGGCAGAAAGTGAAGAACTAAAAAGCCTCTTGATGAAAGTGAAAGAGGAGGGTGAAAAAGTTGGCTTAAAGCTCAACATTCAGAAAACTAAGATCATGATATTGGTCCCATCAGTTCATGGCAAATAGATGGGGAAACAGTGGGAAGAGTGACAGACTTTATTTTTTTGGGCTCCAAACTCACTGCAGATGGTGACTGCAGACAGGAAATTAAAAGAAGCTTGCTTCTTGGAAGAAAAGTTATGACCAACCTAGACAGATTATTAAAAAGCAGAGACATTACCTTGCCAATAAAGGTCCATCTACTCAAAGCTATTGCTTTTCCAATAGTCATGTATGGATGTGAGAGTTGGACTATAAAGAAAGCTGAGCACTGAAGAATTGATGCTTTTGAACTGTGGTACTGGAGAAGACTCCTGAGAGTCCCTTGGACTGCAAGGAGATCCAACCAGTCCATCCTGAAGGAAATCAGTCTTGAATATTTATTGGAAGGACTGATGCTGAAGCTAAAACTCCAATACTTTGGCCACCTGATGTGAAGCACTGACTCATTTGAAAATACCCTGATGCTGGGAAAGATTGAGGGCAGGAAGAGAATGGGATGACAGAGGATGAGATGGTTGGATATCATCACTGACTCAATGGACATGGGTTTGAGTGAACTCCGGGAGTTGGTGATGAACAGGGAAGCCTGGAGTGCAGCACTCCATGGGGTTGCAAAGAGTCGGACATGACTGAGCAGCTCAACTGAACTGAACTGAGAGCTATGGAGCAGACAAGAACCCCTACGGAATTTGACTTTGAAGGTCTGTGGGATTTGATTACAGAACTTCCATGGGGCTGGGGAAACAGACTCTTGGAGGGCACAAACTAATCCTTGTGCACACCAGGAGCCAGGAGAAAGGAGCAGTGTCCCAAGAGAGACTGAGTCTGACTTGCCTGTGAGTGTCCAGGAGTCTCTGGTGGAGGGGTGGGTCGACAGTTTGGCCTCAGGCCAAACAACAGGGATGGAACAGAGCCCCGCCCATTAACAGAAAATTGCACTAAAAATTTACTGAGCATGGCCCCGCCCATCAGAACAGGACTCAGTTTCCCCCTCAGTCTCTCCCATCAGGAAGCTTCCATAAGCCTCTTATCAGAGGGCAGACAGACCACTATCACAGAAAACTAACCAATCTGATCACATGGACCACAGCCTTGTGTAACTCAGTGAAACTATGAGCCATGTCATGTAGGGCTACCCAAGACAGACAGGTCATGGTGGAGAGCTCTTAAAAAACATGGTCCACTGGAGAAGGGAATGGCAAAGCACTTCAGTATTCTTGCCTTGAGAACCCCATGAACAGTATGAAAAGGCAGAAAAATGTGACAGTGAAAGATGAACTCCCCAGGTCAGTAGGTACCCAGTATGTGACTGGAGATCAATGGAGAAATAACTCCAGAAAGAATGAAAAGATGGAACCAAAGTGAAAACAATACCCAGCTGTACGTGTGACTGGTGATGGAAGTAAAGTCTGATGCTGTAAAGAGCAATATTGCATAGGAACATGGAATATTAGGTCCATTGAATCAAGGTAAATTGGAAGTGGTCAAACAGAGATGGTAAGAGTGAACAGGGACATTTTAGGAATCAGTGAACTAAAATGGACAGGAATGGACAAATTTAATTCAGATGACCATTATATCTACTACTGTGGGCAAGAACCCCTTAGTAGAAGTGGAGTAGCCCTCATGGTCAAGAAAAGAGCCCGAAATGCAGTATTTGGGTGCAATCTCAAAAATAACAGAATGATCTCTGTTTGTTTCCTATTCACCAGGATGGTTGTAATAAAAAAGACAGGCAGTAACAAGTTAAAGATGTGGAGAAACTGGAACCTTCAGATACTTCTGATCAGGATGTAAATCAAAATCTTGCCACCACATTGAAAACTGGTGTCTCATTTTTCAAAATGTTGAGCATGGACTGAACATATGACATAGCAAGTCCAGTCCTTGGTGGGAACATAGGAAAGCACACGTCCACACACACACACAAGTTCGTGGCAGTATTATTCATAGTAACCACAAAGTAGATAACAGCCAGAATGTTCATTATCAATTGTTGAATGGATAAGTAAAATATGTTCTATTCACGCAGTGGAATATTATATAGCCATAAAAGGAGTGAAGTACTAATAGATTGGATGAATCTTGAAAACATTATGATTGGTGAAAGAAGCCAGTCACATACATACATTGTATTATTAAAACACATACCTTGCATTATTCACTTAAATGAAATAATCAGAATAGGTAAGTCCACAGACACAGAAAGCAAATGAGTAGTTGCCCAGGCCTGCAGAGGTCAGAGGGAAAGGGGAGTGAGTGCTGATGGGCTTGATGCTGCTTTGGGAGAGATGAGACTATAAAACTGACTGTGGTGATGATTGCACGACTCTGCAAATATACTAAAACCACTGAATTCTACAACATAAATCAGACAATTACGGGGTATGTGAATTACATCGCAATAATACTATTTTTATAAAAGTCAATCCCGTGGACAACAAAACAAAGCAAAAATAGGAGGGAGAATGTTCAAGATCTTAAAAAGATCTGATAATGAAATGCAGTGTGTGAACCTTGATTGTATCCTTGATAGAAAGACACAGCTGTAAGAAGTAATTTTGTTATAGAGGACATTCAAGTTTGGGTTGGCTATTAGATGGTATTCTCTTAGGTGAGATAAAGATTTTCCAAGCTTACACAGGAAAATTTCCTTATTCTCGGGAGTTCCTTGCTGAATACTTTAGAATGAAGTGTCATTTATTTCAAATGATTCATGGGGAAAAGCGGTATGTCCATATAAGTATGCAAGTAGAGAGTGAATCTTGGGGTCTGGTTGGAGGGTATACAGATGCCCATTGCTTCATCTTTCACTGCTTTTGTAGGTTTCAGATTTGCAGTTCCCCATTGTTTCTATTCAATCCAGTAGATATTGTTGAGTCTCTACTGGGTGCCTGGCTTGGGATCCTGGTCTGTAGTCAGGAAAGTACAGTGTAGTGATGGGATGGGTACTTTATGAAATAGGGAGAATTCAGCATAGTTTAGAGATCTGCTCCCTGCATTCAAGGAGCTTGGGATAGATATATCAAAATCTCAATAACTCCTAAGTGAAGTGAAGTCGCTCAGTCGTGTCCAACTCTTTGCGACCCCATGGACTGTAGCCTACCAGGCTTCTCCATCCATGGGATTTTCCAGGCAAGAATACTGGAGTGGGTTACCATTTCCTTCTCCAGGGCATCTTCCCGACCCAAGGATCGAACCTGGGTCTCCCGCATTGGAGGCAGGCGCTTTAACCTCTGAGCCACCAGGGAAGCCCCAATTCTAAGTGAATCTAAATTCTTTTAGATCAGTGGTAGCTTTGCTTGCACCCTTGGTACAGTTCATCGAGAATGCTGACACTTGAGGAGTCTAGGCCTGCATGCCCTTAACTAGAAGCATCCTGAAATGAGTGAACAGATGTATGTTAACATTTGAGCCTCACCCCTGGAATATTAGGAGCTAAAGATCCATTGGGTCTACTTTGATCTTTGAGCTCCTGGAGTGCCATGTAATATCCAGCAAAACAGGATACCTGGCATGTCACAGAGCTCTCCTGGGGTCTTTCCTTTGATATATTTTATATCTCTTATTTTGCTGGTAGAGCCCACGCAGATCTTCTGCCACCCAAGTGACTTTTACCAGTCACTGCTCAAGATGTTCTTAATCATTTAGAATTGAAAAGCACACTGTCATCTCTTGTCTGAATATGATTGTCATTTTTAAGAGCACTGTAAAAATCATCTTATCACATGTAGGACCATTAATTGTTCAGTTATTTTGAAAAGTCATTTCAATCAGGGAATCATGAAATATGATACATACCTTCCTTCATTATTTATTTTAACTAAGACACCTGGAGAGCTGTATTGTCCAGTTCTTTGGGGGTCTCCCCTCCTTTGGGTATGGGCAGAACTGCTGAATCAGCTTGTGGTGGTGCCCAGCGAAAGGGGGCTTCTCTGTGGGGGGTGACGGGGGCTGCAGTGCAAAGTGTCTACAGTCACCAGGCCATGCTTCCAGGACTGAATTCAGGAAGACCTTCATGATGGACAGGAAAGCCTGGCATGCCACAGTCCATGGGGTCACGAACAGTCAGACGTGACTGAGCTGTATGGCCCAGCCAAGCAAGTCCACTCTTCAAGGTTCAAAATCTTCTCTGTGAACCATGTCGTGAATGCATGGAGTACAGTTATCAGATTCCATTTCTTTAAAAGGCAGGACAGTATAAAGACAATTGCACGTAAATCTAAGTAGGAAATCCCTTTAAACTTGGATCATTTCTCCTCCTCTGTCTTTTACAGTTTTCTGGCCCTCACCTCATTTGAGACTATAAAGATAATGGGGCTTACCCTGTCCTCTGTCCACGGAATTCTCCCAAATAATAATACTGGAGTGGCTTGCCATTCCCTTGTCTAGGGGATCTTCCCGACCCAGGGATAGAACCTGTGTCTCCTCATTGCTGGTGGATTCGTTACCATCTGAGCCATCAGGGAAGCCCGTAAAGATGATACCCTTTGTTAAATCTGTCCGCAGTATTTTACAAAGTTCTCATGGAAGCATCAACAATTTTAATTGTCAAACTTAAATTTCACAAATTTACTTAATGCTTATTTAAATAATATAATTATTGTAACAGGGACAACTGGCAGCAATAAAACTGTGGGCAAACACTGCTTTGGTGTGGTCATCATAAAAGCTCCCGGGGGGAAGAAGTGCTCTGCGTGTGTGTCTCCCGGCCACCTGCTGGCTGGACACGGGTTGATGCTCTGGACACAGGGCTCTGCTGGGCCCTGGAGGCTGGTCAAGGGAGTGTCCAGTCTGTACTTTATTTTGTTTTGTTCTATTTTACTTTATATTACTTTGTTAGTTACTTAACTATTTTCATTTTAAAAATGTAATTGTTTATTTTGCATTTTATTTTATTACATGAGCTATAATTGACATGTAGCACTGTATCAGTTTTAGGTATACGTTGATTTGATATAGGTGTACTTGGGAAATGACCACATCATGTCTGGTTAGTATCTGTCGCCGCATGTGATTATCATTTGTTTCTTGTGATGAGAGTATTTAGAATCTGCTGTCATAGCAGCAGATCTGTATTTTACTTGATAGATGCGTCCCTCTCCTAGCTCCCGCTGGCAGGAAGAGGGCAGGGTGAAAGTCTGGTGGCTGGGCAGCCTGGGCCCAGAGCGCCGTCATTGGCTTTCTGATGAGTGAAGGAACCTTGGGCGGTGACAAGGGGACAATAAATTGAAGTTCTTACTGAGGAGAGAAGTCAGATCCCAGGAAGGGTGAATCAGAGCAAAGAGGGTGGTGAAGGAGTGTGCTTTGCTTTCAGCAGAACTTACCAACTTTATGACTTTAGGAAAACAGTTTAAAGGGAGTGGCATTGGAATCTTGTATGATAGAACTCATATGATCTTACCGTTGAAGAATGTAAGAAAAATTCATCTCAGTACCTCTCGCTCCACCCTCTGCGATTCTTTGCATGAAGGTACATTCACGTTCTTGCCTAAGTTGAGACTATTTCTAAAATAAAGATAATAAACTTTATCAAATCTGTCTGCAGCATTTTACAAAGTTAGCATGGGACCATCAACTATTTTTGTTGTCTAACTGAAATTTCAGGAATTGATGTAACGTTTATACTGATTCACATTCAGTTTCTGGGTGTCTGTCCCGTGGGAAGGCTGATGACGGGATTTCCAGGATGCCTCATTCTTCAGGTTTAACTACAGATTTCTTGTTGTTTTCACTTCACTCCCTCCACTGTCGCAGACTCTGTTTCCTGAGACACCATGAAACCTGTCTTCTGCTTTGCAGGTCCCGCATCCCCTGCCAGACAGGGGTTTCTGCTGCAAGAGCCCCCAGGGAGCCCGTCTGATCCCCTCCCTCACCACCTGTCAGAAGTAGTCCAAACATCACCCTTCATCTAGGTCTAAGACATCCGTTAGAGATAAAAGATAGATGGTTAGAAAGTTTCATCATTTCAATGTAGTGGATAGATACAGTGGCAAACTTGGGTAAATGCATACATCAGTTTCAGAAAAGGACACATTCAGAATGAGTCAGAATCAACTCAGTTTATTCTGGTGTATCTTGCAAATCTTAGACCATTGAGCATATTACTGAAATCAGCTTAGAAAACTGAACTACTTTCAAAGAGATAAAAGTCATAAAATTTCTCTTAATTAAATTTTTAGTGAAGTTAAATTTTTCATTTAAATTTTATTTAAAATTTCTCTTGAAACGAAGTCACTCAGTTGTGTCCAAGTCTTTGCGACCCAGTGGACTGTAGCCCCCCATGGTCCTCTGTTCATGGGATTTTCCAGGCAAGAGTACTGGAGTGGGTTACCATTTCCTTCTCCAGAGGATCTTCCCTACCCAGGGATCGAACCCAGATCTCCCGCATTGTAAGCAAGATGCTTTACCATCTGAGCCCCCAGGGAAGTCCTAAAAATTTCTCTTAAATTTAAATTTTTTAATTTTATTTTTCTTAATTAAATTTTTACTGTGACCTTTGGCATGAATCATTTTCTCCTTAAAATCTAACCTACTTACTGTGCAGCATTTTTGGATCTATGGCTATTATTCTGTCTGAGGCTTATTTTATTATGTAAAAATGTTTTGGCAATTTTAAATATTTTTCCATACAGCAGATTCCTAGCACTTATCTATTTTACATATAGTATTGAACACAAACTGGGGCTCTGTGACAATCTAGAGGGCTGAGATGGGTTGAGAGATGGGAAGGAGGTTCAAGATGGAGGGGACACATGTATACCTCTGGCTGATTCATATTGATATAGGGCAGAAACCAACATAATATTCTAAAGCAGTTATCCTTCAATTAAAAATAAAATGTTAAAAATTTAAAGAAAATATAAATATTTTTCTAGTTCTAAATTTAAAGAGACTGGCTAAGTTGAGGGGTATTAAAATGGATATAAACTTAAGTGAAGATATTCCCTGTTGATAGTGTTACACACTTTCAGTATGTCCCTTTCTAGATTACACCCTCCGTCTTGTGCCATCGGCCGAGTGTGAGCTGAGTGGGAAGCTTGGACAGCAGTTCTGCAGCGTCTCTGAGAGCACTTTGCTGGACCAGGCCTCCTGGAGGGCCCACGGGTGTTTGTGGGGGCCTCAGTCTTAGGTCGGGGGCACCCCGCTTTTCTCACCCCATTATCCAGATGCATGTCAAGAGTGTTCCCATAAATTAGGGATCCTGTTTCATATTACAAATCAAGAGTAATATTACTTGATATGTATGTTCTGGGAAATATAACCATTTCATAAACAGAAGCTGTATTGTAAGAATGTATCCATTTTTCTTTACATTGAACTCTTACCTGTTTCCTTTAAGCTTACAATTCAATGTGCAAAGCCTTAAAAGAAGTTTAAAAGAATCCTTTTGGTCTCATTTCAGTAGTAATTCAAGCGGGGAGTCAATCTTAGGAAAATTTCAGTAGGCTCCATTATTGTAGCAGAACCAACGTAGCCAGTTATTTCCCAGAGCAGTGCAGAACTTTTAGATCCAGCCTGCACACGTCAAGGAGGAAGACACACAGTCCCTGAAATGCACTCATCCTTTAGAGGACAGAGGAGAACAAGCCTTGTCCATGGTGTGATTCACAGATGTTTCCTGAGACCACTGACCCCAAGCTGTCCAACTGTTCGCTTCCGTACACTTTCCTCAAAAAAGTAAAAAAAAAGTCTACCATCTCTTCTATGCAGCCAATACACTCTGTCTCAAATTTTAGAATTAGAAAAAAATTTCTATTTCCTTTCCACATTGCAGCCCTCCCAGGAAAGGTACAATCTTATCTGTCATTTATACTTTGCTAGAAAGAACCAGGGAGCTCTCGTACCAAAGGCAGCTTTTGATAGCTGAGAGGGCAGGGAGAACCTGACCTACCCAGTCTGGTTAAGAGGAAGACACGCACCTTGGGGAAGGCAGAGGCCCTGGAAGGACAGGGATGTTGGAGTTTACTGTGCTTCTCGGGGCCGCACGGGAGTCAAGGCCCAGGTGTTCTGAAGACTCCCCTCCATCGCTGGCCTCTGTCTTTTAGGTCTGAGGCTTGTGAGTTTGCAGGGTTGGGTAGAAAGAGGAGGATGCTTCTGCCTCAGAAGTGGGGCACACTTATGCAAAACTCAGAAGATATTCAAAGGTTCAGCTGGTCACAAGGCACTGAGTCCAGAGGCGGGAAGTGCCTGGTATTGGCAGAGATACTGGGCTGGGCTTGAGGGAAATGCATTAGCTGCCCCCCAGTGCTGGGGGCTCGGTGGGCGTATCCTCTGGGCCTTGAGTAGAAGACTAGACCCCTGAGTTCATGAAGGCACTCAGACAGCTTCCACCGTGTGAACTGAAGCTGGTACTAAAGTCTGACTTCCACACACCATTTCCGTTTCATAAGTTGCCACTGTGTCTTCAGGTGGTGAAGTGCTAAAGAATCCACCTGCCAATGCAGGAGACATAAGAGATGCAGGTTCAGTCTCTGAGTTGGGAAGATCCCCTCGAGGAGGGCATGGCAACCCACTCCAGTATTCTTGCCTGCAAAATCCCGTGGACGGAGGAGCCTGGCTGGCCATAGCCCATGGGGTTGCAAAGAGTCGGACAGGAGCGAACATATGAGCACGTGTCTACAAGCAGCAGCCACGTATGAAATATAATTGCATACTGAGCATGCCAGTTCCAGGGGTAAAGAAAAACATTTATTTCCTGCAGATAACTGGCCAAGAGCTTGTCCTGCAGCTAAGTCTTCAGCCGGTTTTACTTTGTCCCTGGTTTCTAGAAAAGTACTTAGTTTTCTTTGCCAGGTTATCCACTGCTCCGTATGAGGAGTCAGTGCTTGCAAAGGCTCTCAAACTCCAGTAAGAACCTAACTTATCAAAGAAACTGTGTACCCAGGAGTTCAGTTCACTGAGATCCAACAAGTTCTCTTTGAGTCCGGTGTGTATGATCCCTTGTGCCCCCAGCTCCACTGACTCCATCCCTCTGGAGGCCTTGGTCCACCTCGTCGAGGTCCACTGGGGTGCAGGCAACTTGCCTTTGGGGTGTTGGTTCTGCTGCCAAGCACTGGGGTCCTAGCATTCCTCCCCCTCCTCCTGGGGGCTCTTCTGGGTGAAAAAAGCCAGCCCGTCCTCCTGGGGAGAAAGTGGCCCCTCTGCAGGGGAGAGGCAAGTGGGCATCCTGTGAGTTCCAGGGATGTCCAGCCACGCTGGTGTGGCTTATCTCCTCCTGGTCCTGGGGTCTCCCTGCACTTTGCCACCAGCAGCATCACCCACAGTTTGGGGCCCCTGGGGGTTCCTAGGAGCACCTTCCTCTTGGGTCCTGGGTGTGACCACTCAGGATTGCATTTGGACTGGCTCTGGGGCTCTGGTTTGGGGGCCCTGGTTCTCTGCTTGGACTGGATTCTACTCGTTTGTGCAGAGGGGCAGGGCCCTGTGCCCTGCTTGTGCCTCAGAGGGAGGGACACCAACACCCTCCTTTGCCCATCCAGGGCAAAGGTCCTTTCCCATCTGGGCTTGGATGCACCCCAATGTCCAGACCTCCAGAGGGCTCCCCATTTCTGTCTATTAAACACCAACATTCAGTTCATGCCCACCAGTAGGTGGAAGCAATACAAGTGTCCTTTGGAGATGAATGGGTGAATAAGATACAGCCCATGCCCTCAGTGGACCATTACTCAGTCTTAAAAAGGAAGGGAGTTCCCACCTCAGCCGTGACATGACTGAGCCTTGAGGATGTGACGTGAGTCAGCAACAAAAAGACAAATACTGCATGAGTCTACTTACAGGAGGGCCCAGAGGAGTGTGAGCTACGGAGACAGCAAGGACCGTGGAAGGGGCTGCAGGCTGAGGGGAGGGGGAAGTGGCGTGTTTGTGTTTAGTGGGGACAGAGTTGTAGTTTGGGAAGATGAAAAAGTTCTGGAGATTGGTTACACAATAACATTAATAGACCTGATATGACTGATTGCACACTTAAAAATGTTTAACATGGTTTATGTTATGTGTGTGTGTGTGTGTGCACTGAGTTATGTGTGTTATGTGTGTGTGTGTGTGTGCACTAAGTCACTTCAGTCGTGTCTGACTCTTTGTGACCCTGTGACCTGTACCCTGCCAGGCTCCTCTGTCCATGGGATTCTCCAGGCAAGAATACTGGAGTGGGTTGCCATGCCCTCCTCCAGGGGATCTCCTGACCCAGGGATTGAACCTGCTTCTCTGACGTGCCAGCCGGGTTCTTTACCACTAGCACCACCTGGGCAGGCCTATATTATGTGTATTTTACCATAATGTAGAAAAACAACCTTCATCAAACCTTGATTATCACATCCTTATTAGTTACAGCCGCAGCTGGTATCTATGGGGGCTGTTGTGTGCTGTGTGGAGCAGGATCCTTCCATGTGTTAATACCTCTGTGCAGTTGGTGACGGGAACCTCACACAGAGAGGGGTCAAACATCTCATCGAGACTGTGCTACTGGCTCCCCATGGCCAGGAGTGCGAGCCTAGGTGTGAGGCTCCAGGCCCAGCTCTCCAGGCCCCCGGGACCTCGCTGGACCCCCAGACCATGTTTCTTTCTTTCGTCTCCGTGTGACTGGGACCTCCACTCTGCTTGCCCCTGTCTGGGCCACGCCTGAGATGAGCGAGTCTCTCCCTCAATTTACACGAGTGGTCAGTGTCCAGGCTGCACACGGAGGGCTGCTCAGTGGGATGTGGCCCGCCGTGGAGGACAAATGGATGCTGAGCACAGCGGGGTAAAGGACACCCTTTTCCACTGAAATAAAGAAAATTTCTTGTAGAATGGATGGAGCAGTCTGTCCACAAGAAATGGCTCTTGGCTCTTTTTGAGGATATTGATGAAACATTCCTGGGGGGGGGAAATGGGCTTTTGGACTGTTTTATTTGGACCAGGGGCTTCCCAGGTGGCTCATCAGTAAAGAACCTGCCTGCCAGTGCATGAGACGTAGGAGACCTGGGTTTGATCCCTGGGACGGGAAGATCCCCAGGAGAGGAAGTTTGGGAAGATGAAAAAGTTCTGGAGATTGGTTACACAATAACATTAATAGACCTGATATGACTGATTGCACACTTAAAAATGTTTAACATGGTTTATGTTATGTGTGTGTGTGTGTGTGCACTGAGTTATGTGTGTTATGTGTGTGTGTGTGTGTGCACTAAGTCACTTCAGTCGTGTCTGACTCTTTGTGACCCTGTGACCTGTACCCTGCCAGGCTCCTCTGTCCATGGGATTCTCCAGGCAAGAATACTGGAGTGGGTTGCCATGCCCTCCTCCAGGGGATCTCCTGACCCAGGGATTGAACCTGCTTCTCTGACGTGCCAGCCGGGTTCTTTACCACTAGCACCACCTGGGCAGGCCTATATTATGTGTATTTTACCATAATGTAGAAAAACAACCTTCATCAAACCTTGATTATCACATCCTTATTAGTTACAGCCGCAGCTGGTATCTATGGGGGCTGTTGTGTGCTGTGTGGAGCAGGATCCTTCCATGTGTTAATACCTCTGTGCAGTTGGTGACGGGAACCTCACACAGAGAGGGGTCAAACATCTCATCGAGACTGTGCTACTGGCTCCCCATGGCCAGGAGTGCGAGCCTAGGTGTGAGGCTCCAGGCCCAGCTCTCCAGGCCCCCGGGACCTCGCTGGACCCCCAGACCATGTTTCTTTCTTTCGTCTCCGTGTGACTGGGACCTCCACTCTGCTTGCCCCTGTCTGGGCCACGCCTGAGATGAGCGAGTCTCTCCCTCAATTTACACGAGTGGTCAGTGTCCAGGCTGCACACGGAGGGCTGCTCAGTGGGATGTGGCCCGCTGTGGAGGACAAATGGATGCTGAGCACAGCGGGGTAAAGGACACCCTTTTCCACTGAAATAAAGAAAATTTCTTGTAGAATGGATGGAGCAGTCTGTCCACAAGAAATGGCTCTTGGCTCTTTTTGAGGATATTGATGAAACATTCCTGGGGGGGGGAAATGGGCTTTTGGACTGTTTTATTTGGACCAGGGGCTTCCCAGGTGGCTCATCAGTAAAGAACCTGCCTGCCAGTGCATGAGACGTAGGAGACCTGGGTTTGATCCCTGGGACGGGAAGATCCCCAGGAGAGGAAATGGCAACCCACTCCAGTATTCTTGCCTGGAGAATCCCCTGGACAAAGGAGCCCGGCAGGCTACAGTCTACGGGGTCACAAAGAGTTGGACATGACTGAGTGACTGAGCACGTCAGAACCAGATATACGCGTTGTCCATGTGATATTAGTTCAGAGACTGAAACTGCCCTGACGGCCGGAAGTGCCCGCCTTCCTCTGACGGCCCCAGAGGAGACGCAGCCAGTGGTCTGCTCTGCTCAGTTGCTATAATATAAGGGGGGAATTTCTTAGCTTGGCTGAATCATCCTTTCCAAACACCTGCTCCGATTCCTGGTGGGAGGATTAACGAGGTGACTAGAGGAAGAGCCTGGAGTGTCTTGGGCGCAGCGTCAGTGTGGGAGGAGAGCCTGCGCCGCAGCCCAGCCCTGCAGCCTCCGTGATCATACAGCGACCTCCCATGCCCTTTGCTTCAAGTTTCATGACAAGAAAACCTTGGGGATCCCAAAGCCACCTTCTCTGCCTGACAGCTATTTGTGAAGTATACCCCAATTTGTCTTTTAATAATTCCCCAATGTTGTCATCTATTTCTCATGTCATTTCAAAATGCTTGTTAAAAATGTAAAGCAGACAAGTGTGGAAATAAGCCCATTGGTTTGTTCCATGATTTGAAAGAAATCCACAGGTAAGGAGATCTGTTTTTAAGTGATTGGACCAGTACTGAAGTCAAGGTGTCATAGAACAGCAGCCATGGGAGACGGTCATTTCCTTCAGAAACGTTTGACTGCTTTGTTGACCAGCACTTAAGGAATTTTCTGAGGCTGCTTGAGGAGTTCTCTGATCCTGATCTGGGGCCTCGCCCCTGCACCAGGCTGGGTGGCTTACGTTGCGGTTCTGGTCTGCCCCTCCTGGAGCTGACAGCAGCATCAGGGCTGGGCTGCATGCCGGGGGCAGAGTTCATCCCCGGAGTTTCAGGGTGTGACCTCCATGGGAGGTGGAAGGCGGAGACGGGCAGGTACCTGGGGCACAGACAGAAATGTCGCTGGGGTGGGGGGTTGTTTGGCACATGTGTCCTGCTGCCAATGGGTGACGTTTATAATGGGTGCCCGGGACACTCCGTCTGGGCTCCCAAGCTGCTGGGGACAGAGCGGGGTGGAGCTGCTGTCCCGTCAGAGCTGCTCCTCCCTGGAGAGATGAGCTGTGCTCATGGTCTTCCGGGTCCAAGCATACAGTCGACAACTGTCTTCTTAGTATTCCTTTTACGTGAAGTGGAAAATTTAGATGCTTAACTTGCTTTTCCGCCTAAGACTAAGATGTTCAGTTCTTCATGTTTTCAGTTTTAAATTCATGGAGTGATAAAAAGAAATGTGAAGTATTTTCTAAATGCTACTAGATATTCTTAGTCCTTTTTGCTTAAAAATAAACCATACATACATGCCACATGGTATAATGCATAGATGTCTTATTTTGCATTGGCAGAGATCTTGGCCAGATTGAAAACTAAGTTTTTGAATAATATACTACTTATGCTATGATCATTCCCTTACAAAAGCATAATCTGCAGGCAGGATTTGTCTCTTACCACACTTGGTTTCCTTAATTTAATAATGTCCGTAATAATAGTTTAAAAATACCAAAATTGTGCTTTATGGTTGACATGTTTATGAACTATACTCTTGCATATTCACCTCACTTAATCACATGGTTTGTCAAATCGTTTCATAGTTGAGTGTCTACCTTTTCACCTCTAATAGAGTATAAGATTCTTAAGATCTGGGACCATAAATTATAGGATGATTTATGTCACAGATCACCTAGAAAATGTTTTGTATATGGCAAGCATCTAATACCCATTGATGGAATACCTGATATTTTATTTAGAATTTTATATCCTTTGCAGGGCTTCCCTGGTAGCTCAGCTGATAAAGAATCTGCCTGCAGTGTAGGACACCCGTTTGATCCCTGAATTGGGAAGATCCCCTGGAGGAGGGCATGGCAACCCATTCCAGTGTTCTTGCCTGGAAAATCCCATGGACAGAGGAGTCTGGCAGGCTATGGTCCATGGGGTGGCAAAGAGTTGGACACAACTGAGCAAACACATGAGACTTCTTTTGGGTGGTTTGCAGTTCACGTGTGTAGTGCTGGAAGAGGGTTACACCCCTCTGTAACCCCTAGGAATTGAGGCCCAAGGGAGGTGGAGTGACTCCCAATCCACTGAGCCAGTTTTTGGGGGAGGTGTTGGAGCAGAATCAGAGCTGTGGGCTCCAGAGCCCCGCACTCCACCACTCTATTGCCTCTCGGGATCGGTACCACGAAGGAGCAAAACCTTTCCAGCTCGGGGAGCAGTGTCCCGCCGACTCCACTGTGCCCCGCCGGCCTTGTGCTGACGTCAGCTCCACCACGCTTGGCACATCTGCCCCGGGAACTGTCCACTGAGGCGGGAAGCCCACACAGCCGTCCACATTTGACCTGGGCAGCCCTGGTGCCCTGCTCTCCTGATGTTCACTCCTGGCGCCTAGTGAGCTTGGGGGGCTTCCTGGGGCCTGGACCCCGCCTTTGTGGCCATCACTAGGGCATCCTCTGTGCTGGGCACCCTACTGGACGAATCTGTCCATGCGAACGTAGTAGTGTTGACTTCAGACAGGCCTCCTGGAGAGGAAGTGCCTTAGAACGACCTGGGGTGCAGTGCTGGGGCTCAGGCTCAGGCGTGGTCCTCTCCCTGCTGTCTGGGATGTCAGCTGTGGGGGTTACCTCTGTGCATGTGGGTATGAAATCCAATCACCAGTATCTACAAAACGCACAGGCGTAGGTCCTGGCAGGGTTTCCAGCCATGTTCAAACCCCAAGTTGACATTTTTTGTTTGTTTCAAAAAGATCATAAAATTAAAGATCATAAAAATTAAGATCATAAAATTAAATAGCAGCAAAAGGGGGTAATTTTGAGACATCATTGTGTCATTTTATGGGAGGTTCGGAGGGGTCATGGTCAGCCTGGGTTTACACAGCCACCCAGTTCACCCACCTCTGGAACTTTCTGGCACCTTCTCTATAATGTGCAACATGCAGGGAGATTCCACCAGGACAGCCTGCAAAATCCCGTGTGAGAGAATTAGGGCCTGCAGACTACAGGACAGGACAGGGGAGCCTTGTGGGAGCCAGCGCATGAGGGCAGTGGGCCTCGGAATTCTTCGTTCTCCTCTGGAATGTGTAGCATGGGGAGGCATTTGTACATGGTGGTGCCCCTGCCAGAGTATTGAACCTATTTCTTTCTCTCTTTGTCATAATCCTAGTTTGTCAGGTATCAAGACTTCCATCTCATGAAACTTCTAATTTTGAGGTTCTTTTTAGGCAACATTAGTTTTAAAATAGGAAATTGGGTTATTTCTCTGCATCCTTGAGCAGGAAACAGTGATTTAAAATGCACATCACAGGTTATGGAAATACAGCTGAGAAGCTGTGTGCATAAAGAGATCAACGGTCCTTTTGTTAATTTGTGGAGAACCCTTGAACCCACGGGCACTTTGCGGTTGTGCTGGCAGACAGGTGCACTTCTGAATGATGTCAATAGACATTTTCATTTCCAACAAGCAAGATAAAGATGAAAAAGTGAATGCTGAAATTTCAGATTTTCCTCACAAATTTCCAATTCTATGAGACTTCCTTGCTGAAATGGATCAAATGAATGAATTCTGTCAGAATCTTTCCTTGACCTGTTATGCTGTTCACAGTGTGACGGGTACTCACACGACACCCTTTTGTCTGATCTGCGTCGTGAAGATCTTATCCATCATTATCTGACACCTAGGCCAGGGGATGGCAAACTGTGGCCAGCAGGCTGGATCCCATCTTGGTCCAGCCTGCAGTCTAAGAATGTTTGTTAAGTTTTCAGTGAGTTTTAAAAAACAAAAGGAGAGTGATATTTTGTGACATATGAAAAATATATGAAATTCACAGCTCAGTGTCTATAAAGGAAGTTTTATTGGAACAAGTCATCTATTTCCATAGGGTTCTCATGCTCTGAAGTTAGGGGAGTAATTGCAGCAGAGACTAAACGGCCCACAGAGCCCCAGATACTTGCCTAATGGCTGTTTATGGAGAATGTTTGCTCACCCCTGATCTGGTCCATCAGTTAAGCAGCAAAGTACAGCTTGTGGCGTTTGCCCATTTCCGCTGTGAAGAGAAGACCGCCTGGCCAGGACCAGCTGCCCACATGGGTCTGAACGCAGGGTCGGAGGCCCACCACGCGCAATGGCTGCGGCTCTATAAACAACCTCGATGGCAGAGATAACTGAATAACTAGGGGGGGATATATGCTGATTGCTTCTTACCCTGATTTTTAATGTAATTTATTTAATCATAAATTGATATAACTCAGTTTTTAAAACTACATGTTCATCTAGTCTATTTATTTGACAGTGCCAGGTCTTAGTCGTGGCATCTCATCCTTGGGGGGTGAGGGGGGGTCTCGAGACCCCTCGTTGGGTCTCGTCCTTGCCTGTGGATCTAACCTGGGCCCCTGCACTGGGAGTGTGGCCTCTTAGCCACTGGGCCACCAGCAAAGTCCCAGTATATAACTTAATTTTTAATAAAGAGCATGTGCCTACAAAATTAACAGTTGGAGGCAACCCCAGGAAGAGGCGCCCCGGATGGAAGGAGGCCAGGTGGAGGTGCAGCGCCTTCTACCAGGGGTCCTTCCTGGGTGAAGGATTTCCTGAGGTGGATCTTTAGGGACAAGGCAGAGAGGCCAGCAGATAAGAGGGGAGAGTTCTCTGCAGAGGAAAATGTGGTGATGAGTGATAGTCCACAGATTCAAAGTCCTGGACTGGAGTGTGGTGGGGTGGGGGGCTGAGGGGCTGCTGGATGCAACCCAGACTGGAGCCTTGAGTAGAAGCCTTGGTTGGTATGTATTTAAAGCCCGGATATTCTCTTCCTTTGCTTTAACTTACTGGATACACCGTTTCAGTTTGCGCAGGGATACTGCATGTGTGCGACCCCAGAGGGCACCCACAGCTTCTTCCCTTGCTCTGTCTCTGTAGCCCAGGGGCAGGACCTTTGGCATGTCAGCCTGCCAGTCTCCAGCGTTTGCTGGTATCCTGCTCTTATGAAAAGAAACCAAGCATTTTTCCCCAAGGATAAGAACACTCCAGGAAAGCTGAGTTGGAGGCTATGCGTTTGTCAGAGCTGGTGGGCAAAGGATAACCCTGGTGTAGGTGAATGCCATGGGCTTCGACAGGGAAGCTGAGAAATCCACCCTCTGTTGTTAAAGCGGCTTTCCCGGAAAGACACATGTACTGAGGCCATCTTGGAAAAAAAAAAAAAAAAACAGAAAAGGCAGAGTCTTTTCTGCCAAGGCCAGGCTTGGGAGGGGGGTGAAGGGAAAGGACCATGGTGAGGTCCACCTGTCCCTGCTCCTCAGGAAGGACTTTCACCACCCGAAACTTACCAGACCTGAGTGACAGTCCCATGGCTTCTGAGTACATGCTGGGTGACCAGACCTACTCCAGTGACATGAAACCAGGGCCGTGCGGGCCTCGGGGTGTCCAGGGAGGCTCTCAGCCGGCTGTGCAGACTCTGACCTCACCAGGACATCTGTCCCCCAGCCTGGGCAGGGGGCAGGGCCTGGAGTCCGTCCTGGGCACTGTCCACTGTCAGCTTGGTGGCCACTTGCGTGGGTGGAAGTTCTCCCCACTGCCTCACTCCCCTGTGGTCCTGGAGGGGAGTCCCACAGAGGGGCACAGCCTGGCAGCCTGAAGTGTCCACAAAGGCCTCTGTGACATCATCCACCCCTCCCAGGACTGGTGGCCAGGTCCCAGCAGACCACCAACAGCTTTGAAACAGAAGATGACCCTCAAAGCTTCAAGGACTTAAATCCTCCTGGGGGACCTGGTCGTTATCTAAAACACCATGTAAATATTGCATTATTCTGATACATCTTTTGTTTTCTTTGCTAACATGTTAATGTTTGTGAAATAATGGCAATTCTTAGACTATATCCCTTGAAAGTTACTTCTTTTCCTTAGGTGTCCCAGAATAGACAAAATACAATGATAATTCTATATTTTTGCTGCTGCTGCTGCTGCTAAGTCGCTTCAGTCGTGTCCAACTCTGTGTGACCCCATAGACGGTTTGGTGATACCATATTCAGATTTCAAAAGCTAGTAACAGAATTGAGCCAGTGTAGGGCAGAGGAGCTTGGTGGGCTATAGTCCATGAGGTCACAAAGAGTCAGGCACAACTGAATGAGTGCGCGTGCACGCGTACACACACACACACACACACACACACACAGCATAACTTGTTACTATAACCTTTTCTATTTTATAAGTTTAAAAAAGATGGATAAAGGGAATTAATTGATCTCAGTGTGGTTTATGTGTATTGACATCAGCAAAGCCCAACAGTAAATTCAGCTGATGCATCTCAGCTGAGTTTATTTTTCAACATTATTGCTAGTTGCACTTTTAAGTGGTTTTTGTGAATTTTCAGTGTAACTTTCTGTTCAATGTAAGGGGGGAACACCATAGGCAAATTGTTATCAGAATGTAAAGAAGTGTGCAGTTTTATTTGTTTAAAATCTTTTCCTTATTAATAGGTCAAAGTCAAGCTGAAAAGCATGTTAAGTTTTAAAAGTCATCAACAAGTTCCCAGTTGCTTTGCTGAGAGCTGGGTAGACGTAGACCAGGCTGTGGGACTGGATGGTGGATGTTCAACCCAAGGGGAGGTTCCAGGCACCAACCTGGGCCTTTTGCTTCTTCATTTCTGTTTTTATTTGAAAGAAGCAACAGTCAATGACTCATGGTTGTCAGAACTGGGGGTGGGAGGATGGGCAGGGCTCCTCACTGAACCAGCTAGGAGCAGCTAAGGGCAGGCCAGATGGGGAGCTGGGGAAGGCCTCAGTGCCAGCCCCATGCACGGGACGGAGTGAAGTGGCCCCCAGCCCAGCACATCCCTGGTGAGCTCGGCCTGCAAGAGGGAGCCACCGCCTCCCTGAGTCTGGAAGCAAGTCCAGCTGGGGGTGGGGTGCAGGGGCTGGCTGCCTTGCAGCTGGAGGAAGAGACAGGTGCGAGGTGGGCTGTATCCTGAACACACCGCATGCCAGGTGCCTTGCTCACTGTATTTTATGTGCTGCGCTCCTCGCTGCAGGGAGACAGCCCTGGTCCTCTCTCCAGGGAGGAATCTGAGCTGCGGGGGGACAGCTGGTATGGGGCCCACCTGGGACCCAGTGACCCCCACGCCAGCATCCATGCTCCTTTGTGGGGTGATGTCTGAATTGAGGCTCGCGCAGGGGCTTCAGCTTCGCATCTGCTGTGGGCTAATGCGGCCCGGCAGCATGGCAGCTGTCAGTCCTCAGCTGTTTTATGCAGAAGGGCACAGGCCTTGAAGTTCTTTCCCACCCTGCTCGCTGGGAGGGCAGGCCCCCACCAGGCACCGCTGTTCCCCTGCCTGGAGGCGGCCCCCGCCCCAGTGCACCCCACCCGGCAGGAGGGTGAGTCCCGAGAGGTCGCTGTGGACGGCCTGGCATGCTGGAAGCTTGGGTTTCAGGAGTGTCCCCTCTTTTGCTCTTGGAAGAAAAATCAAGCAGAGTAGGCTCTGCTGGCTTGAGGGAGGTCCTCGCCTGCTGGAGAGGGCAGTTCCTGTTTGGGGAGCTGTCTGAGTTTCGGCTGCGTTTTTCTCATGATGCTTAGGAAGTCAAAGCCTTCTTGTCCAGCCAGCCTGAAGTGCTCCGGCTGGGAGGGTGGGGCGGGGTGGGGCTGGGAGAGCCTGAGCGGGAGAGTGGCCAGCAGAGCTCAAAGCAGCAGCGCCGGCGTCCCTGGGCCGGGTGGCCAGCCTGCCCTCGTCCTTGCAAACCCCGAGGGCTGGACCGTCAGGGCCGCCCGTGTTTGGCCGTGATCTCCTTTTGGGCTGTGCTGTCCCTTCTGTCTCTTAAAGAGGGGCTCCCAGTCGGAGGCCCTCCAACCAGACTCTGCCCCTGGGCCAGTGGTCTGGGAGCCTGGGAGCAGTCCCGGGTGGTGGGCACAGGGTCAGCTTTGTGAGGTGAAGCATCAAAGACTCCCTTTCAAGCCCTTGGCTTTGGGTTGAGGGGATATGATTGCTCCCTGGAAATCACAGACTTGCAATAAGAATTCTGACGTCCACTTCAGCTTTTTGATCTTCTGTTGGAGTGGGGGCTAAAGACAGGACCAAGACAGATACCCTTGGAGGCGGGAGGAGTGGGAAGGTGGTGGGCTAGCCCAGTGACATCAGAAAGGGCGCTGCCCACCCCGCTTCCCTTTCCACAACTGGACGAGACTCTGGGGGCCCCCGGCCAGTGCCAGGTGGACGGACCGTCCAGCCCTCAGTTTAACAAGCACGATGCTTCCCCCACGGTCTCTGATTTGAACTCGGGGTGTCGGGGTGCTTGGGGAGCAGGCCGGGCTGGCCCCTCAGCTCTGTGCCCAGTGGCAGGTCTGAAGGTGACAGTCACAGACCAGGATGGGCCAATCCAGCAGAGCGAGTGAGGAGGCTCCCGCCCAGTTTGGATTTCCCGGCCCAGGGATCAGCTGCAGGGCCCAGGCCCTATTTTGAGAAACAGTTCACAGGAAGGTTATCAAGTGTCATATTTTCAAAGGAGAATTAAAGGCACCCAGCACTTAGCTCCGAGCCGGAGAAAGCTCCCTATTGAAGGAGAATGACCCTCAGCCTCTGTTCCTGCCTGTGTTCTCCTGTCTTCATTCTCTGCTATCTTAACTGAAGGTGTCTCTGAAGATAAAATAATGTCAGCCTAAAGAAAGTGCCATTTCCTTGCATTGTAGGCAGTGAGAATTCTGTTTAAGAGGCAGGCAGAAGCTTACAAGGTGACTACATCTGAGGTAGCAGATGCATGCTTTAAAGGTTTTTACAGCAAATCTGCAGCTTGTTGGCAGGAACCTCCTATTGATAATGAAGTAGTGCAGACTCAGGCCCAGAAATCAGATGTTCTCTGGGAGACCTCAGGTGAGGGGCATCGAAACTGTGGTTCGTGAGTTATTGGCGTCCAGTGAAGGGGTTCATTTTCCTGAGAAATTCTGAGGGCTTTGTCCCATCCCAGTTAATTACTGGCTGAGCTGAAAGCTGGCTTGTCAAATTTCACCACTTTTCAGTTATTTACAAAAGTAAGTGGAAACGGAGCAGGCTTATCAGCAAGTCACGGGATGCATTTCAGCGAGTGGTGTCCCAGCTCACTTCTTGCTCTGCTGTTTTTATCTCGGGATTCCCACTCCGTTTCACTTTTTTTTTTTTTTCTCACACTTTACTGGGAGGAACTTAATACCGTCCTGCTCCTTTTTTCCCACTGAAGGAAAAAAACATATTGTGTGGCTTGTTGAAAGCCAATCACTGTCTGCCTGTCACGGCAGGCATGTTGGTATTCCTTGCCCCTTGCCAACTCCATTAGTGAATCTGGAGGAAAACTATAGGTTTCTTTCGTCACAGGTCTTTTGAGATAAAATCAATGCTAATTTTACCAGCATGTGTTCTTGGAGGCTGGTGTGAGATCAGTGGTTTTCTGTCACTGCAGGTAATTTGATGTTCTGCGCAATCTGCCAAATGTTCTTAAGCCATAAAGAGATTTTTCTTAACATTCATAAACATTCATTCTGCATGTTCAGTAACTGAATTTGGTAGCTCTTGTGTAATAGACTATTTGAGGTTTCCATAGTGACGTGGGATGTGATTTGCTCCTGGTCATCTCTGTAATTATCTGTTACGAATCTCCTTAATCAGTGAACTTGCACACAAACCTCCCTGGTCGGTTTCACAGGGTATGACTACTAATAGCCAGGCAGCCCAGGAAGACATTTAATGAGCAGGTAGGAGAAAGTCATAAGAGCCTCTGCTGATTATTTTCTTTGGGAAATAGGAGGAGTCATGCCTCCAGACCTCGGTGTGGGGATGTGCTGAGCAGTGCCAGGCTGCCGCGGGGCTCCGCGGGGTCCAGACCTCAGTGCGGCTCCTCCCCGGTCCTGCCAGAACCACAGCTGAGGGGTGCTGGTGGATTCCAACTTCTGCCCCCTGCCTTGCGCTCCCCTGGAGAAAGGGAGAGAGGAACTAGGTCTCTGCGATAGTCCTTTACCTTTCGCTTTTACTCCTCTCTCGTTCTCATTTTTGACCCATTTGCATTTTTTTTTTACGAAGAAAGCGATGAGATGAGGATGTACAGCCCGTTTGTGGGACGGGTTGGACCCGTGGGTATCGTTGTTTCCGTCACTGAGCGCACGTCAGGCTGCTGCCACCTCCTCATTCTAGACTGCATTTCAGGCAGGTCCCATCACCCTTGGTCCTTGTCATCCACCAGAACAGTCTCATTTCTCAGATGTTAAGAAGTTCAGTTTCATACCCCCTCCTTCTCGGCCTCCCCACTCTCTGTGGTACTGCGGGGGTCTGCTGCCCTACCAGGCTCCCCTTGGATGCGGGTGCTGCTTCTGTGGCCCGTGTGGGGGGCAGCAGGAAGGGAAAGAGCCGGCACTGGTCCCTCGTGGGTGCTTTGCACCCTCTGCTTGCTGCCAGGTCCGTGAGCCCTTGGGTGCAGGAGGCACCTGTCACTCCATGGGGTTCATCTGTGCACGTCCAGAGCTGCGGCTCTTCAGCTCCTGCGCTGGGAACCCGCAGCATTTTCAGTCCCACCCTGGGGGTGGCCCTCATGGACAGGCTCCTCCCAGGCCTCGGGCAGCCGAGCCCTGCACTCGGAACCGCGAGTCCAGCCCCTGGACCTGGACTGGTGGGTTCAGGTCGCCCTCTGGGACCCTCTCTGTTGCCTCTGACCTGGCAGCTCCAGCCCACCCCCACCCCCAATCTTTCAAGGCAGCAAACAGGCATCATGTTTGGTTCCTGAACTTCCCCAGATCCAGGGACCCCCATCTCGTACTCTGAGCAGCCCCAGGCCTGTAGTCCCAAGCTCCATGTGCACTGGCCCCAGCCCAGCCCGGTGGGTGCCTCTCTGGTCTGGAGGCAGATAGCCAGGCACCATGTCGGGGGCACAATGAGGTCCACGTGGGCTGTGGAGACCCTTCGTTTCCTGTTGACCTCTAGTCTTCACTGTGATGTGCTGGGGGAGGCAAGTGGGGTTTCCTCTGCACCAAGGCCTGCAGGGGGACCAGAGGGCAGGGTCCTTGTCTCTGTGTGAGGACAGGATGGTCCTGTCCCGCTGTGCTGGGGCTGAGAAGAGCAAGTCACTGCATCTTTGCAGGAGCCTGTTCTCCCTGTTTTCGGAGCAGGACGTGGAGGTGCAGGAGGCTGAGTGCATGGTGTACCGGGCACGTGGTGAACGGTGGTGTGGAGACGGGAGCCTGGGTGCGGTCACCTCTCCCTGTCACTCCTCCGGGGTCCTGTGCCCCCTCATCCTTCGACCCCCACCCCTACCCTGGCCCAGGCCCACAGTCGAGTCCTGGACTCTCCTGCAGGACCTCACTCCTGCCCTCACTGGTGAGGGACTCGTGGGTGGGACCGTCCGGATGGAGGAGCCTGGCCTATCTGCAGGGCCCTGGGGTTCAGGTGACCCCAGCCTGGCTGACCTGGGAGTGGGGCAGAGGTAGCCTGGGATGGTGGCATCGCAGTGGAGAAGTCTGGGGTTCACTCAGCAGGCGGGGGGCACCACGGAGCGGTTTGCACCAGGGGATGGTTGGATGGAGTTGTCCAAAGGAAGAGTCCCCTCAGCTGTGGAGACGGGACTCAGGAGGGGTGGGCAGGTGAAGGAGGAGACTGCTTAGCATCTGAGGTAAGAGGGATGACTGTAGTCTGACCGCGAGGGGACAGCGGCCCCAGGAAGGATGGGGCAGGAGACAGGCGGAGAACGGCGCGGGTGGAACTCGGTGCAGCCTTTGGAAGAGGAAGAGGAGGAGGGGTTGAAGAATGAGGAGCGAGGAGAAGGAGGAGGAAGGGGAGAAGGGGGAGGAGAGGACAGAGCAGTGGAAAATAGGGAGGCGCTGGCTGAAGTGGCGAGGCGCAGAGGCACTGCTGGTGGCGGGGCTCTCTGTCGGGCTTGAAACGGTCTCGAAACCAGCAGACTTGCAGTCTCTGGAGACGGTGGGGGTAAGGTGGCGGCAGGGCGTGGATGCGGACGCTGGAGTGAGGAAGCTTGGAGGACACTGGCATCTTACTTGGGGGCGGGGGGCAGGTCCTAGGGGCAGCACACTCCTTGCTTCCTTGGGGCTGTGCTAGACTGGCCATGCCTCCCCCATGGGGGACGGAGGTCAACCAGAACTCCAGGAGCTGCCTGCCAGGAAGCGGGAAACTCAGGTGACATTGCAACTTGGGCAGAGTAGACTGTGGGGTCTGACAGTGGGGAGGCTGTTGTTCTGGCAGCCGGATCCCTTCATCCCAGTCTGCCACGCCCTCCCTGGGACCCCTGGCCCTTGACTTGGATGCGAGCCTAGGGCACTGCAGCCTCGTGGGCGTGTCTGCCTGCCGCCTTATCTGTTTGGCAGCCTTGTCTGTCGTCCCGGGATGGCGATATTTGGCAGAAACTGAGTATGGCCTTCAAGCTTGAGAAGCCTCACTCCTGCTGCAGGAACACAGAAACTCTCTGATCACCAAGTTTTTGAGGCAAAGAAGAAGTAGACTCGCCAGCCCAAGAAGGTGCTGAATCGTGCCTGGGATGTGGCAAGAGTTGCTTTAGGCAAATTCAGCGAGCGCCTGGTTGCACAAGGTTGCTTAGCTTCGGTGAAGGTCTGACATGTCTCTGGAAGCATAATTACAGTTCCACCTGACGGACAGCCTGTGATGTCCACACCAGGAACTCCAAGGAGGCGGTGGGCGCGCTTTGTCAGAAAGGAGCAAGGAGCTGCTCCTCGCTGAAGACACAGCTCTGCTCTTCCTCCCTGAAAGCATGTCCTTTGAAGGTTGTTTGTTTTTTTTTTTTTTTTATTCCACCTGACGGACAGCCTGTGATGTCCACACCAGGAACTCCAAGGAGGCGGTGGGCGCACTTTGTCAGAAAGGAGCAAGGAGCTGCTCCTCGCTGAAGACACAGCTCTGCTCTTCCTCCCTGAAAGCATGTCCTTTGAAGGTTGTTTGTTTTTTTTTTTTTTTTCCCTGGATTAGGATTAGAAGGTCTGAGCTTTTGACCAAGTGAGCCAAGGTGAATTGTGGTTTTGTTCCTGGCGGGGCGCGCAGTGGGAATATCTCAGCCGGCGGGTGCAACACTGCAGGCTTGTTCGGTAGGAAGCCCTGCATCGGGTGGCATCTTTATTAAGTCACAGGCTGGTTGGGTCAGAAGCCTGTGTGTGTTCTCACGGTTCTGCTTCCCCTCCAAGCTCCCATCCAGGGAAATTCCAGGGACAGGCTGGCCTTGAGCAGCTGGGCCTGCTCTTTGTAAAGGGGCAAAGCAAGGTCTCCAGGCGAGGGCAGCACAGCTTGGGACGTGTGCAAATATCGCCAGGTGGTTTGGGAACCAGTAAGTTTTCCCCTCCAATCTGTTTCCTTTCATTTGATAAGAATGTTCAAACTACAGTGAATTAGTGCAGCCTATTTTTTGGAAGGAGAGATCCTTTTTCTATAGACGTTCAGAATGCAGTAACTCTTTATCTGATCCTTGGAGCAGGAACTGCTCTGCTCAGCTTCATCCAGGAGCCTTTGCAGGCAGCTAAGTGATCCACACCCATGGGCTCTTGCTTAACTTACTGGAAGCTGGGTAATAGCTGTGGGACTCGGCTCTCAAATGTTCCCCTTTGAATATGAACTTGATGTGTGCTGAGATAGCCACATTCCCATGCACACGGCCCACAGGGTGAGTTTGCTGTGTGTTATGGATAGCTTTTGCTATTGTGTCTTGGAGAACCCCATCAAGAAAGGTAATCATTTCATGTTCAATTACTGAAAGCTCCTTCAACCCCAGGTCACAGAGGTCAAAGTCTATTGTGAGTAGGGTTTCTTGGTTGGTTTTGAATGTATCTGCTGCACAAATGAGCTTTCACTGGGCATATGCAGGAGTTAGCTTCCATCTTGGAATGTGAAGTCAAGTGGGCCTTAGAAAGCATCACTACGAACAAAGCTAGTGGAGGTGATGGAATTCCAGTTGAGCTATTTCAAATCCTGAAAGATGATGCTGTGAAAGTGCTGCACTCGATATGCCCTGTCTCTTATACACATCTAGATGTGTATAAGAGACAGCCATTCCCTTCCCCAGAGATATTCCCAACCCTGTGATCAAACCCAAGTCTCTTATATCTCCTGCATTGCAAGTGGGTTCTTTAAACTAGTGCCACCTGGGTAGCCTAAATTACCGCATACTTGCCTTCATTATCAATTAAATACTTTGATTCCTAAACTTATCATTACTACCATTACTCTTAACATCTAGAAATGAATATGCATTTCCTATTGATTATAAAATATTTCTGGGCTTCCCTGGTGGCTCAGAAGGTAAAGAACCCACCTGCCAATGTAGGAGATGTGGGTTCAGTCCCTTGATCAGGAAGACCTCCTGGAGGAAGGCATGGCACCCCACTCCAGTATTCTTGCCTGGAGAATCCCATGGACAGAGGAGCCTGGAGGACTACAGTCCAGAGGGTTGCAGAGTTGGACACGACAGAAGCGACTTATCACACACACACACACATGAAATATTTCTGAAGATGTACCTGATATCCAAGAATCAAAAAACCTTAGTTTTATCTCTGGTTCTGCTTCTCAAGATTTATAATCCAAGAGAAACATTCTGCTTTATAAAGTATAGGAAATAATACTTGTATTACAGAGGTGTTGCATCACATGTTAGTTTGGGGACCGGACTTTTCAGAATAGACAGAATTCTAATTTTCTACAAAGTTGTTTTGGATACAGGTGAATCAAATTTTAATTATAGTATGATGATCATCACGATCACATTATATGGCACAGGTGGTGAAAAAAGTTTTTTATATCATCTAACCAAGACATTACTGAGGGTACCTTGACACTGAAGATCAAAATTAACCTCAAAAGTCTTCCCACTTTCAGTAGGTAACATAATATCTTTGATAATAGCTGTAGAGTTCATGCAGGGAATTTTATCTCCCAAACTAATGTCTGGGCAAAATTATTTTTCTAATATAGTATCAATCGCTGACTCGATGGATGTGAGTCTGAGTGAACTCCGAGAGATGGTGATGAACAGGGAGGCCTGGCGTGCTGCGATTCATGGGGTCGCAAAGAGTCGGACACGACTGAGCGACTGAACTGAACTGAACTGAGCTTCTCCTCTCCCCTCATGGAGACAAGAGGCTTGTTTTTTTTGTTTTTGCCCCAAAGAATGACAGTAAAAGTGATATAACCACTATGGACACTGAGTGTCCTGTAGGGAGCTTCATGAGTCATCTCCTTTAATCCTCATGGGAACCCCATAATAAACATGGAAAGCATTCTGCATTTGGCTCCTTGGAAACTGAGGCTAACAAATACAGTATTTTCCCAGACCGAGTTGTCTGCTGGGGGACGCACAGCTGGCGATATCATTACCAGACATGAATTTATGTCTTTCTGACTCCAGAGAAAACCACTGAGGCTGGAGATGCTCTGCAGCTGTGAAAGGCTGTTCAGGGGCAGAATTCCAAAGGACAGTGTCTCTCTGTGGCCCTGAAAAGCAGTGTTTTTTATGAGAAGCCCCCTTCCCTCTGTTTCCTGGGACATGGGTGTTCCTCTCTTTATATTGTCTTTCTCCTTCAAGCTGCAGCTCAAAGATGACTCTTAATTTGAGAGTTTCGTGGGTATAGTTATAGGGGTCCTCTGTGGAATGTTTCTCTTGTCCTGAGTTTTGTTTTCAAAGGCAAAGAAGATAGGAGATGGAGTAGGAAATGGCACCCCACCCTAATATTCTTGCCTGGAAAACTCCATGGGCAGAGAAAATTCCGTGGACAGACTCCCCATGAATCCATGGGGCCTCAAAAAGTCGGACATGACTGAGCGACTGAACACACACACACGCACACACACACACACACGGGCACACACGCAGAGGGACGCATCAGAGGGACTGTCCTCATTCCTCTTTTATTAAAAGGGCTTCTGTCCCAGAAGACACAGGGCCCTTATCATGGGAGACTCGCAGGGATCAGAGAGAAGGCATCACAGGGATTCCACCTGGGGTCCCTGTCACAGCAGTTTGCAGAAATCGTGTGCACGTACATGAAGGTGTCTCAGTGCAGCTTTGCCCTCATCAGATGCTCAAAGGAGTCCTGTCCTGATTCTAAAGATGCTGAGAGCCCAGCAGACTGACCCGGGGCCTCCTGCCGCCAGCCTGGACAAGTCCCCTCACCTCCCCGGCACCCTGTCTCTCCCTCTGTTCCATGGGAATGTTGACCATATTTGTGATTCATGTAAACTCAGCACTGAAGAACGTCCTTGGGGCTCTGACCGTATTAGACAAGGCTTGTCCGGACCCCACGTCAAGGCAGACTATGCCAGAAACCTTCACCAGAAGGGGGCTCCTGGCTCATGCCCTCATTGTCGCTGCCCCGGCAGGGTGCCCACCCTCCGGCAGAGGGCGCAGAGCCTGGACAGTTCAGCACTGGCTACCGGATACCTGGGGTTCTTTGTTTCCAGGAGACAGCTAGGCACAGGGGCAGAGGCGCATGGTGGCTCAGGAGGGCCTCCCAGCAGCGTGATCCCAAGAGAATCCCTTGCCTGTCAGCGCCTCAGTCTTCCTGTCTGTACAGTGGGGAGGGTAACCCTGCATGTGCCCTTGTTGTGAGAACTGAATGCATCCAAAGTGCTTGGGACCCAGTGGGCTTATACATTTTCAGAAACTCAGAGCTAAAAGTCCAGTGACTGCTGGGCTCAGATCCGTGGGAGTGTTATGGGCGGGGGGGGCACCCTAGCCCCTGGCACCATCCAGTCTACACCCGGCGGTGCCCTGCTGCCCTCTGGGTTTCCGAATGGGCACCTTCTCCTAGATGCCCACACAGCTGGGCAGCAATATGGCAGCTGAATCCTAGTAAAGGGAGCTGACTCACTTACACAGCACTTAGGCGCTGAGTTACTGTCCCTGCTGGGATCGAGAGAGTCTTGGTCCCTGACCTCAAGGAGTTAAAGTGCAGAGTTCTGGCTGGTCCTACACACTGTGGTTCAAACCCTGCAAGTGTAGACTGGGAGAAGGGCCATGAAATAAACTGGCCCGATGCTCTGCTGGAGAACATTCCATGGGGCCACAGCAGGGATTGGGGGAAAGGCCTTTCGTAGGAGCTCACCTTCCAGGCTGAGTCATGGAGGGTGGGAGGATGTCTGGGGGAGAGGGAACAGCATTTCCAGCAGGGAACACCATGTGCGAAGCCCTTGATGTGGGAGAGCTTGCCAATTCAGGGTAGCAAAGGAGGGCATGTGGAGGAGCATGCAGGGGGATGGCGGGGCTGAGGCTGGGGGAGCTGAGACAGGCGTGCTTGGGGCCCCCCAGTAAGTGCAAAGAGAGGTTCTGGGGACAGGTAAGCAGGGACATGGAACCTACCGTGACTTGTGATTACATGATAGAGTGCTGACCCTAGCAGAGGAGAAGGGGTGAGGTGGGAAGGGCCATGGGAGTCAGGTGGAGAGGGGTTTTATCTAATTGGGTTTCCATCCAGACCTCCCCGAACCTTCCAGAACAGCTCTCTCTATGTCCCAGCAAGAAGGTGGGCCTTGTTAGCAGGGGTGTCTCTGTTCCTGCCCCTGGCGGGGGTGGGAGGAGGGACACGATGTCTTTCTCTGCCCTGTCGCTCCAGGTGTGGAGGCCCGCTGTGAAGACCATCATTTCCCACCCTGGTTGCTTCCCTGGTATTTTCTCACCTCATTTCTAACAGTCCAACTAGCCTATTTTCAGTGTCGTCTTTGGGGTCTGATGTCTGCATTCCACTTTCTCCTGGAATTTCCTGGTCCCTGAAAGGGTAAACAGAAGGATGCTGTTGGCTCTAGCAGAAGGTCCTCTTCTTGCTGATGCCCAGAACTTGCCTGGGCTCTGCACACTCAGGCACTTGATATGTTTAAAGTTTCACTGGATTTCCTGAGAAAACTATAGAATGTATTTTGCAGAAGGGAAACCCCATCCACTACTGAAGTACATTTGCAAAAGAGAACTGGGCCACTGCTTTGGTCATGCCCGCCCTCTTCGAGGCTCTTTCCTGGGCATGACCCAGTCCCTTCTCTGAAGTCTAAATCTCAAGGTGGGTTCCTGAGTGGGGTCAGAGGAAGAAGGCAGCAGGGCCAGGGACACCCCAGGACACAGGCAGACACTGTGGAAATAATGTGGGGTGCGGAGGGGCCTGGCTCTGGACCAGGCCGCCTGCCCTGAGCCTTCACTCTGAGTCACGGTTCTCACTCCCATTCCGTGGCTGATGACACTTGGTTGAAACCGCCAACATTCCATTTAGGTGTGAAAAGTTAAACCTGTGTATTTCAGTTTCTTATTGTCCACATGAAGCTTTTGACTTTGAGAGGATGACCATCCTTTACATCAAAACCATCTTCATTATTGCTTTTATTTATGTAAACTTTTTATTGGAGTATGGTTGATTCAAATGCTGTGTTAGTTTCAAGTGGGCAGCAAAGTGAATCAGTTATACATATATGTATGAAAATGAAAGTGAAGTCCCACAGTCATGCCCGACTCTTTGCAACCCCATGGGCTGTAGCCCGCCAGGCTCCTCCGTCCATGGGATTCTCCAGGCAAGAGTACTGGAGTGGGGTGCCATTGCCTTTTCCAGGGGATCTTCCTGACCCAGGGTTCGAGCCGGGGCCTCCTGCATTGCAGGAAGATGCTGTACCGTCTGAGCCGCCATACCCACTCTTAAGTAGATTCTTTTCCCATACAGGTCATTACAGAGTATTGAGTGCTATACAGTAGATCCTTATTAGTTACCTATTTTTTTATATAGTAGTCTATATCTGCTAATCCCAATCTCCAATTTACCTCTCCCCTCTCATTCCCCCTGGTAACCAAAAGTTTGTTTTCTGTATCTGTGAATCTATTTCTGTTCTGAGATAAGTTCATTTGTATCCTTTTTTTAAAGTCCACACATAAGCAATATCCTATATTTGTCTTTTTCTGTCTGACTTATTGCTTTTATTTTTAAAGCAAATAACCAGAAGCCATTAATTTGATGGATTGATTTCATAATGTATCCAAACACGAAACTAAAAAGCAGTTAAATGAAATAGTCCTCATTGCCTGTTTAACAATGCATAGCTAATTAAGGGCTTCCCAGGTGGCAATTTGGAGGCACTTGACATGGTTTGACCTCCTTTTGGAGGCGCTTGGGAACCTAAGGACCCAGAGCCCTTACTGGGTCCCTTTTGTCCTGACAGAGTCCGTTTTGTCTTAAGAGAACCCAGAGGTTCCTAAGGGAACCTAAGGACCCCGAGTCCCTACTGAGTGGGTCCTGGACTACAGGTACAGAACCTGAGTCTTGGCCGTCACAACCGCATGCCCACCCCCATGCCCCCACACACACCCCTGCCTTCATGTCCTCACCTTCACCTCCACCAGCCCAGCTCACAGACACCTGGGCACAAAAGGAATTATAGCATCCACCCCCAGACCCTACTGGAGGCTGCTGAGGGTGGGACGCCCCCCACTTTAGGGTGGGGTGTGGAGGAGGGGGGGCGCCACAGCTGCCTTTGAGCGTGTCTTCTCAGGACTGTCTGCACACCTGTCTGCGTGCCTTTAGCATGTTTCCATCGGACAAGCCGGCACCCCTGTCCTCACCTCAGCCCGGCTGCTGACGCCTGGCGTGCAGAATGCTTGCCCACGTGGAGCTGTTCTAACAGCAGCTGACTTCCCTTCAGTCCTGCTCATGCGGATCTTCCTGCCCCTGATTCTTTCCAGCCCCTGTTCCTCTCTTGTTTCTCATGACAGTGGAATTTCTCCTTTGGATCTGATGGTCAGCTGCCTTAAATTTGCACTTGTTCGTGAACTTGCCTTTCAGAGCTGTGTATGCGTGTGTGCACATGTGTATGTGTGTGGTGTGTGTGTGCAGGTATGCATGTGGGATGTGTGCATGGCTGTGTGCACAGGTGTGCATGTGTGTGTGTGCACATGTAAGTCACCTTGTGGGCAGAGTCTGTTTTGTTCCTCATCGTTTATAGGAAATTCCCGAAGTCTTCCTGCTCCATACGCCCCAGGTCCTCTGTACCCCGCCTGTACTTATCCCCACGCCTTACCACATGCCAGATTCCTGAAGTGGTCCTACATCCCAAGCCCTCCCTACCTTGGTGCCCTCAAAATTAACCTCCTTGCTGGGGACAGCCTTATGCCCACTTGTTCTTGCCACCTTTGATTTTTCTTACCACCACTCACAAATCATTTCCAGAAACTTGGTGAACTCTGTCTAAATGGAGAGACCTGTATAATCCCAGTAGAGCACATCTTACCTTCCTTGCCCTTGTGGTTCTACCATCCTTTCTGTGTCTCACGAGCTGCTGTCCACCCTTGGGGACCACGAGCTTGTGGAGGGTGGCTTCCAGCTGCAATTGTCAATCTTCTGATGGCCCTGGGATGTGATGAGGCCCCTAACTATTTATCAGTGGATGACTGTCTTCGCAGACACATGTGGCATTGCTCATAGCAGAAGTTAAATCTAAGTGTGCAAAATGATGTTTGATGATGTCATTATTAAAACCCTGCTCTTCTGCCCCCTTTCTCTGATGCTTCCTTGAAACTGTGCTCCCCAGATCTCTGAATCCTTCACTGCAGCCAAGGCCCACTGGGAGGTGACTCAATGCAGCATCAGGTTTGGGAGGCTGGGCAGGCCTTCAGAGCACCCCCTGGCTCCTGGGCTGCTTCTCATGGGGAGCGCCCGGCAGCCTCCAGCTGCTCCTTCCCTCGGGGTGAGCAGAGGCCTCCTCCATCTGCTGGCAGGAGGAACCAGGTGACACTGGAAGTGACCTGACCCAAGAACCAGGGCAGCTTGTGTCCAGCTTTTTCTGCCTCTTCCAGCAGGAAGCAAACATCATGCTTGGAAAGACTCTTGAGAGGGATGGGCGACTCCCTTCTGCCTGCAGCATCCACAGGTCTGTTTAGCCCGAGCTGGCTTCACCGGTGGGCCAGGCCCAGGAGGAGCGGGTGTGCCTGGCTGCTCTTTGGAATCCCTTTCAGGCGATGCTGTTTGCTCTGCTTCCTGCCCAGGCTGCCGCCAGGGTGCACAGGCAGGGATCCTGCAGGCTTGTCATTCAGCTGAGCTGGCGTCAGCGTCACCGTCCGTGGATGGTGACACAGAGCAGAGCACCTTGGACTCTGCTCAGGGAGTGGAGAGGCACGTGGGCTTTCTCTTCTGAGGCTGCGGCCCTGCTGCCTGGCTCCTCCATCCTGGCTGGGCGCCGGCTGGGGCCCGTGGAGTTAGGTTTTAACTCAGCTGCCTGGACCGCGTCCTGGGATTTGCACTCAGAGTCCAGACAGTGTTAAACACACGGCCCACACCGTCTAGGATCGGCTGGCTTTAGGGGGAGCATCTGTGCCTCCTGCTTCAAGTTGAAGGGCCCTGAGTGTAAACCCCGCTGGTGTGGGACCTCACAGGCCTGGTCCTGACATTTAGGCAATGACTGTGTGATAGTTTTAAGATATAACTGCTTGGAACTCTGATTGATAACATTTGAGATGCCAGACTTTTTTTTTTTTTCATTTACTAAGTCTTTCCTGCCCGGGCACTCCCAGCTGCTGCTCGTCCTGGAGGGAGCACTGGGAAGATAAGTTGCTTGCTCAGTGACTCAGGCCCTGAAGAGCCCCCCAGGGGGCACCCAGGAGGGGTCCTCAGACTGGGGCAAAAGCTCAGCCCTCTGACTGCCATCTGCTTCTAGACTCAGGTGGCCCCAGCTGCCCAGCACCTGCACAGACTCTCCAGGGAGGAACCAGCTATTGGACCTGAACTTGGCTTCCCTAGACCAAGCGAAGGTCACTCAGGCCTGTGGGAAGAACAGGGGCCTCTGCTGGGTAGAGAAGGCTGGTGGTGCTGTGTTATGGGGAGATGCTGCTTATGATCGGAGGAGCCTGGGGGGTCCGTGCGCCTGGGCAGCTTGGGCTATTGAACTGGCCCATGGTCACCCCCTTGGACACACAGGCCTGAGGCGTTGTGCTGCTTCTGGGATGGAGGGGGTTCAAGGGGGAGGCTGCGGAGAGGTCTCATCGCTCTAGCTCCTTCTCAGCCCCCTGCTCCCAGCAGGGCTCCCTCCCCTGGGTGGCTCCAGCTTCTCTCCTTCCTTCCCTTCCTCTAAGGGGCCTGTGAGCCCCCACCGCATCAGGTCCTACATTTTTTGCCTTGCCCTCCAGTGCGCTCAGCCAGAGAAGCTTCTCTTGGGCAGAGGGACCCAAGAGGCAGAGACCGAGGGGTGCCCAAGAAAGGGAGTCTCAGCAGGAAGACTCAACAAAGATGAGGATGCAAACTTCATTTTAGTATGATGAGATGTGGTCTTGTTAGGAGTAATGGTCATGATCAAATCGTGGTACAGTCACACAACATGAAATTGGCCACGTTTGGCCGCATGCAAGCATGCAGTTCAGGAATGTTAAATGCGTTCACACTGTTTTCCAACCATCTCCAGAACCTTTTTCATCTGGAACCATCTACCAACTGGAACTCTATTAAACAAAAACTCTGTAAACCCATTAAGTGACACTGCCCATCTGCCCCCATCCCCTGGTAACCACCATTCTATTTTATGTCTCTATGAACTTGACTGTCCTGTGTTGCTTCTATAAGTGGAATCATGCAATCTGTGTCCTTCTGACTGGTATATTTATTATTCACTTGGCATTATGTCCTCAAGACTCATTCACCTTTTAACATGTGTCAGGATTCACTTCCTTTCAAAGGCTGGATAATATTCCATAATGTGCTTTTGCCACATTTTCATTTTCATTCATTTATTAATGAATTCACATTTCATTCACTTATTCATTCAACTGTTGATAGACTCTTGAGTTGTTTTCACCTTTTGGCTATTGTGAACAATGCTGCTCTGAACATGCGTATGCAAATAATCTTTTTAAGTCTTTATTTTTAATTGTTTTGGGGCATATACCCAGAGCTGGGGTTGTTTGGTCATATGCTAGTTCCATTTTTGATTTCTTGAGGAATCTCCAGACTTTTACACAGTGGCTTCAGCCGTTCACATTCCAGCCAACAGTGCACAGGGCTTTTAATTTCTCCACATCCTCACCATCATTTCCTTTCTGTTTTTTGTTTTTTGATACAGGCCATCTTAATCCTGACTACTGCTTACTTTAATTTTATACAATGGTGGTAGTTTGGGTCTATATTTTTCTGTGATTTGGTTTATTAGAACTGAAGTCCTACCATCCAGCTTTCTGTTTACCCACCTGGAAACTGAGGTCCAGGAAGGGGAGACTCTGCTGAGATAGCCCAGACCCGGATGGACACTCAGAATGACCTACGTGCTCTTTTCTGCTGCCTCCTGGTGCAGCCTCAGAGCTGGGTCAGCGCTTTCCTCTGCCCGTGTGCGCTCCGCTTCTACCTTTGTCATCTTTAGCTCAACCCATCAAAAGTCTGCTTCTGGCCATCTCCGATGGCTAGTCCTCTGCTGGCCCGTGTGGAGCCTTATGCTGGAGTCTGGTTGCCGTGCAGTGTACCCCGCCCCAGAGCCCGCTGCCTCCCTGACGGCCTCTCTGCCTGGCATCCTCTGCCACCTGGCTTCCACTTCAGCCCCCGTGCTGTGAACCTGGAGCTGGTACTGCCGTCTCCAGCCTTGCTTTTCCATCTGGTGTGTGCCCAGATGCTGCCCCCCTCACCTGACTCCTCGCCTGTTCTCCCAAGTCCTCAGGGTCCCCGCTGGCTGCGGATCATCTGGATCCTTGGCAGTGTTCTCACTGGGAGCTTCTTCCTGCAGCCGCCAGGCCCCTCCTCCAGACAAAACAGACATGAAACCACCCTCTGCTCCCTTCCACCTTATTGGTGACCTTGCAAAACTCATTTAGGCACTCCCCAAATGTCTGTGGGATACCTGTACATTTAGAGCCCATCTGAGCATGGTTTCCTCAGCTATAAAATGAGAACTGGAGATCTTATCCTTTAGAATATGAGGATCAGATGAGACAAAGTATATTTTTATTGTATTTATTTCTTGTGGCTGTTGAAACATAGTTGACTTAACAATATCATGCTCCTTTCAGGTATACAGCATAGTGATTCATGCATGCATGCACTGGAGAAGGAAATGGCAACCCACTCCAGAATTCTTGCCTGGAGAATCCCAGGGACAGAGGATCCTGGCGGGCTGCTGGCTATGGGGTCGCACAGACAAAGGGGGACACAACAGGCCAGTGCCCCTCAAAACTGTCTGTCTCTACCCAGGAGGACTTGGTGAGGAGCTCTATGGCGATCATTCAAGGGCAAGGTTGCAGACGTGGAGTGTGTGCAGGGCGTGCACTCCTTTAATCTGGCTTCAGGTGGTCTTTTGATGAGCTTCTCTGGTTTCTTTAATCTGGCCTCAGCTGGTCTTCTCTGCGGTGGAGAATGCTAGCATCTTCCATCTGTTGGGGAACTTAGTTTCATAAAGAGCTCAACGATACCGTCATGCGCATCCCCTGATGTAGAACCAGGACCTGCCCCAGCTGCACGTGTTTCTCGGCTGCTCCTCTGTGTCTCCTATCCCCTCCCTCCCTTCCTTCTCTGATTCGCAACAGTTTGAATCTGCCCTTTGGAAATCAAGAATGGTCATGGAGGCCGGAGTCTGTTCCCTACAAACGAGAAGCAGGGGACACAGAAAGACTACCTATTGTTAATTCCTCAAATCCACCCACACCCCAGGCATTGCTCTTGGTGTGAAACTTTTTCATGTTCACTGCTGAAAATCTGCAGATGTTATTTCTGTGAAATGAAAACAGACTCATGAAGTTATGAACAAATTAATATATATTAACTGTATATTTTTCTATCAGCTGCTTTACAAATTTGCAGTAAAACCATATGCCATTTTCATGTTAAGACAAGAGCCTCTGTTCTCAAGAGATGTTGTGATTGTTAATATAAACCAGCTCTGAGAGGCTCAGGTTTGATTGGTTCGTGGTGAGAGGTAAACACATTTTAAACTTCCCAGGTGCTTCTGCAGGCAGGTAGAAACCCCTGAGCTCAGCCGTGTGTGTCTGGAGGTCAGGAGTGCCTGGAGGATTCTCGGGAGACAGGGATTTGAGTTGTGTCTTCAAAGGAACAAAACCACCAGTCAGATGGTGAGGCAGAGCAAGCAAAGATGTCCGTGCTTCCAGGATCGGAGATCTGAGACCCATCACCAACCAAGTGGGGGAGAGCAGAGAGGGATCGAGAGGTGCGTGTGTAACAATCCAAGCTCGCTCTGCTCACTGCATGACAGACCGATGAATCTGAGAGATGAGATGATGAGTCCAGGAAGAGACTTTATTAGGAAAGCCAGCTGCCTGAGAGGATGGTAGGCTAGCGCCTCAAAATAACCATCTTCTTGGGGTCTGGATGCCAGGTTCTTTTATAGAGAGAGAATGAAGCAATGAGGAACTAAAGTCAAAAGGCAGAATAGAGAGGGAGAGGCAGTGGGGAAGTAAAATGAAAGGGTCTTCCGTCTTGCACAACATCTCCCAGAGAACGGCCAGCCTTTGGAAGGAGTGTGTTAATCTCGCCTATTAACAGACAGGCAGGGACAAACCATCTCTCCAGGAGTTGAACAAAGGCACTTTAGTTTACAGTCGAGCAGAGGGGCAGGGTCCTCCAGGCAAGCCATTGAGTATGATTATAATAATAAAAGCAATGAAAAGCAAGTCAAAGCAGCAGTTTCCAACATGAAATCAGAATTGGCTTTCTCCCTGCCACACTTGGAGAGCCCTGATTTTCAAGCTGTGGTTTGGATGTCCTGACGGCTCAAGGGGACAGGTCTGAGATAGCCTGAAGTCTACGGGTCCAGATGGACACATTCAGCTAGGCTTTGTTCAGAGGTTTTCAGGGCGCAAGCAGATCTTTGATTTTTGCTTTGTTTTGAAAAGAGTCAGAAATTCATTTTGTTCACCTGAAATGCTCTAGTGTTCTCAGTGTTGGCCAGCTTGCATGGGTACACATGTGCACTCACACACGTGCACACCACGGCAGGCTGGATCCACAGAATCCAGCGCAGAAGCCTCTCTGGGCATCTGTGCAGCCCATGGAGGGCAGCTTCATCATCATGCAGTCAGGGGTGCTGTGTGCAGAGCAAGGCAGGAAAGATGGAGGTCCCCCTGGTCGCACTCAGCACATGTTTGTGGAATGAAGGATGGGTGGCAGGAGACTGGCGTGAAAGAAGAGGCTGCATTTGTGTAGACCTCGGTGATGAAGGCTTGGTTGGGGGATGGCAAGAGAAGAAATCGGGGATGGAAAGACTGACTCAGGGTAGTGGGGACATCATTTATTTGAGGAAACCTGGAGCAGTGGACATTGCTTCTGTCTTTTTTGCCCCCATCTCAGAGTGCTGGGTGAATGAACAAATGCCTCCTTTTCAACAGCGCTCTTTGAAGGAGTTCAAGGCAGCTTTCTCTCTCTTTCTTTTTTTTTTTAATTGAAGTATAGTTGTGTTTCAGGTGTGAAAAGTGATTCAGTTATACACGTATGCTGCTAAGTCGCTTCAGTCGTGTCCAACTCCGTGCGACCCCATAGACAGCAGCCCACCAGGCTCCCCCATCCCTGGGATTCTCCAGACAAGAACACTGGAGTAGGTTGCCATTTCCTTCTCCAATGCAGGAAAGTGAAAAGTGAAAGTGAAGTCGCTCAGTCGTGTCCAACCCTCAGCAATCCCATGGACTGCAGCCTTCCAGGCTACTCCGTCCATGGGATTTTCCAGGCAAGAGTACTGGAGTGGGTTGCCATGTATATATATATATATAAAATTTTTCCTTACTGTTGTTGTTCAGTAGCTCAGTTGTGTCCAACTGTTTGTGACCCCATGGACTGCAGCATGCCAGGCTTCTCTGTCCCTGTCTCTTATACACATCTAGAATACTGGAGTGGGTTGCCATGTATATATATATATATAAAATTTTTCCTTACTGTTGTTGTTCAGTAGCTCAGTTGTGTCCAACTGTTTGTGACCCCATGGACTGCAGCATGCCAGGCTTCTCTGTCCCTCACCATCTCCCGGAGTTTTCTCAAACTCATGTCCATTGAGTCGATGATGCCATCCAACTATCTCATCCTCTGTTGCTCCCTTCTCCATCTGCCCTCAATCTTTCCAAGCATCAAGGTCTTTTCCAGTGAGTTGGCTCTTTGCATCAGGTGGCCAAAGTACTGGAGCTTCAACTTCAGTATCAGTCTTTCCAATGAATATTCAGGGTTGATTTCCTTTAGGATTGATTGGGTTGATCTCCTTGCTTATTAGAAAATATTGAGTAGAGTTCCCTGTGCTATACAGTATATCCTTGCTATTTATTTATTTTATATAGCCTATCTCTCTGCCTTGACTTTTCCATCTGTAAAATGGCCCAATATCTGGTCTTCCTGATAGTGGTTGAAGAATGCACTGGTTAAATTTTAAGGCTCTGAAACCAAATTGTCTGTAATCTGAGAAAGATGTGCCTGTACTTCATATCTATAAAACAGGAATGGCAGTCCCTCCCTGGAGTGTTATTGTGAGGACTAAATGAATTAACTATACAGTCCTTAGGCCAGAGCAATATATGTTTGCTACTTTATTTCTGTAAGTTTAAAGGGGAAAAAAATGCAATACATTAGAATAAAGCATAAAAATATGATATAGGTCTAAGGTTTTTTCATAAGAAAAAAGAATTAATTTATATTTACTTGTCAGGTTAGAGGATGAGACCCAAGTGTCACTCCTAAGGTTTGTGTTAACCAGTGGCATGAGTGGTGATGGTTTGAGGCCTCATCTGAACCTCACTTGCTGTTTTCCCCCATTTTGAGATTACCTCTTTCATTTTACAAGTAATATATAGAGAAGTGATACTATAGAAAATATTAGGACATGCATAGAAGTGAAAATAGCAAAACAAATGTCATGGTACCCGTCACCTGTATGTCACTGTTGCTAAATCTTTGCTTTGTCTTTCTAGACTGTTTTATGGTCTATTGCTATGTCTATTTCTCTTATAAAAAGCATTTCTCAAAAAAGTATTTTGAAGTTTGTTTTCCTAAAATGTCTGTATTTAACATTTTAGAACATCAATTTATATGTTTCAAGTATATTTATTCTTTTACTTCTCCAGTTTTCCCAGCACCATTTATTGAAGAGACTGTCTTTTCTTCATTGTTTATTCTTGCCTTTTTTGTTGTAGATTAACTGACCATAGGTGTGTGGGTTCATTTCTGGGCTTTCTGTCCTGTATCTTTGATCTATAATTCTGTTTTTGTGCCAGTACCATACTGTTTTGTTTATTGTAGCTTTGCAGTGTAGCCTAAAGTCAGGAAGCCTGATTCCTCAAACTCTTGTTTATCTTTCTCAAAATAACTTTGCCTATTCATGGTGTTTTGCATCCCCATACAAATTTTAAAATTTATTGTTCTAGTTCTGTAGAAAATGCAGTTAGCAATTTGATAAGAATTGCATTAAATATGTAGATAGCTGCATTGAATCTGTAGATAGTATAATCATTTTGACAGTATTCTTTTTAACTGGAGGATAATGGCTTTGTGAGCTTCCCCAGGGGCTCAGCAGTAAAGAATCTGCTTGCAACACAGGAGACATGGGTTCAATCCCTGGATGAGGAAGCTCTCCTGAAGGAGGGTCTGGCAACCCACTTCAGTATTCTTGCTGGGAAAATCTCATGGACAGAGGAGCCTGACAGGCTACAGTCCATGGGGTCACAAAGAGTTGGACATGACTGAAGTGTCTGAGGATATACACACACAATTGCTTTACAATGTTCTGTTGGTTTCTGCTGCACGATATGAATCAGTCACAACTATATAGATATAGACAGAGATAGAGAAAAAGAGAGATAGAGATAGATATATGCCCTCCCTCTTGAGCCTCCCTCCTATCTCTGCCCCGTCCCACCCCCTAGGTTGTCACAGAACCCCAGGATGGGCTTTCTGTGTTATATAGCAGTATCAGTTCTTCTTAATAATCTAAAATGAAAAAAGAACATACATACGTATGACTGAAACACTTTGCTGTACCTGAAGCACATTATAAATCAGCTACAGCCCAATGTAAAATAAAATTAAAATAAAGTATCTTTAACCAATACCAGTATAACATTGTTTTTATACTGTCATGTATTGAAATTCCCTCTTGTTGACCTGTGGTTCGAATATCTTATATTTGTTTGCCATTGTAAATTGTACTGAGCATCTTTGAACCTCCACAATGCATTCTTGTGGGAATGTTTCCTTAGGATAAATATCTAGAAATGGAATTCTGATGTCTGGTGCTCTGAGACAGAATGCCCCAGCACATTGCTGTGCAGAAGTTAATCATTGAGGGCTCACATAGCTGGAGGAGGGCAGATGGGAGGAGAGCGAGGTGAGTGGGACAAGGCCCTGGAAGCCAGACACACCTCCTCCCCAGGCCTCCAGGGGCGCTCGGATCTAACTGACACTCAGTATTCTCAGTTGCAAAATATTTTGAATGACGTGAGCTTCCTGAGGGTATTGTTAGCATAGGTCCTGAGGCTGAGTAAATGCCAGTTCCTATATAATAGCCAGGGTCTATGTAAAATGAAACACTTATATAAGGAAGGGCTTCCCTAGTGGCTCAGATGGTAAAGAATCTGCCTACAATGCAGGAGACCTGGATTCAATTCCTGAGTCAGGAAGATCCCCTATATAAGTAAGGAACATATAAACAAATGTGTACATGTATATACATACATATACATATATACATGCATGCATGCATGCTAAGTTGCTTCAGACACGTCTGACTCTTTGCGACTCCATGGCCTATAGCTTCACCAGGCTCCTGTGTCCATGAGATTCTTCAGGTAAGAATACCAGAGTGGGTTGCCATCCCCTCCTCCAGGGGATCTTCCTGACCCAGGGATCAAACCCATGTCTCTTATGTCTCCTGCATTGGCAGGTGAGTTCTTTACCACTAGCACCACCTAGGAAGACCCATATACATACACATATGTATATATTAAAAAGCAGAGACATTAGTTTGCCAACAAAGGTCCGTCTAGTCAAGGCTATGGTTTTTCTGGTAGTCATGTATGGATGTGAGGGTTGGACTATAAAGAAAGCTAAGAACCAAGGAATTGATGCTTTTGAACTGTGGTTTTGGAGAAGACTCTTGAGAGTCCCTTGGACTGCAAGGAGATCCAACCAGTCCATTCTAAAGGAGATCAGTCCTTGATGTTCATTGGAAGGACTGATGTTGAAGCTGAAACTCCAATACTTTGGCCACCTGATGCGAATAACTGACTCATTGGGAAAGACCTTGATGCTGGGAAAGATTGAGGGCAGGAGGAGAAGGGGACAGAGGATGAGATGGCTGGATGGCATCACCGACTCAATGGACATGAGTTTGAGTAAACTCTGGGAGTTGGTGATGGACAGGGAGGCCTGGTGTGCTGTGGTCCATGGGGTCGCAAAGAGTTGGACCCAACTGAGCAACTGAACTGAACTGATGTATATATTTTATATATAAGTATAAAGTATATATAAGTATAAATATAAAAATATAAAGTATATATAAATATATATAAGTATATACATATATATAAAATAAGACTTTGTATAAGGTTGGTTGCCTTCCTTGAGTAATCTGGAGGAGACAAAAATTCCCAAGTATGTTCATCAGGGTGTGCGATTTACTGTCAGATGTTTAGAAATCTACAAGGTGAATTAAGAATTTAAAGCAGAGTCAGAAATAAGGTGAAGACCAAGGAGGCGCGGGTGGGTGTTAAAACATCATCGAAGCCCTTGCCTCAAAACTGCTACCTCTGTCCACAGTGCCCATGTCTGTGGGTGTCAGCCTGGTGGATTTTCCGGGTAATTTCATACATCTTAATGTAGTCCCATCACATCCTCAGTATCATGGACTCATAGATTCCAGATCTTCAGCTAGTCATGGATCTGGAGCTGGGTCAGCGATTTCAGCTAGAGTGACATAGACAGCTGGGAAGCCCCCTTAATTAGCTGGAATTTGTGACCCACTCAATGGTTCAGAAAGGACTGGTCCAAACAGATTCTTCCACACCAACCCATCCCAAGAGGGGAACACACTTTAGGCTGTTTCTTTCCAGGAATACATACTTTCAAAATGAATTCTCCATAGGGAACAAACTAGTATCTGCCAAGGGGGAGGCGGGAGGGGGAAGGATGGAGTGGGTGGTCGGGACTAGCAGATATGTAAGCTTTTATATATAGAATGGATAACTACTGTGTAACACAGGGAACTATATTCAACATCCTGTGATACACCATAAAGGAAAAGAAGACGAAAACGAATGCATTACATGTATGACTGAGCCTCGCTTGGCTGGTACAGCTGAAATTAACACAGCACTGTAAATCAACTCTGCTTCAATTAAAAAAACGTGCTCTCCACTTTGCTTAGTTGTCCATTTTCTCTTAATGTTGAAGAGTGCCAATATGTTGATTTTTTTATTGAAGTATATTTGATTTACAATGTTTCTGGTGCCCAGCAAAGTGATTAAATTATACATACACACATATATATTCTTTTTCAGATTATTTTGGTTTTAGGTTGTTACAAGATATTGAACACAGTTCCCTGTGCTATACAGTAGGTCCTTGTTGTAATATACTGATATTTAAAAGTTCCTGTGACCCAGAAGGCCCTAAGTACTTACAAGAATGGACAATGAGGAGCGAGGGTCTTTAGAAGGTGCTGGCTGTCAACAGCTTTGTTGACTTCAGGTTGGAAGCTTCCACCTCACTCATCCTTCCTCTTGTCGCCTTTCCAGGAAGAAGATGAAGGCTCGCGCTCCCCCGCCTCCTGGGAAGCCTGCCACCCCCAACTTGCGTAGCGGACAGCGATCTCCTCGCAGAGCATCCCCCGGGCCCCCGCAGAACCAGCTCAGCAGAAAGCATTCGCTGGACGGCGGGGTGGTGGCCATGACCGTGGTGCTGCCCAGTGGGCTGGAGAAGAGAAGTGTGGTCAACGGGAGGTGAGGGCCCGGCCGGGGCCAGTGGCGGGGAGGGCCGCAGTGCAGTGTGCAAGGCCTTGGGGAAGAGCAGTGTGGTCAACGGGAGGTGAGGGCCCAGCCGGGGCCAGCGGGGTGTGGGGGGGCGTGCCACAGTGCAGTGTGCAAGACTTCGGGGTGTAAATTTGGGCCTAGGAACAACATGCAGGGTCTCACCCTCCCGGCTGGGTGCCAGCGAGCTCACCACACTCACCCTGATCCTGGGTGCCGCACATCTCACTCCTGTTGGAGGTCGGCTCAGAGAGGAGGGCGGTCTCAGGCCCACAAGCCGACTCCAGGTAGGTGACTGCCACCCGGGGCAGGGCCGGCCCCCCGGCCCCGACACGGCACAGCTGGGAGCAGCCCCTGAGGGACCATCCTCAGATCCCCTTACAGACTGACTCTCAGAGGTGTGACTGCAACCGCTTATGAACGTCCCAGATGAAAACAGTGCGAGCTTACATGAAGGGATGCAGCAGGACGCAGGGAGTTGACATTGACGGGAATCAATTTCCAAACCCCTGATTTCCACCTGGATCCTTATTGAGAGCTGATCTGCTTGTCGAGCTGCCTATAGCCAAGGTCACACCCACCACCCAAGCTAAATTAGGGTTAGGGTTAGGGTTAGACCTGATCTGCCTGTCAAAGTGCCTGTAGCCAAGGTCACAGAGTGACTTGTTTCCCATCCCTTCCCAGTTGTAAAAGATACAATGAAAGCATTTATAATATTCCAGAGTATTGATACTAATAGAATTTTAATAGTTTTTAATGCTAATAGAATTTCTCGTATGATGTTTGGTATTTATCAAAATGGATCATAATCACATTGTTTAATCATTTTTGTACTACTGTTATTAGCTCAATCTGTAATTTAAAAATTTAACAAAATCATAGGAAACAATTCCATCTAAATGTTTATACACTTTGTTATGTAGAATATGATAGAGTAATCAGTTATAAAGACATTCAAGCACAAAAATATTTTTGTATGATTCTGAAATAAGAGTGAATGGGAGTTGTATTTCTAGGAAACCAAGGGAGGTAAGAAATTTGAAGAAATCTTCAAAAATCGTTTGCTTGAGAATTTTAAAAATGGATAATGGATAACCACATCACTCTGGGTGTTTTTATTCTCATCGATACATTGAAAAGAGCGATATAACAGTTTTATGTTAAAATATTCTGATTCTATTTAAAATTGCATCCTTTGCAACTACTTTAGTTTTATAAAGAAAATTTCAGGTAATGATTTACTGGAGCAAAGCGGTTCACAGGTTTTTAAAATTATTTTATGCACCATGTACACAAAAATTTGAGGAACATTGCTCCTGGCCTTAATATTTTCCTAGGATACAACATCTTTACCTCTAAGAGGTGATGCCAAATAGCGTTTCAAAGTGATACTATTGGGGAACACTAGGACATGCTCCTCTGTGGGGGCCCTCCTTGTGGCTGCCTCCCAGCAGAAGGGCCCGGAGCCAGGAGTTAAGACCCACACTGGATTCCTGTGGCCCAGCATCCATAGAAGGGAGGAGTTCCTGTGGGCAGATTCATGCTAGAAATGCTCAGGTTTCTGGAGTGTCTGTGTTTCTTCTTTTACAGAGTGATCTCTGTCCTAAGTGTACTTTTCTCACTTAAACTTGGGAAACAGGCCATATTATCATAGGTTTAGATGCATGTAAGCCAGACTTCAACAGTATATGAACGGTGAACTTCAAGTTGGTTTTAGAAAAGGCAGAGGAACCAGAGATCAAATTGCCAAGATCCGTTAGATTATAGAAAAAGCAAGAGAGTTCTAGAAAAACCTCTATTTCTGCTTTATTGACTATGCCAAAACCTTTGACTGTGTGGATCACCACAAACTGTGGAAAATTCTGAAAGAGATGGGAATACCAGACCACCTGACCTGCCTCTTGAGAAATCTGTATGCAGGTCAGGAAGCAACAGTTAGAACTGGACATGGAACAACAGACTGGTTCCAAATAAGGAAAGGAGTATGTCAAGGTTGTATATTGTCACCCTGTTTATTTAACTTACATGCAGAGTACATCATGGGAAACGCTGGGCTGGAAGAAGCACGAGCTGAAATCAAGATTTCCAGAAGAAATATCAATAACCTCAGATATGCAAATAACACCACCCTTATGGCAGAAAGCGAAAAAGGGCTAAAGAGCCTCTTGATGAAAGTGAAAGAGGAGAATGAAAAAGCTGGCTTAAAGCTCAACATTCAGGAAACTAAGATCATGGCATCCAGTCCCATCACTTCATGGCAAATAGATGGGGAAACAGAGGAAACAGTGGCAGACTTTCTTTTCTTGGGCTCCAAAATCACTGCTGATTGTGATTGCAGCCATGAAATTGAAAGACGCTTTCTCCTTGGAAGGAAAGTTATGACCAACCTAGGTACCATATTAAAAAACAGAGACATTACTTTTCCAACAAAAGTCCATATAGTCAAGGCTATGGGTTTTCCAGTAGTCATGTATGGATGTAAGAGTTGAACCATAAAGAAAGCTGAGTGCCGAAGAATGGATGCTTTTGAACTGTGGTGTTGGAGAAGTCTCTTGTGAGTCTCTTGGGCTGCAAGGAGATCCAACCAATCCATCCTAAAGGAAATCAGTCCTGAATATTCATTGGAAGGACTGATGTAGAAGCTGAAATGCCAGTACTTTGGCCACCTGATGCAAAGAACTGACTCATTTGAAAAGACCCTGATGCTGGGAAAGATTGAAGGCGGGAGGAGAAGGGGATGACAGAGGATGAGATGGTTGGATGGCCTCACTGACTCAATGGACATGAGTTTGAGTAAACTCTGGGAGTTGGTGATGGTCAGGGAGGCCTGGTATGCTGCAGTCCATGGGCTCCCAAAGAGTCAGATACAACTGAGCAACTGAACTGAACTTAATTTTATCGGTGAATGTATTAGAGTTTATTCACCATTATTATATTAATATTTGGACTCAATTTCTAGTTATGTTTTAGCAAATCACTTTATTGAAGTATGATTAACCTATAAAAGCTGCCACATTGAATGTGTATGACTTAATGAGTTTGTGAATAAGTGTACACATGTGAAACCATGACTTCTATCAGTCTAGTTGCATTTTTTTTTTTTAAGAAAATGGACCCACAGATCCTGTCTTAAATTACACACAGGTCTGGTTTTATAAATGCACAAGGAGAGATCTACTTGAAAACTAAAAACATTATTTTGAAAAATGTTTTCAAACTGAATATATTCTTCCAATTTTATCTTTAGTTTTCATTTTCTTCCAAAGTAGAAGTTATCACGGTGCCATTTTGCAATGCAGCTATGAGAACAGGTTCAGCCATAGAGATTAAGTGTTAAAATAGATTTCTCTTTCCAGAGTAGTAAATACTTATCCCTTCCCAAGGTTTCCTGCAGCAGCCTGTGTGCTCCCTTAGCAGCTTGTAACTTGCTGACGCTGCTGCTTCTTGCTGCAGGAATTGGTTTTATGTTTCCTACTCTTTAATAATATAAGAGTGGGCCAAAGTCACATCCTGACCCTTGCTGAAACCAGATCGCCTAGCTGTTTATCAGTGTGATTTCTCTCTTCATTTTACCAGAGAACATGCCCACCTTTTTGCAGGATAAGCAGGTCATTTATAATTTACAGTTAGTACCTTAACCACACTATTGCCAACCATGGAAGATTCTCACAAGGAAAGCACATTAGTACAGAAAGTCTGGTATATTCTGCATATGGCAGTGATTCTTCTTTCTGTCTTTTTCTAAAGTTTCCTTTGGATTTAAAAACACAGGTCCCAGTCTGTTCTTAGATGAGACATGGGAGCGGGTGTTCTGGAACTTTCTTAAGGAAGATGCTCTGGTAGGTGCGCTTTTAGGAAGGGTGCTGTCAGCCCTGCTCAGGGTCCCTGCGAGGAGAATGCTGGTCCCATCACTCTAACCGGAGGACAAGTAGAGAGAAGGTCTTTGAAGGGACAATGGCCTTAGGCAAAAGGGCGCTTCATAAATGGTGTCAAGCATTCACGTGTTGGGGCTGTGCCATCCTGATGTGGTCAGCTAACTCCTGTCCAGTTGGCTTGCATGCCCCAGGGGCCTGGGACAGGAGAAGGCAGCATTCCCTTCTCAGAGCACAGGAAACCTTTCTCGGTGTTCAGTGCTGCGATTTTGCTGCTGCGGGCTGTCAGACCCCTTTTCTAATAACTGAGTTTACAACTCTGCATGGATTTGCGGGTCCCAGGCCTTGTCAACAGCATAAGACCCCCGTGGCATAGGTATGGTCCTCAGTGCCTCTTCTGGAGAGAGCTCACCTGCTCCCAGGTGAAGGGGAAGGGGAGCGAGCCCAGCCCTGGTCTTCCCTCCTTCACCTGCCCGGCAAGGTGCGGGCCGTGCCCCCCACAGAGGAAGGAGAGGAGCTGGCTTCTCTTCAGCACCAGGACATGAAGGGATGCAGCTGGGAAGGGCAGTTTTGGCACAGGGGACTCTGCCAGAGGAGCATTTTCTATGTAACAGGCTAACAGTCAGGTTTGGTTTAGTTTGATTTACATTTTTACTTAAAGAATACCCTTTTTTAAAAAGTCTTTATTTTTCAGAGCAGTTTTAAGTTCACAGCAAAATTGAGAGGAAGGCAGTGATATTTCTCACATACCCCCTGTATATGCCTGACTTTCCCCACCATCACATCTCTCACCAGAGTGGTTCATCTCTTCTAACTGATAAACCAGCACGCACACATCATTTCCCCTGAAGTCCATAGTTTACACCAGGGTTCACGCTCCATGCTATACATTCTGTGGGTCTGGACAAATGTATCATGACATGTCCACCATTATAGTGTGATACAGAGTATCTTCATTACCTTAAAAATCCTCCTACAGAAAATTCCTGGGATATAAACCCTTATGTGACATTAACAGGAGGTGAATCTTATTGAATTTATAATACATTTGATTATCCTGGTCCTAATTCACCATTTATAGTGACTACCTCCCAAATGCTTATGCCTTATTAAGTCACTGCTTCTTTGAGCTAAATCTAAAGAGTTAAAAAAAAAAAAGCACAATCATTCTGTTGATGCAGAATGTCATCAAGAGTTTCCAATTACTACTAAGTTTCTTCATGAGAATCTTTCCTACAAGGAAATAGCCTGGTTAAGGGGCTGATCATAAACTCTCACCTCCTTGCTTACCCTGTGAAAAGGTGGGGGTAGTCTTTACTGAGCCCATGATTTAATCTTTCATAGAAGATGCTGTTACTGTTTTGGATTTGGTGCTAAACCAATCATCCTAGGAGACAGTCTCCTTTTGTGGGAGACCGAGCAGACTGGGATCCAAACAGACTCAAAAAATGGAAATGATCATTTATTCATTACTGACCTCTTAGCTTTCATGAGACACTGAGAAGAGGACATCCCAGCAAACAGAAGGAAATAAATAGCATTTGCAAAAGGACTAGTTTGTGTGAGAAGGGGAAAGTTTAGTGTTGCTGGAACCTGGATTGAGCAGGGAAGATGAGTGGGCCTGGACTCGAGGGCCAGCCAGGTTCCAGGAGCCTCCTGGCCTGGCCAAGATTACATGCGCCACCGGGAACACACAGTTCCACTCCAATGCTGGGCAGGTCAAGAGAAAGCTGGTGCATCAAAGCATACATTTAACTTACACGTAGGAAACAATAGTTCTGCATTAAAGGTAGCATGCAAGCTTCACAAGTATTTTTTTTAAAGAAGTATAGCCAATTAACAATGTTGTGATAGTTTCAGGTGGACAGTAAAGGGACTCAGCCATACATATACACGTATCCATTCTCCCCCAAATCACATGCACTTTAAAAAACAAACACTGACAGGCAACTTTAAAGATTTCTGGGCTGTGTCCCAGGTCCCCCAGCGGGCTGGTTGACTCAGCTACTGAAAGAGAAACAGAAAACAACCTGCCCCCATCTGACCTGGACACGGGAAGCTTTTAGACTCTCACGTCACGTGACCTCCAAGATAGAGATTAATGACGCTGAGGTTGCAGTTAAGAAAAACACAAGTTTTCATGATTGGAACCCAACCAGAATGCACCCCTTGTTGCTGGATGCTGCGGTGCCCTCTTCCTTCCGGGCGTCTTTCTCCAGGAGCACCAGAGACCCTGAAAGGCCTGGCTAGCCGTTTGGAGCTCGGGGCTTTAAATGCCAGTCAACAGCCACTTTCACAGTGCATGACAGCCACCCCGTTTTCTGAGGACACTGTCCAGAAAAGTGTGGGGTAGAAAGTGGTAACTCAGATCACGCTTTCCATGAGCCTGGGGAGGAATCACCTGAGTGGGAGGCCCTCTAGGAAACGTGAGATGAACTGATGCTTTTGGGCCCGTGTCCTCGTGTCCACCCCTATACCTGTATCCAGCCCCTTAATGCGACCCAGATCAGTCTGCACTAGGCTGCCGTGTCTGTTCGAGAGCCACAGGAAGAGGCATGCAGGCCAGAAGGGTCTCCCACGTCTGAGCGCCTCTCGCACCCCAAACCTCCCCACTTTCCTGCAGAAACCCTCTGGCCTGGCCTGGGTCCCAGCCTTCAGAAGCAACGCTATGACCCTTGGCTGGTCTAGCTGAGTCGGTAATGGGCCCTGTGCTCACAATTTCAGCACATGCCATGGACAGGGTGTGGTGGTGCTGAATCTTATTATTATGGTCTTTCTCTTTTTTTTGCTTCCCCCTTCACCAAATTGAATGATAAATTTGAGAAAACAGGTCTCCGGCACATAAAATTTTCTTCTTGGGAATCTCTCCTCTCCCCTCCCTCACAGGTGTTTTGTTGAGAATTGCTTCCACCCTAAAGTGTTGGCAACATCACTGCAGCTTTGTCATCAAAGATGACAGATGAGCAAGAGCAGCCGGGTGGGTGCTGACCCGCTGACTGTGGAGGAGAGCCAGTCCCCTGGTAGAGATGGGGGCACCCAATTCTTTATCCAGACAGAACCGAATACTACACCACTCTCCTGCTAGCACATGCCAGGATACGTCCTAGATTCTGCTATTACTAGAAGAGTTCATTCTCTGTGATGGAAAAGCCCCAGAGTGGGTCTGCACCCTTTCAGGTCAAATTCGATCTTTCAAACATGTTACCAATTAGTGGGTTCGAAGAACAGAAGATTACATTAGCCGCTTTGGTATTCTTTGCGGTTTCTCGTCTAAGATTAATTCAACTTTTTGTTTGAGAATGTACCCATATGGGTCTATTTGGTGGCAGTAGACTATGGATGTGGGCTTTCCCGGTGACTCAGATGGTAAAGAATCAGCCTGCAATGCCAGAGACCTGGGTCCGATCCCTGCATCNGAAGAACAGAAGATTACATTAGCCGCTTTGGTATTCTTTGCGATTTCTCGTCTAAGATTAATTCAACTTTTTGTTTGAGAATGTACCCATATGGGTCTATTTGGTGGCAGTAGACTATGGATGTGGGCTTTCCCGGTGACTCAGATGGTAAAGAATCAGCCTGCAATGCCAGAGACCTGGGTCCGATCCCTGCATCAGGAAGATGCCCTGAAGAAGGGAATGGCTACCTAATCCAGTGTTCTTGCCTGAAGAATTCCATGGACAGAGAAGCCTGGCAGGCTACAGGCCGTGGGTTGCAAAGAGTCGGACTCGACTGAGCAACTAAGCACAGCATCACAGCCGATTGTGGGNCTGGGTCCGATCCCTACATCAGGAAGATGCCCTGAAGAAGGGAATGGCTACCTAATCCAGTGTTCTTGCCTGAAGAATTCCATGGACAGAGAAGCCTGGCAGGCTACAGGCCGTGGGTTGCAAAGAGTCGGACTCGACTGAGCAACTAAGCACAGCATCACAGCCGATTGTGGGTGTAGTTTAGAGAGGTGAAGTGGCAGTCGGCATCTTATGGGACCAGGGTGCCAACCCCACGTCCCTCATGGAAACCAGGGGAGAGTGGTCCCCAACCGCCAGGATGACGAGAACGAGAGGGAGCAGTGTCATCTGCACAGAATGGCTCTGGGCTATGGGGGACACATAGAACATGCTAACAATAATAGGTCATTATTATAGCATCCTTAGGAGAAGGCGATGGCACCCCACTCCAGTGCTCTTGCCTGGAAAATCCCATGGGCGGAGGAGCCTGATGGGCTGCAGTCCATGGGGTCGCTAGGAGTCGGACACGACTGAGCGACTTCACTTTCACGTTTCACTTCCATGCATTGGAGAAGGAAATGGCACCCCACTCCAGTGTTCTTGCCTGGAGAATCCCAGGGACGGGGGAGCCTGGTGGGCTGCTGTCTCTGGGGTCGCACAGAGTCAGACACGACTGAAGTGACTTAGCAGCAGCAGCAGTAGCATACCATCCTTAGAACTCTCTTTCCTATGCTGACTTTTCCATGGAAGTCTCTTTTTCATGGGACTTTGGTGTCTTGAATATGCTATCTAGGTTGGTCATAACTTTTCTTCCAAGGAGTAAGCGTCTTTTAATTTCATGGCTGCAATCACCATCTGCAGTGATTTTGGAGCCCCCAAAAATAAAGTCTGACACTGTTTCCACTGTTTTTCCATCTATTTCCCATGAAGTGATGGGACCGGATGCCATGATCTTCGTTTTCTGAATGTTGAGCTTTAAGCCAACTTTTTCACTCTCCTCTTTCACTTTCATCAAGAGGCTTTAGTTCCTCTTCACTTTCTGCCATAAGGGTGGTGTCATCTGCATATCTGAGGTTATTGATATTTCCCAGCAGTCTTGATTCCAGCTTGTGCTTCTTCCAGCCCAGCGTTTCTCATGATGTACTACAAATGCAACTATTTTCCCAGCTATTCTGATTTTGATGGTGTTTTCAGTACTGTGGTTTCTTAGTGTTGAATGTATCAAGATATCTCTGTAGAGTCATGAATGAGGAAATAACCAGCAGCTATTTTCTTTCTTTATAAGGATGACCAGTTTGCTCCTCTACCCACTGGTGCATTAGTCCTGACCTCTCTCAACCAGCAGAAGGGAGAGTGCAAACATTCCCCCGACCATGGTTTTTTCTCTCTTCTAGCCATGCAATGATGGACCTACTGGTTGAACTTTGCCTTCAGAACCACCTGCATATAAGTTAAATAAGCGGGGTGACAATATACAGCCTTGACGGACTCCTTTTCCTATTTGGAACCAGTCTGTTGTTCCATGTCCAGTTCTAACTGTTGCTTCCTGACCTGCATACAGATTTCTCAAGAGGCAGGTTCGGTGGTCTGGTATTCCCATCTCTTTCAGAATTTTCCACAGTTTATTGTGATCCACACAGTCAAAGGCTTTGGCATAGTCACTAAAGCAGAAATAGATGATTTTCTGGAACTCTCTTGCTTTTTCCATGATCCAGCGGATGTTGGCAATTTGATCTCTGGTTCCTCTGCCTTTTCTAAAGCCAGCTTGAACATCAGGAAGTTCACGTGAAGGAACTTCAGTGGTTCAGTGAAGGACAGGGAGACCTGACGTGCTGCGATTCATGGGGTCGCAAAGAGTCGGACACGACTGAGCGACTGGACTGAACTGAACTTGGTGTCTTGAAGTCTTTGGTGATGTCACTTCCTGTTTTGATGTATTAAGCTTATGAGAAAATGATGATTTTTTTTTTTTTTTCTGAGGCTGAGGGAATCCAAGCTGACAGCATCATTAGCCAGCATGCCCACCTTCATGGCCCTCGAGAGGGTTAGTGCTGCCCTGATCCCACCAAGTGCCCTCTCAGAGTCCTGGGAACCAGTGAGGTGCTGAGTCTCCTAGGTGTGACTCCAGGGTCTCCTGGCTAGAACATAGGCTGTCACCTCACTACCTCCTGGAGAGCAGGTGGGAGTAAGTATTGTCATGGAGATGGCTATTAGATGTTTTATGTCAGCAAGAACATCATTGATATTTTTGGTGAGTGAGTGGGAAACAGGGCGCCTTGAAGCTTCGCCTGTGGTGTCAGTGTTCAGCGCCGTAGCCCTCATGGTGCGTGGCGACCAGATGGCATTTTTTTTTTTTTCTGAGGCTGAGGGAATCCAAGCTGACAGCATCATTAGCCAGCATGCCCACCTTCATGGCCCTCGAGAGGGTTAGTGCTGCCCTGATCCCACCAAGTGCCCTCTCAGAGTCCTGGGAACCAGTGAGGTGCTGAGTCTCCTAGGTGTGACTCCAGGGTCTCCTGGCTAGAACATAGGCTGTCACCTCACTACCTCCTGGAGAGCAGGTGGGAGTAAGTATTGTCATGGAGATGGCTATTAGATGTTTTATGTCAGCAAGAACATCATTGATATTTTTGGTGAGTGAGTGGGAAACAGGGCGCCTTGAAGCTTCGCCTGTGGTGTCAGTGTTCAGCGCCGTAGCCCTCATGGTGCGTGGCGACCAGATGGCGGCCAGCCTGCGCTTTCACAGGTGTGCGCGCATCCCCGGTCTGCACACGTCTGAGTGCCAGACACCTGGAAAGCTCCACTATGACCTGAAATAATCGCCACACCAATTCCTGGTTAAGAAATAGATCAGAAGACAAGGCCTACACTTTTGTGAGGGATTTATGCCCCACTGCTCAGGAAATGTGTAGGAAAAGAGAGGTCAGCTTGAAATATAAAAGCATTCTGGCAGCTTAATATGAATGATGGAAATGAAATTTCCCATTCTTTGGGACAATCCACTCTTTTTTAGCTCCCTTAGTAAATAATGATCTGTGGTAGGAGACATTATAAAAGTTTCTGACATTTCAGTAACATGATTTTCATTTTCTTTGTCTTTAAAAAGCATACTTTCTAGCTATAAAGAAAGCCATTGTCTTCTTCAACTTAAAATTTTGCTGTTTAAGATATACTATATTTGCAAAGAATGAAAATGTTATACCTTGTGCCCAGAAGTTAATATCATCTGTGCTGATCTTACAAGCTTGAGGTCAACATACTCATGAGCTTGCCTAGAAATGCAACTATTTTCCCAGCTATTCAGATTTTGATGGTGTTTTCAGTACTGTGGTTTCTTAGTGTTGAATGTATTAAGATATCTCTGTCGAGTCATGAATGTGGAAATAACCAGCGGCTGTTTCCTTTCTTCATAAGGATGACCAGTTTGCTCCTCTACCCACTGGTGCATTAGTCCTGACCTCTCTCAACCAGCAGAAGGGAGAGTGCAAACACTTCCTTTGACCATGGTTTGTTTCTCTCTTCCAGCCACGCAATGATGGACCTACTGGTTGAACTTTGCCTTCAGAACCACCTGAATCCTTCCAACCATGCCCTGGAGATCCGGTCTTCAGAAACCCAACAGCCTTTGAATTTTAAGCCAAATACTTTAGTTGGGACCTTGAATGTGCACACCGTATTTCTGAAAGAAAAAGTTCCTGAAGCGAAAGTTAAGCCTGTTCCCCCTAAGGTGCCTGAGGTCAGTAGCACGGGAGTCTATATGTCATATAAGGATGTATGCAGTTCCCTGGGACCCAGGGTATGGCAAGTGTAGTGGAGGGGGCCACTGGGGTCTCTCCTGTCTAAATTTCACATGCCATGGTTGAGGTTTCCACTTTCATGGCAGGCAAAGTTAGCCCCTAAACTGAGTTTTAGGAGACCTAAGTTCACAGCTTTGAATAATGCACATTGTGTAACACTGCTCCTTTAGATGTCAAAAAAAGGACCCAGTCTAGAGCAGAACCATGCATTAATGCTTTCTGCAAGGATGGAAAGCTTTCTTTCCATCTTTTAATCAGAGGCTTTCTGCAAAGATGGAAAGGGTGTATAATTCTGCTCCCTGCGAGCCAACAGCCCCTGATTACACATAGCCGCTGAGCATATGAAATGCAGCTAGTGTGATCGAAAAACTTAACTTTGCATTTCTTAAATTTAATTGAAATAATAGCCAATGACTACCCTGCTGGACTAGTCCTAAAGATTCCAGTAGAGTTCTGAAGGCCTTCCTGTCCATGGCAGAGATTGGAATATGTAGAAGATTCTAAGATCTCTGAGAAACAAAATAGAAGGGGATTCCCTTTTGAAAAATTGATGTTAGAAATACTTACTCCTTGTCCTTGGAGAATATTTTATGCATAGGTTTCAGGCTTTTGCATATTGATTAAAGGTAACTTCATCTGCTTACTGTACTTTTTAATAAGGCTTTTATCCTTTATCTCCAATGAAAAGCAATGCTATTTCATTCTTTTCGATTATTGAACTATCTCCTTAATTTCCCTATTTTCAAACATGATACTGTGGCCAACAGGTCATGTCCTCTAGGTTTAGATAATTAATAACTTTTAATTGGTGCTATATCTAGGTGGCTCAGTGGCAAAGAATCTGCCTGCGAATGCAGGAGACACAGGAGACTCAGACTCAGTCCTTGGGTGGGGAGGATCCCCCAGAGAAGGAAATGGCAACCTGTTTCAGTATTCTTGCCTGGAAAATTCCACTGACAGAGGAGCCTGGTGGGCTACAGTCCATGGGGTTGCAGAGTCAGACACAACTGAGCATGCACGCACACACACGCATATTCTGAGTTTCCCCTAATTCTTCAATTAAAATCAATGTTAAAGGAAATCCTTTTATATTCTGTGGCTTTTCTTACCTTCCTGAACCCTAGCTGCAAATTCCAGGGGCAGTTGAGCCTGAGGTTATATAGGAGTTCAATTTGAGAAGCATGGAAAAGATTCATGGTTCCATCTTTCCTTCTAAAATTCATTAAACCCTGGCCTCGGGTTGGAAGGGAGTGTGAGACCTATGTCATTCAGTCGGTGCTCCTCAGGATCTTAGAGCATTGTGGTGGCCAGTAAAGGCCAAACAGAAGCTGACTGCATGGACCTCGGCCTGCTACAGCTTTCGATGGGCCCCTCGATCTGCAGACATTTACGATCAGCTTTAGTCAAATTGGTTTTTTCTTTTCTGATTATAATATCTATCAGTATTATTATATGCCTATTATATTTATATGTCTCTATTTTTCTAGCTTAAATATATGTGTGCAGTGCATATTTATGAAAATTGATTTATATGTTGCTGCTGCTGCTGCTAAGTCGCTTCAGTCATGTCCGACTCTGTGCGACCCCATAGACAGTAGCCCACCAGGCTCCCCCGTCCCTGGGATTCTCCAGGCAAGAACACTGGAGCGGGTTGCCATTTCCTTCTCCAATGTGTGAAAGTGAAGTAGGTCAGTCGTGTCCGACCCTCAGCGACTCCATGGACCACAGCCCACCAGGCTCCTCCGTCCATGGGATTCTCCAGGCAAGAGTACTGGAGTAGGGTGCCACTGACTTCTCTGGATTTATATGTCAACATTATAATATATATGAATATATTTATGTATTTTAGCTTCTTAAATGAAAACTTGATATTGCAACCCCATAAACTGTAACACTCCAGGCTTCTCTGTCCATGGAATTCTCCAGGTAAGAATACTGAAGTGGGTAGGTATTTCTTTCTCCAGAGGATCTTCCCAACCCAGGGGTCAAACCCAGGTCTCCTGAATCGTAGGCAGATTCTTTACCATCTGAGCCTATATATTTTTCTAGCTTAAATATATGTGTGTAGTGTATATATATGAATATTAATTCATGTATCAACATGATACTAGATATGAATATATTTATCTGGGCATTTTAGCTTCTTTAACAAAAATTTGCTGTTTTGTGATGTTTTTTCCTTATCTTGGATTGTTCACCATAGATCCAAACTATTTCCCTTTAGAAAATATATTAGTGCCTTGTGCTCAGGTCTGTTTAGAAGCCTTGAAAGACAACGTACGTGTTAGATTTCAAATTGGGATCCTTGCTGCTACTCATTTCCCCCTTTCACTCACAGTTTGTTCATTAGCAAAAGAGACGGGAAGGTCAATTTATTGTTCTAGACATTTACCATTCCCTATTCAGTCTGCTTTTTTCCCCCACAACCAGTGACTTTTGGAAGAACTTGGTCCAAAGGAAATATTGCCCTGCTCCATTGTAGTGTAAACAGAGCTGTGAGAAGATGTGCTCATGGAATTCTGCCTGCTGTGTTTTCCAGAAAACGGTGCGCCTAGTGGTGAATTACCTGCGCACGCAGAAGGCGGTGGTGCGCGTGAGCCCCGAGGTGCCCCTGCAGAGCATCCTCCCGGTCATCTGCGCCAAGTGTGAGGTCAGCCCAGAGCACGTGGTGCTCCTCAGGGACAATGTGGCTGGTGAGGAGCTGGAGCTTTCCAAGTCCCTGAACGAGCTGGGGATAAAGGAGTTGTATGCCTGGGACAACAAGAGAGGTGAGGCCACCTTGGGTCTTTGATGCGGGGCCACTGACTCTGCCCGTGTGCCCTCATGCAGAGCGATGGGGACGCACGTTTGCAGGCCTCTCCAATTGTGTCCAAACCAGAGCGGGAGTGGGTGGGAAGTAGAATACACAGACTGCAATTATACCTCTTTCCCCCAGTCGCTTCAGCCGTGTCTGACTCTCTGCGACCCTATGGACTGTGGCTCAGCAGGCGCCTCTGCCCATGGGATTCTCCAGGCCAGAATACTGGAGTGGGTTGCCATTTCCTTCTCCATTTCCTCCAGGAGCGAGCATACCCATTACCCCTTGTCTCCTGTGAGCTCCCATGAAATATGTAGAAAGGGGAAAAATGAGAACACTAGGGCTTTTGCTCTGAAAGAACTTCTCAGAAACCACACCTTCTCCTGGATTTCCTTTTCAGTTGCCATTAAGTACTCCAAGGTCTCAAACATTGCTCATGATCGAGACCGGTCGCAAAATTCCTTCTCGCTTGCTCGCTCTGTCACTTCAGGCATGTCCGACTCTTTGCAGCCCCATGGACTGTAGCCCTTCAGGCTCCTCTGTCCATGGAATTCTCCAGGCAAAAATACTGGAGTGGGTAGCCGTTCCCTTCTCTAGTGGATCCTCCCAATCCAGGGATCAAACCCAGATCTCCCGCATTGCAGGGAGGTTCTTTACCACCTGAGCCACTAGGGAAGCCCCTCTTGGGAGATGTAGAAGCTAATACCTGGGAAAAACATATAAAATCAATCTCTGCATTAAGGAGTAGGCCCAGCAAGACTGTGGTCTTCTGGGAACGTGTGTAAGGCAGCAAGAGGGGAAACTCCCCCAAGTCCCAAGCTCCTTCTTCCTATACCCACGCAGGACAGGACACACTGCTGTACCAGGAGAAATAGCTACCCTGGCCCCAAATCCCCCTCTTCTCTGCCTTGGGCACCCTCCCAGGGACCCTCGCCCTACGACCCTGGCAGCCTTCCCAGAAAATAAAGGAGCATCACCTGGCTTAGGGGGTGTGTGCTGCTCCTAGGGCCAACATCCCTTCCATTTGGACCATAGTGCGCCCTGCGGGCCGTGAAATATTTGATTGGCATCCCTGCCATATGCTTCCCTCCCACCCTCCTGGCAGTCAGACATCTGAGTAGAGAAGAGAACATTCCTCTCCATGAGGAGCCCTTTCCTTTGCCCCTCTGGGGTCTCACCACCTCCCAGCCAGCAGCTGCTTGGGGAAGGGTGAAGGCCACGGGCCGGAGATGTGTCCCAGGCAAAGCCTGCTCTGCCCTGGAAATCCTGGTGGTGACAACTGGAGAAAACAGAGGCTTTGCTGCCACCTGCTTCCAGGATGGTGTTTAACAGCCAGGCGGTGGCAGGATTCTAGGGGTCAAGGTCGGTGATGTGGGCCTGCTTTGCACTAGGCCTTTTCCTTTGGGGCACGGATACCCGCAGGCCTTGTCAAGTGCTACTGTGGGTTGAGGAGCCTGCCTTCACTCTCTGTTGCCTGCCTTTTCCAGTTCTTCTGACCAAAACGAAATCGGAGCCTTCCCTGAGCTGCCGAGGTACCACCAGCCCAGTGCTGCCCGCCAGGCTGCGCCTTGCATGGCTCTGGGCCGGGACAGTGATGCATGGAGTGACTCAAGGGGGGCAGGGGGGCCTCTGGGGGCGTCTGGCCAGGCTGAACCGGGGCTGGGACTTGGTTTCTTGACTCCCTGGTTGGCTATGCCGAGGTACCGCCAGCCCAGTGCTGCCCGCCAGGCTGCGCCTTGCATGGCTCTGGGCCGGGACAGTGATGCATGGAGTGACTCAAGGGGGGCAGGGGGGCCTCTGGGGGCGTCTGGCCAGGCTGAACCGGGGCTGGGACTTGGTTTCTTGACTCCCTGGTTGGCTAAGAGAACAATGTGCCCTGTGTGAGGATTTGCTGTGCGGTTCTGATTGGTGAGAAAAGAAGGATGTCATTGTAGAAAATGGGCCCTTTATGAACACAGAATTTGAGTGCCGAGCCGAAGCGGTCCATGCAGAAGAGGCACTGTACCCTTCTTACCTGTTCTTGCCTGCCTTCAGGGTCCGTCCTGCCCGCTGCAGAAACTGGGGCAGTGTGCATTGTGAAATCTGACCTTTTCTGTCATAGACAAATATGGACTTGATTAGTCCAGATCTTGCATTCATTTCTTATAAATTGTATATACCTTATGTGTTATATTTATTATAAATAGATATGTATTATACTTAATAATACATATATACATATGCATGAACATATTTATATAGACATGTATGCACACACATGTATTGAGATTTATATAAACCTTTTGGACTATACACACACATACTCTAAGAGGATCATTAAAATTATGAGTGTTCATATTTTACAGAAATCTCTGTCCATGTTTGTTAAAGTGTTTAACAATAGACTTCACTTCTATACTAAAAATAATGCAGAAAGTCCCGCGGCTTTGGTCTGGAACCGCAGTCCGGGTGCTGTGAGTGACGGTGCTGTGGCCTCAGCCACCCGTCATGTTCCTCATCTGTTACCTCCTCCATCAGACGCTGCAGATTATTGCTACAAACAGAGGGACTCTCTTTTAAGAAACACCATAGATGTCTCTCCAAAGAAGACATATGGATGGCCAACAGGCATGCGACAAGTTGCTCCACATCAGTAATTATTAGAGTAATGCAAATCAAAACTGATCAGAATGGCCATAGGTTAAAAGTCTACAAATAATAAATAAATAAATAATAAATGCTAGAGAAGATGTGGAGAGAAAGGAGCCCTCCTGCCCTCCTGCACTGTTGGAGGGAATGTATTGGATTGGCCAAAAAGTCGTTCGGGTATTTTTCTATAACATCTTATGGAAAAATTGAAATGAACTTTTTGGCCAACCCAGTAAATTGGCACAACCACTATGGAGAACAGTCTGTAGGTTCCTTGAAGAACTAACAACATTGCCATATGATCCTATAGTCCCTCTCCTGGACCTATATCTGGAAAAGACAAAAACTCTTAATTCAAAAAGATGCTTGCATCCCAGTGTTCATAGGAGCACTATTTACAGTAGCCAAGACGTGGAAACAACCCGAAGGTTCATTAACCTTTGAATGGATAAAGAAGGTATGGCAACAATGGAATATTACTCAGCCATAGCAAGAATGAAATAATGCTGTTTGCAGCAACATGGATGGACCTGGAGATGATCTTACTCAGTGAAGTGAGGGAGATAAAGACAAATACATGATGTCACTTACATGTGAAACCTAAAAAAAAAAAAAAGGATAAAAATGAACTTACTTACAAAGCATAAATAGCCTCACAAACATAGAAAATAAACTTACAGTTACCAAAGAGGGGGAGGGATAAATTAGGAGTTTAGGGTTAACATATACACACTGCTGTATATAAAATAACAATAAAGACATACTGGATAGCACAGGGAAGTATACTCAATATTTATAATAACCTGTAAGGGAAAACAATCTGGAAAGAGTGTGTATATATACATGTATCTCTCTATAGATACATATGTATATGTATAACTGAATCACTTTGCTTTACACTTGAAGCTAACACAATATTGTAAATCAACTATAGTCCAATTAAAAAAAAAGCACCATGAACAGATAGTTGTTTTGAACAGAAAGCTCCTATATATGAAGGCTTTATCAGTTCTGAGTGATTTGATGTTGGTATACCATCTAGCTGCAAGCGTGGAAAAGCTGGATCAGAGCTATTATGACTGTTCTTTTTTGACCCCGTACCCAGAGGTCCTGTGATGAGGATGGGCACTTACAAACGTGTTGTTTTCATGCAGTGCAGACCTGGTTCCCCTTGCTGCCGGCTGTTCTGTTTCCACATCCAGAAGAGTGGATGTTTCAGATGAGCCACTCCTCAGGGGTCCCTGCTGCATGCTCCATCCCTCAGCTCACCTGTATCACCTTCTAAGTCATTCTGATGTTTCCAAACAACGTGTTGTTTTCATGCAGTGCAGACCTGGTTCCCCTTGCTGCCGGCTGTTCTGTTTCCACATCCAGAAGAGTGGATGTTTCAGATGAGCCACTCCTCAGGGGTCCCTGCTGCATGCTCCATCCCTCAGCTCACCTGTATCACCTTCTAAGTCATTCTGATGTTTCCAAACAGTATGGCTTTGAGGATGAAGTATGTCCTCCCCCCACTTATATTCATATTTAAGTCTTAGTAAATGAGAATACGTCAAAATAAATTCCACACTCAAATTGTTACACATTTAGAGCGACGGATTCAGGCTCCTAAATGAGTATTTTTCTCCAGGCCTGACTGGGTACCACGTGGAGCTTTGGCTGATGGTAACACTGTCAGGAGAGCCAAGTGCTCCTGCTCTGTTCTCCGTATCGTCCTTCCCCCAGTGCCTGCCACACCTCCCAGAGGCTCCATCAGTTCAGAGGCACAGATTAGACAGTCTGCCCGGGCCTCAGCTCAGAGCTGGACAGCTGGGGGCTGCAGTCTCTTGGGCCCCGAGGGGTGGCGCTGTGCCGCCGCGGCCAGAGCCTCCGTCCTGATGCTGAAGACCTGCCGCTGCCCATCTAGGAAAAGAAATGAGAGGCTCGATTTTGACCCGGGCTGTGGTGGTGAGGTTGGCGTAACAGCCCTTGTGCTTGTGATGTGTTCTTGCTCCCTCAACTCTCAGGCACGGTCATATCCTGCACTTTGCACATCCGGTCACAGAGCAGTCAGTTCTAGAAACAACCTAGATGGGTGGGCTTGGGAGGGAGGTGGGAGGGAAGTTCACGTGGGAAGGGACATGGGTAAACCTGTGACTGATTCATGTTGATCTTTGATAGAAACCAGTTGGTTTCTGTCAATTCTGTAGAGCAGTTTAAAATTCTGTAAAGCAATTGCCTTCAATTAAAAGATGAAACACACACACACGTTGGTGCATACTGTTGTTCGTTCACATACAGTTTTCCTCTGTAGTAGAGAATATTTTACTATAGGCTCTGTGCCTAACAAAGGGTTTGATGCAATTAACCATGAACCCCATGTACACATGCATATTGGGGAGATGCATGCCTCACCACTGAAGCCGGTCTCCTTGCTTGTTTGGTTGTTGTGTGTTGTGAGGCTACTGATGGGCCAGGCTGGAGCCACCTGCATGCAGCTGAGAGGCCTGACCCTTGTGACTAAAATGGGAGCCTTTGCTACTGACGGATTGAAGGGACCCAGGGGCTTGGTTTTGCTTCACTGTGACGACGGTATTGTGTTCATGCATGTTGCAGGGGCACTGACTTCCACGTCAGCCTTCTCTAGTTGGAATATGGAATTCTAGGTTAGCAGATGAGCAGTTGTTGTCTGCCTGGTTTGGGTTGGTATTTTGGTGGCAGAGTTTGTGAAATCCAGTCCCCATGCTGCCAGTGGACTGGCGGCCTGTCCCTTGGCACTTGGCAGTGGTGTGGAGTAATTCACTTTTCCATTCTCCTGCATCACCTAAATGTCTTCTCCTCTGGCCATACCTGTGTCTTGGAAGAAAAGAACAGATGAGTTGATGACAAGGGCTGGAGTGGCCTTCAAAGTGTCAACAGATCAGTGGATAATAATGGTCATAGAGGCCCTGGTGGCACTGGGTGTGCCAGGCTCAGTCTGCACATGAGTATACTGAAGCCAGGGCATGCCCACACCACAGCGCCCTTACCCGCAGATGAGTATACTGGGGCCAGGGCACGCCCACACCACAGCGCCCCTACCCGCAGATGAGTATACTGGGGCCCGGGCACGCCCACACCGCGGCACCCTTCCCTGCAGATGAGTATACTGGGGCCAGGGCACGCCCACACTGCGGCACCCTTCCCTGCAGAAGAGTATACTGGGGCCAGGGCACGCCCACACCGCGGCACCCTTCCCTACTTGGCACTTGGCAGTGGTGTGGAGTAATTCACTTTTCCATTCTCCTGCATCACCTAAATGTCTTCTCCTCTGGCCATATCTGTGTCTTGGAAGAAAAGAACAGATGAGTTGATGACAAGGGCTGGAGTTGCCTTCAAAGTGTCAACAGATCAGTGGATAATAATGGTCATAGAGGCTCTGGTGGCACTGGGTGTGCCAGGCTCAGTCTGCAGATGAGTATACTGAAGCCAGGGCACGCCCACACCGCAGCGCCCTTACCTGCTGCTCCCCTAGCTGTCAAGCGGTTCCCGCAGCTTATGCACCCAGGGGAGGGTGCTTTTTGAGTGCAGGGTGCTGGGCCCCTTGCCAGAGTCTCGCATGTGGGCGTCTCCTGTGGCCCCAGGCCCCAGGGACGCTGCTGCGGGTGGTCCCACTCCACCCTGGAGACCACAGCTCATGCCTCTGTCCTCAGCTCCCTGCCTGGGCTCCGGTGTCCTCACCTAGAACCTGAGCATCCCCATTCTAGCTTGACAAATCCCAACGAAGAAAACTCCAGGAAAAGGAGAAGATGGAGCATTCAGAGGTCAAGAATAAAAGAACAGAATAGAAGAAAAATGGGCCCCTAGAGACTGAAATGGAAAGGAAAACATCCTCGTTGATGTAGAGGGAGGAAAGTCCGGAGATGTAGGTCACACGGAGGCCTGATGCAGCTGTCTCAGACGTCCCCGGGGAAGCCAGTGTGGTCCCTCCAAGCTCTGGAAACCAGTGGGCCCTCCAGGCAGGGCAGCTGTGGAGGTACTTTGCTTAGCTTCATCTTGGACCGCCGCCCTCGTGATGCGTAAAGCAGGTGTTTGCGCAGATGTCTCAGTCGCGAGGGCTGTGCCGTCTTGTCCGATGGTCACAGCCAGGCGTGGTCGGCAGCACGTGACTTGTGGCCAGTCCAAGTCGAGACGCACCGTGCCAGGCACACTGCATTCCGAAGGCTTCGTACCAAAACGAATATGACAGCTCATTAATACTTTTATATGGATTATGTGATGGAATAATATTTTAGATCTACTGGGTTAACTAAAACATATAGGAATTAATTCCATCTGCTTCTTTTTTGATGTATCTACTAGAGAATCTAAAATTACCTATATTTGCGATCATACCTCAATAAAACCATGAATAGCAAAAAAAATAAAATTACCTATATCATCCCTTTATTTTTCTGTTGCACAGTACTGCCCTAGAACTTTTGGATTTATTTGTTTTTTTTTAATACCAAAGATTGTAAAAACATTTAGTAATTTCGTAAACCCAGCTGGAGGTTTTGAGGTGGCTCACAATGCTTTGAAAGAAATAGTTAATGGCTTTATTCTCTTTTAAGAATGAAATAAAAGTCTAAGAGTAGAGTAAAACAAAGAAGCACTTGTTGAGACTTTTAAAGTGTTTAATCTCTTGTTTCATATGCTGAAAATAACTTAGTGCTTCTATTTTTTTTTCAGAAACCTTTAGAAAATCTTCACTCAGCAACGACGACTCAGACAAAGAGAAGAAAAAATTTCTGGGATTTTTCAAAGTTAATAAAAGAAGCAATAGTAAGGTAATTGATTACATACGCATATGATTCTGTGTTCTGTACAGAGTTTTTTGAAATGTTTGTCCTCTGCCTATCTTGGAATCTTTCTTAATATATGTAAGCATATTAATCCCTTCAGGGAAAAGGGACCATATCGTGTCAGTGTGCCCTGAAATGCCTGCCCATAACCCTACACTTGACTCCTACGTGGTCTTGGGTGATGGTGTTCTATTTACCAACAGAACACGAAGCCATGAGCCTTCTCTGCTGGTACCTGCGCGGTCCTGACAGGAGGCTGAAGCTAAGTAAACATCCTCTGGATGGATGGATGACTGAATGTGTGGTATAGGTTACATTTACCCAAAGATCCCCTTCTCCAGGGGATCTTCCTGACCCACGGATCGAACCTGGATCTTCCACATTGCAGGCTAATTCTTTACCATCTGAACCACAGGGGAGTCGTAATACAGAGAACAAAAAATGAAGACATTTAAAATCATCTTGGAAATTCTCAAGTCATATATGCCTTCTAGCTACAAGAAAGGAAGTGCTTGTAAGCCTATTACGCTGGCTTTAAAAGGTTTATTTTGCTGTGTCAAGTATTTTCTCCTCACTAGTAGATAGCATGAGAAAAAACTGTTGTGTGGAACATTAGCATTTAACCCACAGATGGGTTTGGAAGTGTCCACCGTCCACAGAGCATTAGAGGAGGTGTGAGGAGGGTGAACCCAGGTTGGTCCAGAGCCTTCTCTTCCTATCATTGGACTTCTGTGTCTGTGCACCAGCCTGCATGGGTCTTGACCTTCCAGAGCCCATGGGCCCAGTATAGCCATTACCACGGGTCCCAGTGAGGATGCTGGGGCAGAAAGAAAGAAAGAAACTTGCTCAGAGTCCCGGGGTTAGATCCTGGGTCGGCTTTGGTTCACCAGTGAGAGCTTAGTGAGCAGATTGGATGGAAGCTTGTGGCCAGACAGAACCCAGGAGTTTCTCCCAAATCCTGGCTCATTGCTTTTAAAAAACAATGGAGTGTATTGTTTTACATGTGTGCATGCCTGCTAGGTCATTTCAGTCATGTCCGACTCTTTGCAACCAGCCCGCCAGGCTCCTCTGTCCATAGGATTCTCCGGGCAAGAATACTGGAATGGGTTGCCATACCCTCCTCCAGGGGGTCTTCTGGACCCAGGGATCAAACCCAGGTCTCTTACGTTTCCTGCATTGGCAGGCTGGGATTTTATAACGCTGTGTTAGTTTCTGCTGTGCAACAGAAGTGACTCAGCTATATTTATACGCATATCCCTCCATCCCACGCCCTCCTAAGTGGGTAACTTAGCTGCGCACTGTAACTTAGCTTCGCTCTGTGGGTAATCACAGGGCACCAAGCTCAGCTCCCTGGGCTATATAGCAGCTCCCCGCTAGCTAGCTATCTTACACGTTGTTTAGTTGCTAAGCCATGTCTGACTCTTGCAAGCCCCTAGACTGTAGCCCACCAGGCTTCTCTATCCTTGTGATTTTCCCGTCAAGAATACTGGAGTGGGGTGCCATCTCCTCTAGGGGATCTTCCCTGCCCAGGGATTGAAACCACATCTCCTGCTTGGCAAAAAGTCGGACACGACTGAGTGACTAAGCGCACACACTTCTGCTTGACGTGGGTCTTTGCCGCTGAGCCACCGGGGAAGCCTGGTAGTGTGTGTATGGCAGCACTACGCTCTCCGTGTCCCAGCTCCTCCTTCCCACTGTGTGTCCACACATCCGATCTCCATGTCTGCATCTTGGTTCCTGACCAGCAAATAGGTTCATCTGTACCCTTTTTCTAGATTCCGTATATATGTGTTAACGCACAATCTTTCTCTTTCTGACGTACTTCACTTAGCTCATTGCTCTTGGTCTTCTGATGCTTTGATTGTGGTTTTGTGGTTCCCTGTCATTACTGACTATGTGTGTTTACCCCACGTGTCCACGTGTCCTTTGAAAATCTCTGCTTCATGTGTGTCTCTCCTTAAGATCTTTGAGACCTCCTTCCCCATCCCTGTCCCCCTCCTCTTCCCGCCTCCCCTATCCTTTCCTTTTCTGTCAGAATTACTGGAAATTACAAATTCAGTTTCCCATGTGAATTTCCCTCCACTCTATAAAGGTTGGGTTTCTGATACCTGACATCTTTTAAAAAAAAATTTTTTTTAAGTATAGTTGGTTTACAATGCTGTGGTAATGTCTGCTGTACAATAAAGTGATTCAGTTACACACGTATATATTTTTTCATATTCTTTTCCATCATGTTTATCACAGGATATTGAATATCGTATTTCTGTGAATCTGTTTCTGTTTCATAGATATGTTGATTTGTATTGTATTTTAGATTCCACAAAGTGATATCATATGGTATTTGTCTTTCTCTGTTGGGCTTACTTCACTTGGTGTGATTATCTCTGCGTCCACCCACAGTGCTGCAGATTTTGTTCTTTTTGGTGGCTGAGCAATATGGCTCCTGACGCTCTGAGGCCAGTTTGCTGGGACTGCAGGCAGGGCTGTCCTGCCTGGTCCTCACAGTTCTCTCTAGAGTCCTTCTTCGTGTCTTGCTACTTTTGATAGATGAAACTGCCAGCAAAGCCAATAAAAAGAAATCTAGAAATGCCTTTAAGCAGAAAAAGAGCCTAAAACATCCAGACAGTCTTGCCCTGATGGATTGGCAGGATTCTCTGTGAAAGTGTCCCAGATAACAAGGAAGCCTTGTTTGTGGGTCCCAGGGGTTTTGTCTCTGCTATACCCCGTGTTTCTTCAGTCTTGGACTAACTAGAACTGGTTTCCTTTCTCATGCACTCCATCTTTTTCATTTATTTATTCTGTTTTGTGCTAGCTTCTCTTATTCAATCGTAACCTTCCTAAACTATGTGTTGTTTGGGGCATTAGCTTCTTCCTTGCTTGTTTCTCCCTGTTTCTATTGTTTGAGCTGCTATGCTAAAAGTAGCTTCCTTTAATCTGCTATAAACCTGGTGAGAGAGGTAGTATCAACCCCATTTTACAGGTAAAGGAACCTGCACTGCACACTTTCAGTGAATCCTGGTGTTAAAAGTTGCCCAAGTTCAGACTCACCTGTCTTTCCAGAGCCTAGCTCTCATCGCCCACACATTACACATGTCTGACAAGCCTGAGTCTCAATTTTTCTATATTAAGAACAAGAGGGTTTTGAGTAAGTCATTTTTAAATGGTTTCTAAAATACTGTGATGCCAGATAGTCTACTAATATCTGAGAAAAGAATAGGAAGAATGGTGACATTTAAAGCTAAAGTGAGCCTTCCCTTATCTGCCAAAAGGAAAACAATATGCATCTGTGTGTATAAAATCTCTTATAGAGAATATATTTAAAAGGATATCATTTTGGCTAAATTCAATCAGAGCAGATATCTTTCCTTGCTTTAAAACTTTGGTATTTTAATGTTTTTGATGTGATCATTTTTTGTATCGTTTTTGCATTATTTATTCTCCTAACCCAGTGGTTCTGAAAGGTACCTTAGAATCACCTTCAGTTCAGTTCAGAATCACCTTAAGGTCTAGTGTAACAACTGGATTCTTGGGTCACGCCTCCAGAGATCCTCGTTTGGGAGGGCAGATGGGGCCTGGAAGCTGTCTTTTTCAGTGCTCCCTGGTGATTCTCTGGCTGGAGGTCACCGACCATCCAGATCAAGGGAAACTTTCTTTTACACAATGAAGTTACATGTAATTATTGTTCACCTTTTACAGGTAGAGAATGAGATATTCAGTGAGTTTCCATGTATACCCAATGAGCAATGCAGTGGTAAACTGAGTTTAAAACATAGAAATTGTCAAAACCTACTTAATTGCCTCGAATATTCATTGAAAGGACTGATGCTGCAGCTCCAATCCTTTGGCCACCTGATGGAAAGAGCCGACTCACTGGAAAAGACCCTGATACTGGGAAAGATGAAAGGCAAAAGCAGGGGTTGCAAGAGGATGAGGTGGTTGGATGGCATCACGGACTCTCAATGGACATGAGTTTGAGCAAACTCCGAGAGACAGTGAAGGACAGGGAAGCCTGGCATGCTGCAGTCCATGGGGTCTCAAAGAGTCGGACACGACTTAACAGCTAAACAGCAGCATCATCTCAGATCCACTGCTGTTTTCATGTTGCATAATTTTCTAAGCAAAAGAGCTGTTTTGGGGAAAAAGACAAAAAAAATCTATACTCAAGAGTCATGAATTTCAAAACTGTTGTTTTCAGGTCTGTGAGCAGTGATCAGGGGCTATTTTAGAACTTTCAGGTTCTTAGCTGAGGGTCATGGCCTTGGATTAGAGTTGTTGACGCAGATGTTGCTGCCTCGTGGGATGGCCAGGCTGGCGTGTTTTGCTTGAATAGCTGCTAAGGGTGGCTGTGGCGTGTGCTCCTGCTCACACCTGGAGCTGACCTGGGGCCTGCTTATGTCCCAGGCCGAGCAGCTCGGGCAGCCTGCGGTGGGCAGCTGGGAGGACGCCTCTGCGTCCAGACTGGGCAGGGCTTCAGATGTGAGCACTCACACCCAGGGGGCTTCTGGCAGCTTTACACTGCCTTCTGGGAAGCAAAATTAGAAAGTGGCCTAGTTGTTTTTTGCTTCTTGGATTTTTTTTAATCTAGAAAGATGCATAAAGCTTCATGTGGCTTCTTTTTAGTTGCCCGTTGGTACGTTCGGAAAATGAGGAATGTGTTAGGCTCCACCTGTGTTAGTTTCCATGTCTCCCGCCCCAAACAGCGTGGTGGGATGGGTCCTCTGTTGAAATAATTGAGTCACACTGTCTGGAACCGCTTCCTCTCATTCTTAGGAGCAGCTGATGGTTTTGGAGCCACAGAGCCCTATTTCCTAAACTCTGCAAGTATACATTGAAGGAATTTTTAAAAAACCATTGGTGACCTAACATTTCAAAACTGGCATGTAGAAAGCTTCTTCATAATTTTAAATGCTTGCAAGAGAAAAAACTTCATAGCATCCTATAAATAGTGACATTTTAAATGTGTCTAATAAAGTTTGATACAATCACATAGACAAATTCTTCTATAACAAGAAAACATTTTACATTATTATTCTTTTTCTTGATTTAATACTTCCATGCCCGTCCCCATGTAAAATTATATTCTATTCAATATATATTTTATTCTTGAAAGTATTTTCTAAAGACTTGAAGTGAAATGTCTGTCTCTTATACACATCTAGATGTGTATAAGAGACAGCCCCTAGACTGATCAAATTTACTGCTGCCCTTTCTAGCCATTCAAACTTTTCAAACTATTCCCCTTCCACTAAGAGAATACATGCTAATATACTAAAGCAGTAAGACCTCAAAAACATCATTTAATGAGAAATATTTTTTAAGAAAGAAAAGATAAATTTAATTTTTAAGAAAGAAAAGGTTAATCGGTTAATCACCAGTTTCTTAGAGTGTACACTCAAAATAAGTCTATAAAATTTATTTTTACTTGTCTCAAATCACCAGTGTAAGATGTACTAACCCTTCAAATTTAAACTCCATTTTATAACCCTTTATAGATAAGCTAATAATTTGAAATATTAGGTTGGAGGCAAGAGTCATAAAGTTTCATTGAATCCATCCTGAAAGTGCCATATTGTATTGGGACCTTTCTACAGAAGACAGTACCTTTTTGGACTACTATAATTTTAAAAGATGTCTTGGAAAAGGAATAGCATAGATTTTCATAGCAGCTAATTCTAGACAAAGATTTTGGCCAATGGTTATTTCAGTCCAACCTAATTTAATGTCACAGTGGTAGGTCTGGTTTTATTTACTGATTTAAAGAGGTGGCTACTTTGTTGAAGGAGACTGTGTGTGCTTAGAAATGGATAATGTTAGCAAAGCATGAAAAAGTTCTTTTTTTTTTTATGTAAAGGAGTATTATAATTAAGTATGATATGGTTACTGAAATTGTATAAATTATTTTTAGAAAATTTAAGTAAGTCAAAATGACCAATTTGATATTATACTCTGGTTTTCATTCGTGTTATATTTCTCAGAAGCCTGAGGTTAGAATTACATGTGTAGTAGCTACTGATTTTACTAATGTGTTGATCTGAGCTAAGGAATAGCAAAGGTAACTTTTTAAAAATTGAGATATAATTGACCTATAACATTATTTTAGTTTTAGGTGCACAGCATAATGATCTGATACATGTATATACTGGGTTGGCCAAAGATTAGTTAATATTCATCTACCAAAAGAGAAAAGAATTGTGACTGTGGTCATAGATATCACAAGCACTTTCTAAATCTATATCATCAGTAAGTTTTGAGAAAATTGACATTGTCAGTTTTTACTCACTTTGGCCAAAACAGCATTTTTTAGTCATTTAAAAAAGTCTCATCCCAAACTTTGTCTATTTTTGTCAGGATCTTAGCTATATAGATTTAGCCCGTTTAATTTATTGAGACCATCTGCCCATTAATTAGTGAATGGGCCCTTATTGTCCAACTGAAAATCCAAGTCACATTTACTTTGGATTAAAAAAAGTCATATTTTTAATTTAAGTAAATGTGTTAATCCTCATGACAGTTATCTAAAGGCAGCTGCATGTTCTCAATTTCTCACACGTCTCTTTAAAACATAGGAGTTTGATATCCAGGTCTTGAAGCTGTTTCCCCTTTAAACCCTATATTTTAAGACTGTGAAAATCAGCTCTCAATTTGCCTGACAACCAAATCTTACTGGTTTCCACTAAGAATAAGGATTTAACTCATGACGGGAACACAGCCTGGGCTCGAACCCAGAGTGACCACCGCTCATCCATAAAAATGCCTGTGCCCATTATTCTCATCTGACCCCAAATCCGCCTGAGTGCAGTTATGCAATGACCTTTAAGAAGAGCTCTTCTTCAACTGTCTGATCTTAAGCATGGCTTTCCCTGCCGCAACCACACCACCATGCTGCTTCTTTGCTATAAAACAGACTTAAATCCACCGCTGCTCTTTAGTTGCTAAGCCATGTCCAGCTTTTTGCAACCCCACAGTCTGCCACACACCAGGCTCCTCTGCCCATGGGATTTCCCAGGCAGAAATGCCGCACACCAGGCTCCTCTGTCCATGGGATTTCCCAGGCAGAAATACTGGAGTAAGTTGCCATTTCCTGCTCCAGGGCATCTTCCAGGCCCAGAGATCAAACCCACATCTCCTGCACTACAGGAGGTTCTTTACTGCTAAGCCACATGGCAAGCCTTTAAATTCACTGAGAATGGTTTAAAACATCCATGGCCTCATTAGAATGTAAGACTTACCATTCATCAGCCTCCATTTTGGCCACAGATTGTTGGAAAATGTCATCTAATGTTTCATGCACTCTGCAAACTACCTTGTGTTTCTGCAGGAGATCTATTGAACTACCCTGAAGGGCTGGGCCACTCGTACCTCTGTGGCCATTATTACATGCCAAGTATTATTACTGTTTGTACAGCAACGGATGGTATCAGTAGCATACATTTGTAGCAGACGTTGTTAATTTGTATGCAATTTTTTTGTTCTGACTTATGCAACACAAGAACACATGCATGACATAGGTAGGTAGATAGATCGATGTGTTAGTCACTCAGCCGTGTCCGACTCTTTGTGACCCCCCCATAGACTATAGCCCACCAGTCTCTTCTGTCCATGGAATTCTCCAGGCAAGAATGCTGGAGTGGGTAGCCATTTCCTTCTCCAGGGGATCTTCCCAGACCCAGGGATCAAACCCGGGTCTCCTGCACTGCAGCAGATTCTTTACCATCTAAGCCACTAGGGAAGACCTGATAGATAGATACAGTGATAAATAGATTGATAGATAGATAAACAGATCTAGGCAAAAAGTTCATTGGAAATATCCAAAGCATTTATGAGGAAAATCATAAAACTCTACAAACACACACAAGAGTGTGTGCATGCTAAGTCGCTTCAGTCACGTCCGACTCTTTGCAGCCCCACGGACTCTAGCCCGCCAGGCTCCTCTGTCCATGGGATTCTCCAGGCAAGAACACTGGAGTGAGTTGCCATGCCTCCTCCAGGAGATCGGCCCAAGGATTGAACCCACATCTCCTGCACTGACAGCAGGTTCTTTACGATTGGCACCACCCAGGAAGCCCACACACTCAAAAGCAGAGTTGTGCAAATAGAAAGATGGGCCACGTTCTTAGCTGTGAGGACTCAACATTATTGTGTTGCAGGTTGAGGTGGTTACACAGAGTAGTTTAAGGGAAGTGGGAAGAGTGTTTTATACATATATGGATGGTCTCTAGGATTTTTTTTTTTTTTCATTTTTAAAATGACAGGTGACTTTTTACTAGAAATCAAACTCAACAACTGAATTTCTGTAATGTGGCAGATGAATTATTGGCCTGGAAATAAGAGTTTACTGGGTTTGAAGCCCTAGGGCAAGACAGCACTTACTAAAATGATGCTGGCCAAAGAGGACGATACTCACAGCTGCCACCACCTGCCTGCCTGTGCCAGGCCTGCACTTACTTCCACGATCTCCTTTCATCCTCCCCACATCACTATAAAATAAGAGCAGCCTTCCTTATCCAGAGGCAAGTTTCCAGCTTCCAGGAGCCTAGTGGCTGATCAAATCTGTTGATGTCTGTTTATGTTTATCAATATGATTTGTGTTCATATTTGTATTTTTATGTCTGTGATAACTTGTCTGTGTTTGAGATTACGTTCTCCTCAATCAAGCATGTTGGTGATGTGACATTTCTTAAGAGCACAGCTACCATTTTTATAAATTTCCCCCAAGCTCTTGACTCCTAGCTGACAGGCAGAACCCTCAGGGTATAGAGCTGACCTTTCATTCCTCTTTACTCATCTGTATGATGGGCATAACACCATCCAGCCTGCAGCATCCTTGTAAGGGTTAGCAAATATAGAGCTCTACTAACACCTTTAAGGAAGCATTTTGAAATGGTGAGTAAACTGGATGGGAACTTTATTAGAAAACTTCCAGATGTTATTGTTACTTTTTCCTTGAGAAAATGCAACTGGTTTCTTATATCTGTAACCCAAAGAGCTGGAAGAGATTAGATCTGCATTTTAAAAATCATCCTAATGTATGTGAATGGCCAAAGTAATCAGGTCCTTCCTGGAAAGATTAATTTCATGTAAACTAATATTTACTGTATTCCAAGATATATCTTCATTTTCTTAATCAAGGATCCTTGCATCAGAGTGGATATAACCAGCTCACAAATAATTTCAAGCAGTTTTCCTGGATTGGACGTTTTCGGGAAGCTGGCCTTTCTCTGTGCCTCTGTGGATCCCCACAGATCTAGCCCCCCAGACACACAGTGGGGACGTGGCCGGTGTCCACTGCACATGACTAGTGGCGAGGTGGGACTGGCCCCAGGGTCTCTGTCTGCATCCTCTGCTCTTTTCCTAAGGCACATATCGCAGGATGAACTCTGCATGTTGATGGAACAAGGCACCCGACCTTACTTGTAGCTCAGCGCACAGAAATGCACACGTGCAGAACACTGCAGCGTCTGATGAGGCGGCGGATAATGCTCTGGTGTAGGACGGGAAGGGACCTGAGTTCCAATCCTGGTTTTGTCTTTAACCCCGCGACTTTGGGCAGATTGCAAAATGAATTGTAGTGATGGCCATTTATGAGCCCCTCAGTTCAGTTCAGTCGCTCAGTCATGTCTGACTCTTTGCAACCCTGTGGGCCTTCATTTAAATGCTGTAAATCTGACGAGTCTAAATGATACAAATGAACTTACTTACAAAACAGAAAGAGACTCACAGACTTATAAAATGAACTTATGGTCGCTGGGGGGAAAGGATAGTTAGGGAGTTTGGGAAGGACAGGTACACACTGCTATATTAAAAATGGGTAACCAACAAGGACCTACTGTAAGAACAAGAAACTCTGCTCAGCGTTATGTGGCAGCCGGCATGAGAGGAGTTAGGGGGAGCGTGGATACATATGTATATGTGGTGAGTCCCTTTACCGTTCACCTGAAACTATCATGACACTGATAATCAGGTGTACCCAATATAAAATAAAAAGTTCAAAATAAAAAAATGTGTCAGCTTGAGCCATACCAGATACCATTACATTATAAAATCTTTTGGGGAATGATTTTAAAAAGCATTGCTTCAATTAAAAAAAAAAAAAAAAATTCCTCTGGGGCTGTTTCCCCTGTTCGGGCAGTTACAGAAATCCTGCGCCATCCTCAGGGTCCCTCGGAGGCCCTCACCGTGTTCCGAAGTGCTTCTCCATCCAAAGCCTGAATGAGCTCTCGAAGTCCAGGTTGAAATGTCACCGCTGGCCTGAATGGAGGCGGCTGCCATATTACAGTCCCGCCCTTAGGAGCCCAGAAGTTGAGAAGGTGTCCTTCAGTAATGTGAAACTTTCAGAAAAACCTATTAAAAGCTAAGCTGTAAAGCAAATTCCATAATGTAGTTCAGAGAGTCCCGTACTTTTCCAGTATCCTGGATCTCTCCCCAGCTTGCCCAGGCCTGTTAAAAATCCCATCCCAAGCTGTGTTAAGATCTGGCTCCCCGAAGTGTGTGTTGAGTCAGATCTGCCACAGGAGGGCAGTATTTGCACAGGTACAGTGCATCCTGCTGAAACTCCCAGCTACAAGTTGCTGTTTTATTGAGCATTCACAAAGAGGAGAAAAATACATCCTGAGTGATAAGCCACGTTTGGGATGTAGAACTAATTTTGTTGTAAATTCATTTTGAAGAGAGATTTAACAGTCTAGCGTGCTTTGAAAGTGTTCTGTGTTCAGAATTAGAAAATAAGCAACATATGGAAAAGTTTTCAAAGTGGACGGGAAAGTCACGTGCAAGGCCGACAGCCAAGTTGGTGCATGTCACTTCATGTGCTCTCTTGAGACCCTGGTGCCTGCAGCCAGCTCGGATAGACAGACTTGTGCTTTATTCATTTTTCCTGCTCTCGCATCATGTCATTTACAGTTTGCTCTGGTACAACAGTGGTCTCTTAATTTTTTTTAAGGTGGTGTGATCGTCCAGGAAGAGGGAAATGCATGGCTTTCGCTTCTGAATTCTGACTTTAGCACACACAGCTTCGTGACCTTCAGGCTCACCTCCCCTGTGTGCATAGCGGGTTTGTCGCCCTCAACCCCAGGGCTCCTAAGAGGGTTAAGTGAGGCTGAACGCGCACCAGGCACGGGGAGGCATCCATAGCTGATACTTGCCGGACCGGGTGACTCTGCTCCGCTCCTTGTTCCTTTTTGCCTCGTGAACTATAAGAAATGAGAGGGTCCTCTGTGGCTCAAAAGCCCATTTTCATTTGGAGGATTTGCATTATAAAAGGGACTTGCAAAGGTATTAGGGAATCAGAGAGAGAGACAGTTTTATGGCTTTCAAGACAACATATGTTACCGCGTGGTTTCTCCAAAGGGTAGTGCCGTCAGCAACAAATCACAGTCATTGTAACCATTCAGGCCTTTATTTCTAATCCAGTGTCTCGGATAGGAAGCTTCTCTCAATCAGTGGGAAGGACACAGACCCAAAAATGTAATTTAGAAAAATGATCCAAAGCTGCTATTTGCCCATTCAAAGTAGTTTTTAAAGTTTTTATGTTGCATGCTCTCCAGTGCAAATCTGGAAACTGTCAGAGGAAGGTTTTGTTTTTAAAGCCTCAAGGAATTCTTTTTCAAAGTACTGGATTCTTAGAATGGGAAAAATATACTCTTAACTAGAGCCTGAAAAAAGGTTGATTGAAGGGCCTCAGGCCAATACTTAGTTCTCATAGTGGGGAGAAGAAACATGGATTTCTATCCTTTTGGCTGAGGATTTAATGTCTGTAGGAATGAGAAGTAAAAAAAAGTTCCTTTCAAAATACTGATTTTCCTTATTTCCCTTAAAATATGAGTGTCTGCTTTTCCCCCTAATTTCTGCATTTCTTTTGTGAGGCTCTGCTGCTCCTGGGTGGGCAAGCACAAACTGCAGAACCACAGCTGTCTTCACAGGGGTTAGCTGAGTGGGAGGGATTCGGGTCACTTCTGAGACCAGACAGCAGAGAGAAGCAGAGCCCGGTCCCCCCAAGCCCTTCCCTGCCTTGGGAAAGGCAGCTGCGCGATCACAGTGGCTGAACCCCGAAGCTTGGGGCCCCTTTACTTCCTCTTTCTCCTTGCTCCGCCTGCAGTCCAGCTCAGATCCCCACCTGCTGCCTTCAGAGGACGTCCCAAACCCCACCACCTCACTCCGCCCAGGGACCCCACTTCCAGGTTCCTTTCTGGCCTCACTGTTTCGGATGTAGATGAAACTCCTTTTAGAACAGACCTCCCCCCCCCCCTCACTAGAGGGTAACAGTCCTTTTGAAGCTTTTATATTTTAATAAAATACAGCCAATGATTATATGTTCATAAACGGTGCACAATATGTATGCATTAGCAGTGTATGTAATGATTTGCTTTCCAGAGTCTGAATCCTTTTAAAATTTTACTGAAATACAGTTAATTTACAATGTTATGTTAATTTCCGCTCTACAGCAGTGACTCAGTTATGTGTGTTAGTCGCTCAGTCGTGTCTGACTCTATGCGACCCCATGGATTGTAGCCCACCAAGTTTCTCTGTCCTTGGGATTCTCCAGGCAAAAATACAGGAATGGGTTGCCATGCCCTCCTCCAGGGAATCTTCCCGACCCAGGGATCAAACCCGGATCTCCTGCATTGGAAGCTCTTTACTATCTGAGTCACAAGGGACTCTTTACTATCTGAGCCACAAGGGAAGCCTATGTGATTCAGTTATACCTACATATTAAGTAAACTCTTTTCCATTATGGTTTATCCCAGGATATTGAATATACCTCCCTGTGCTATACAGTAGGGCCTTGTTGCTCATCCATACTGTATTTAATAGCTTGCATCTGCTTGTCCCAATCTCCTGATTCGTTCCTCCACCACCCTTTTCCCCTGGGCAGCCACAAGTCTGTTTTCTGTGTCTGTGAGTCTGTTTAGTAGATAAGTTCATTTGTGCGACATTTTCAGGTCCACATGTAACTGATATGATATTTGTCTTTCTCTGTGTCACTTCAGTCGCATCTATGCTGCTGCAAATGGCATGATTTCATTTATGACTGAGTATCCGTTGTGTGTGTGGACCATTATCTTCCCAAAGGCTGAATCTTGACTCACAGAATAAGAATAGTGAATGTGAAGAAAATAAAAAAGACAAGGAAGGGCTGACTGGAGGGAGGGGAGGAGAGCAGGGAAGAGGCTGCCAGCTGCTTCACACGCAGTCTCCCTCGGTCTCCCGTCCCTGCCCCAGGCCCTCTTGGGCAGAATTCACCGGGGCACTGCCATGGAGACCGGGGGGCCACCGGACACCTGGGGGATGGAGAGGAGCCAGGCCCAGTCCCGTGTTCAGGAAAGGCATAAGCAGAGGAGCCCCCCTCTCAGCCCTGCTCAGCCTCCAAGTACAGGGGCATCATGGGGTCTTGTGACAGTTCTGATTCAGGGGCCAGGGACTAGGGCTGTGACTTGACATTTCTATTGAGCTCCCAGTTGAAGCTCTGTGCTGAGAACCAAGGCCCTGGACCCTGGTTCCTGGGTGGAGAGGTGGAGTCTGGCTTAGAGAGACCCACACAGAAGACAGGGTCTGCACAGGGAGATTCAGTCTGTGAGATGGTCCGTGGGAGCGTGGGAGGATGTGCTGCCCACAGAGGGCACAGCCGGGTGCTCCCGATTATCTGTGTGTGTGTGTGTGTGTGTGCAGGTGTGTGTGTGAGAGAGTGTGTGTGTGTGTGTGTCTATGCAGGTATGTTCAGGGAAATTTGCAGTGACTCTAGATTGGAAGCACCCTGAACAGGTGACTTCCTGCTTCTGACCCTCAGTCTGGGATGAGAAGGCCCAGAGCTTTCTTTTCATCTCATGGTCAGAGTGATGCCCATATTTACCTGGTGAAGAATGTTTGCTGTCCCAGAGGACACACTGTGAGTCTATAATTACATCATAAGTATAACTCTTGAAGGACAGTCTCCAGTAAAGCCTAACGCTTACTTGTGATGCTTCCTGTTGGGTGACCCAGTGAGCCTGGGACCTTCTTTTGGAGGAGATGCTGAGACCAGCTTTCGGGAGGCACCGATCAGGAATCTTGGCACCTAGCATCAGACTGAGATAATCTGATAAACTTGGACACTAACTGCTGCTTGGACATAAAAAAGGGCAGAAAAGCCAAGAAAAGTAAAAAGGTAAGAAAGGAATGTTTTGCTTCCTTGGCTTGAGAAAAACATACAACATAGATATAGATAGGCATCTGTGAGTATCTATCTGTGTCTTGATCAGAGTATTTGGCTGAACTATAAGAATATGTTTTTAATGATATTTCCTAAGTGGCTTGTTTTTGATACTGTTTCTTTTAGCATGTTAGATTTCTGTCTTATATTATCTGGATGATTTTCTAGCTTTATAACAAAAGTGAAAGCAAGTCATAAATGCAGTGGTTATGGAGTTTGTTTCTTTGAAAATTCAGTTATTTACAGAAAAAAAAAAAAAAAAAAACCCTGTGATTTTCACCTTCCTCTGACTTTCCTTTCCATCTCTGTCTTGGGGTGAGTTGAATGCTCTGTGTTGAGTGGAGGCTGGCAGAGTGCATCAGATGTTTGCATCTTCGTTACAGATGACATAGGCCCTCCTCCATATACACCACCATAATGGGACCTGGAACAGTTTCTAAACAACTCGTGGAATAAAATTTAAATACTACCAAGCAGGTGTGATATTCCTCCATTCAGGTTCCCTTAAGTCAGGTGTTTCCTGGTTCTAGTTGCCGCTGTGTTCAGTACACACTGCACCTTAGGTGTCTGTCTTCCAGGTATTAATTTATGGGGATGGGGGCTGAAATCTGTGCAAATGAAGCTAAGGGTACATATGAACCATGCAGTCTTTTCGTCACCAAGGAGAGCTGTCTTTGTTTTTCTAAATGCATTTTGTGACTCTGACAACATGTGGTGTCTAACCCTCTCTTTAGAATCATCTCAGTTGACTTGGCTGTGCCAAAAATCACCTCTGCTGCTGCTTTTAGAGACTGACTTCTGATCTTAATAGCCATCATATCCTGGTTTCGTTGCAACATTAGAGTTACTTGTAGCAAAAAATGAGGAAAGGATTTTAAGCTTGCTGAAGGCAGGAGCCATTTATCATTATTATTATTACATTTTCATGAGCCTGTCCCTAGCAGCTAGGCCAGTGCCCAGAACCAAGAGGAGGGACCTCACATGTGCCTGCTGAGTGCGTGTGTATCGCGTTCAGAACTACGGCTGCTGAAAGTCAACTTCTGGTTCATTGTGTTACTAGAAACAAACAATGTAAGCAGAGTCAGGTTACACACAAATATAGAAAAATAAAGTTATTGGTGCTGAAATTGATATCCCAATTGCCCAGCACTCTGAAGTTTTAAGCTAAGGTTTTGAACATTGAATCCCTCACTGGAAAGGGGAAAGGAGACAGAATTTCAGAATAAGAAATGATGTCCCACACTTCTGTGGACAGCTTTGGGAAATTGTTGCTGCCCCTCCTCTCCTTGATCCACGTGTGTAGGTCGGGGATTCGGGGGACCTAGCAGCCGTGCCCGCGGCCGCCTTTCCAAATGCCTTCCAGACACCAATGTGACCGCCTAGCCCAGCCTGTTCTGTGACAAGGTCTTTGTCCAAGAGGAGGGTGGGTGTATTCCTGGGGCAGAGGAAGGTGAGAGCAAAGCTGCATTTGTTTCTGATGAGTCACAGTGATGTGGATTGTTTGAGCCTCCTGTGGAATAGTGCCCTTTCCAAGGAAACTGTAAATGATGTTACTGTATGGTACCAGTCCTCTGAGGTCCTCGGAGCCCCTTCTTTTCTTGGTCTTTGTCACTGCTACCCAGGGAGCAGTAGTAGCCCCTTGCAGGTCCCCGAGGTGAGGAGAATGTTCCTCCACTCTCGGGTGCTACGCTGAGACCAGCATCCTCCACCGTCAGGAGGATGTCATCCTTCACCCAGGCTGCAGTCTTGAGGAGCAAGGTAGAAATAGTGTTGAGGAGGTTTCCTTTACTCTTGAGAAACGGAGACTAGAAGTTAGAGTGCATGATTAGAGATGAGAAGTTACAGACTATATGCGTATCTATTTGCTGTCAGATAATTCTTGGAAATCATACTCTGGATGTTGCGAGTTCAGCAGGACCAATGAGTCTGGTGAGTTGAGAGAGGTTGAGTCTAGAGCCTTGTTCCAGAGCAGAATAAAGCCGTAGAGCCATTTCCAAGCTGAATGTGGAGGCCAAGCTGAATGTGGGTGGCCAAGGGTCAAGACAGTCCGAAAGGCTGGCTGTGGTCATTCCCATAGAGCGGTGTGGTCTGTTCCAGACTGGGGCATAGCACACTCATCTTTACTTGCTCTGCACACAGTCACCTTCTCAGATGTTTGACCTAAGGCTACTATTTAAAACTGTAGGGGATCCAACAAACAAAAGTTCAGGACCAGCTAGCTTCACTGGGAAATTCTATCGAACATTCAGAGAATTATACCACTCTTTCTCAAATTGTTCCAAAAAGCACAAAAAGGAAGGAACAGTTCCAAACTCATTGTATGAGGCTAACATTACCCTGACACCAAACTCAGGAAGGGACACCACAAGAAAAGAAAATTATAGACCAATATCCCTGATTAATGTAGATGTAAAAAATTCTCAACAAAGTATTAGCAAACCAAATGCCACAATCCATTAAAATGACCATATACAATGATCACATGGAATTATTCCAGGGATGCAAGGATGGTTCAGCATCAGCAGATTAATTAATGTGATGTACCACAGTAACAAATTGAAGGATAAAAATCATACAGTCATCTTAACAGAGGTAAAGAAAGGCATTTGACAAAATTCAGCATCCATTTATGATAAAAACTCTCAACATAGTTGGTATAGTGGGAATGTACCTCAGTATAAAAAAGGTCATCTATGACACGCCCACAGGATAACATCAAGCTCAAAGCTAAAACTAAGAACTTTCTTCTAAGATCAGGAACAAGACAAGGATGCTCCCCTTACCACTTTTAATCAAAATATTATTGAAAGTCTTAGATCAATTTGGCAAGAAAAAGAAATAAAAAGCACCCAAATAGGAAAAGAAGAAGTAAAACTATCACTATTTGCAGATGATGTGGTACCAAATATAGAACACTGTAGAGACTCCATCAAAAAAAAAAAAGTGTTAGAACTAATAAATGAATTCAGTAAAATTTCAGGATTGCAAACGCAATATATAGAAATCTGTTGCATTTCTATATACTAATAGCAAACGATCAGGAATAAAAGCTAAGAAAACTCATTTACAATCGCATGTTGAAGAATAAAATATATAGAGATATATTTAAACCAAGGATATGTAAAACCTGTACACTGAAAATTATCAGGCATTGCTGAGAGAAATGGAAGAAGACAAAATAAATGGAAAGATGTCCTATGCTCATGGAATGGAACAATTAATATTTATATCCTTATTATCCAAAGCAATTGACAGATTTATTACAATCTTTATCAAAATTCCAATGGCATTTTTCATAGAAATGGATAAAGCAATCCTAAAATTTGTAAGTAGCCACGAAAGACCATGAATAGTCAAAGCAATCCTGAGAAAGAAAAATAAAGCTGAAAACTCTGTGATTTTAAACTATACTACAAAGCTATGGTAATCAAAATATTATAACATTGGCATAAAAACAGACAGATCAATGGAATAGAACAGAGAGCCCAGAAATAAACCCACACATATATGGTCAATTAATTTATGACAAAACCATAAAAATATATAGAAAGAAGAGTGTCTTCAATAAATGGTGTTGGGAAAACGAGATAGACATGCAAAAGAATGAAACTGGGCCACTATATTACACTGTAAATAAAAATGAACTAAAAATGGACTAAAGACTTGAATGTAAGACCTGAAACCATGAAACTCCTAGACGAGAAATAGGTGGTAAGCTCCTTCATATCAGTTTTGGTGATTATTTTTTGGATTTGACACCAAAAGTGTAGGTAACAAAAGCAAAAATAAATAAATGGGACTGGGTTTCTCAAACTATGGGTTTCTCTGGTGGCTCAGCAGTAAAAAAGCTACCTGCAATGCAGGAGACGCAGGAAGCACAGATTTGATCCCTGGGTCAGAAAGGTCCCCTAGAGCAGGCCTGGCAGCTCACTGCAGTATTCTTGCTGAGAAAGTCCCATGGACAGAGGAGCGTGGTGCGCTGTCGTCCCTGGGCTCACAAAGAGCTGGACACAATTAAAGTGACAGAGCACGCAGGCACAAATCTAACTACAAAGCTTCTGTGAAACAAAGGAAAACAACAAAATGAAAAGGAAGCCAGCTGAATGAGAACAGTTTTGCAAATTCTATATTCAATAATGGGTTAATATCTAAAATATATAAAGAACTCATACAACTAGATAGCAAAAAGACCCCTGCTGCTGCTGCTGCTGCTAAGTCGCTTCAGTCGTGTCCGACTCTGTGCGACCCCATAGACGGCAGCCCACCAGGCTCCGCTGTCCCTGGGATTCTCCAGGCAAGAACCCTGGAGTGGGTTGCCATTTCCTTCTCCAAAAAAGACCCCTAACACTTCTATAAAAAATTAGGCACAGGATCTGAGTAGACATTTCTCCAAAGAAGACACAGAAATGGACAACAGACACAAGAAAAGATGCTCTACATCACAAATCCTCAGAGAAATGCAAACAGAACCACAATAAGTATCATGTCCTACCTGATAGGATGGCTCTTTCCAAGAAAATAAGAGATAAGAAGTGCTGGTGAAGATGTGGAGAAATGGGGGCCCTGTGCACTGTTGGTAGGAATGTAAATTGGTGCAGCCACTATGAAGAATAGTATGGAGGTTCCTCAAAAAATGAAAAGTGAAACTACCATATCACCCAGTAATTCCACTGCTGCTGCTGCTGCTGCTAAGTCGCTTCAGTCGTGTCCCACTCTGTGCGACCCCACAGACGGCAGCCCACCAGGCTCCCCGTCCCTGGGATTCTCCAGGCAAGAACACTGGAGTGGGTTGCCATTTCCTTCTCCAATGCATGAAAGTGAAAAGTGAAAGTGAAGTCTCTTAGTCGATCCCATGGACTGCAGCCCACCAGGCTCCTCTGTCCATGGGATTTTCCAGGCAAAAGTACTGGAGTGGGGTGCCATCTCCTTCTCCGAGTAATTCCACTACTGGATATTTACCCAAAGAAAACAAAAATACTAACTTGAAAAGATATATATGCTTCCATGTGTATTGCTTATAGCAGCCAAAATATGGAGACAACCTAAATGCCCATCAATGAATAAGTGGATATGATGTGGCACAGGTGTTGAATGGAACATTATGCAGCCATAAAAAAGAATGAAATCTTGCCATTTGCAACAACACAGATGATGAACCTTGAGGGCGTTATGCTAAGTGACATGTCAGACAAAAAAGACAAGCACCATATGATCTCCCTTATATGTGGAATCTAAATAAATAAACATACAAGTGAGCTCATAGATGCAGAAAACGGATTGTGATTCAAGAGGCATGGGGGGGGGGGCGGGGCGGGGCAGGGGACAGAATAGGTGAAGGGAGTCAAGAAGTATAAACTAACAGCTATAAAAGTTATAAAATAAATCAGTCCTGGAGGCGTCATGTACAGGCCTGGTAACTGTAGCTAATAAGGCTGTATTGTGTATTTGAAAGTTGCTAAGAGAGAAGATCTTAAAAGTTCTTATCACAAGGAAAACATTCTGTAACTGAGTGTGATGACAGATGGTAAGTAGACTTAATATGATCATCTCACTGTATCTACAAATAGTGGATCAGTTACAAAGTAAATAAAATAGTAGTGCATTTTCCCCTCAGCCTGCACGAATTCAGGGCTTCTACTGCATAGTGTCCATGGCACACAAACTCTTTTGACAACTGCCACCAAATGATAAGGGTAGGCTGTGGAGCTCTAACAATACATTCCGAAGATTCAGAGACTTAGATCAGAGGTTCTTGATTCTGACTGTAGCCCTTCCAGGATTGGAACTGTCCAGGGATGGCAGCACTAACCTTTCAAGGACAGAAGAATCCAGATGACCACCCTCATCTTTCTGTCCATCCATTAAAAGGAATGATTGTGAACAGGGGTTTCTACTGGCCAGGCTGCAGGTTGCTTGGACATCATGTCCACTCACATGTCATCAGTGAGAGTGTAATGACAGAGTCTCAGATAGCAGCAGAGAGCCTGGGAAGTTGGTCTTGACGGGGGGCTGTGTGACTGAAATCAAAGAAGGGAGGCTGATGTTTGCTGGAAGCTGGTGGTCCCCAGTGTCGCCCCTGAAGTGAGACCAAGATTCTGGCCTTCCTCCTGTCACTGCCTCGTTGTCTGTTTCTTTTCTTGATGGGAGGAAGGGAGCAGCTCTCAGCAAATGATCTGAGTTAAAATTAACGCACTGTTTGCAGCCATTTAACTCATTTCCTTTGTAAGAGAATATAAGTGTCTATTGGGCTTCCCAGGTGGCGCTAATGGTAAAAAAAAAAAAAAAAAAATTTGGCAATGCAGGAGACATAAGAGGTGCAGGTTCAATCCCTGTGTCAGGAAGATCCCACGGAGAAAGAAATGGCAGCCCACTCCAGTATTCTTGCCTAGGAAATCCATGGACAGAGGAGTCTGGCGGGCTGCAATCCATAGTCTCACGTAGAGTTGGTACGACTAAAGCCAACTTAGCTTGCACGCACGCATAAGCTTCTGTGTGAGACTTTAGGCAACTGAACATGCTGTAAACCAAAAACAGAAGCAACAGGAGAACCCTCAGCAATTCCAATTTAGTGACATTTTGGGTCCATTTTTAATTAATAATATGTCAGTAGTGAAATTACTAAAGTTAATTATATTTCAGTAGTAAGATGTAAGTATTAATACATGAATTTTTGATTAAATTTCTGATTTGAATTAGTAAGTGGAAATATTACTTAATATTAGTTAAATAAAATTCATTCAGTAATATTATGATGTAAGTAAGTTCGTGTGGAGGGATTATATTTACATTTGCTTTGGCATAACGATGCAGACTATCCTTCTTTCTCATTATTATCTGAAAATGATTTGCTACATATCTTGTAACTATATATTTAATTATCAGTCATAATATTTGGCAGCAATAAAGCAAATTTAACAGTGCAATATTATCAAGGAACAGGGTGGCTGCATTTGAAACCCTAATTTGTGTTCATTTAGCATCAGCCACGTGAGAGTAAAAGGCAGCCTCCGTCTACACTGTGGGCTTCTCACCAGAGTGTGAAGAACTTAGTTCCCATGAGAGCCAGGACCCATCCAACAGGACAGAACTGGGCCCTGGGTCAACTCCGCCGATGCTGGAGTTTAACCTTCCAAAACAAAGTAATGGTAGCTCCCTGGCAGGCGCGTGGTGGTCCTCAGCTAGCTGTGCGCCTGAGGGTCTTGGTTCCTGAAAACAGGCCCGTGGTCTGGTTTGGCCAGCACTGAGGATCCCTGAGCCGGGCCGAGGTAGAGGATGCCTGTGCTAGGGCAGCCGGAGCATCCGCATCTCAGACCCGAGAAGCAGAAATGCCACAGAGACCCTCACAGGCCAGCCAGCAAGGGCCAGAGGAGGTGCCGTTTCCAGGCAGACTTGTACTGCTGATTGATTTGTGTGCGAAATTGCTTTAGATTTTGCAATGATGTCTGCCTTTACCAGCTCTTCCTTAGTGACAGAAAGTGTAGATAATAACACCCTGTGAAAACACTCATGGCAATGGATTCCCCTAAAAGAAGGGGCTGCTGCTGCTGCTAAGTCGCTTCAGTCGTGTCCAACTCTGTGCGACCCCATAAACGGCAGCCCACCAGGCTCCCCCGTCCCTGGGATTCTCCAGGCAAGAACACTGGAGTGGGTTGCCATTTCCTTCTCCAGTGCATGAAAGTGAAACGTGAAAGTGAAGTCGCTCAGTCGATCCCATGGACTGCAGCCCACCAGGCTCCTCCGTCCACGGGATTTTCCAGGCAAGAGTACTGGAGTGGGATGCCATCTCCTTCTCCAAAGGAGGGGCTACCTGGGCCCTTAGACAATATTAATTGCTAGTTTATTCCAAGTTCTTTGTCTATAAACATGCAGACAGCCCCACAAACACGAACATTGAGGTGACTGGTGTGCGGGCTTTCCCAGGCCCTGGGGGTGGGAAGAAGAGTGAGGCATGGCCCCGGCTCAGGGATGGGCACTGAATGTCGCTGTCATGAAAGGGGTGGGATTTGGTGCTTAACAGCAAGCTACACATACAAGCATTTCTCCTGCAAGGCCAAGTGATTGTTCATTATTTGACTTACAATTAACAAGATAGCCCTGTTCTTCGCTTCCCATGTGGTGCTAGTGGTAAAGCGCCCACCTGCCAATGCAGGAGAGGTGAGAGATGCAGTTTCAGCCCCAGGGTGGGGAAGATCCCCTGGAGGAGGGCACAGCAACCCTTGCCTGGAGAATCCCATGGATGGAGAGCCTGGTGGGCTACTGTCCGTGCGGTCACAAATAGGTGGACATGACTAAAGTGACTTAGCACTCAGGCACCTGTTCTTCAGTTCTTACCTTAAATCAGGATTAAACAAGGACCCCTTGTCTGCTTGGGGTCCTTGTCACTCATGTCTGGCTGAAAGGTTGCCATTCCAACCCTAAGACCCTGTAGAGTTGTACTGGAAAAAATAGAGCAGTTTCTCCAAAAAGTCAGAAAGAGACATATAACCCTTTGAATTGTGGCATTTGCATCTCTTTCCAGCCTTGAGCAGCCACAGGTGGCTCTCGTCTGGATGGTGATGACACCAACCAGAACTGTCTTCTGAAGGTGGCTGGGTGGTTCTCACCCTCACCTCATCATCCAGGCAGAAAGGCCGCTGAGGATGTCTGCTTCCTCTCGGAGGATGGACGTCTCTCCTGTCCTCTGTAGTTTCTCCAGGAAATGTGAACATTATGCTGAGGACAATCAAAACATAAAAGGAAGAATGTGACCATTTATAAGGAATTATAATGATCTGTGAGATCAGCCCTGGGATTTCTTTGGAAGGAATTATGCTAAAGATGAAACTCCAGTACTTTGGCCACCTCATGCGAAGAGTTGACTCATTGGAAAAGACGCTGATGCTGGGAGGGATTGGGGCAGGAGAAGAAGGGGACGACCGAGGATGAGATGGCTGGATGGCATCACTGACTCGATGGACGCGAGTCTGAGTGAACTCCAGGGAGTTGGTGATGGACAGGGAGGCCTGGCGTGCTGCGATTCATGGGGTCACAAAGAGTCGGACACGACTGAGCGACTGAACTGAACTGATAATGATCTGTGTCAGCTCTGTGTGTCAGGGGTATTTCCTGGAATGCCATCTCCAGGCTTCTGGGGTTGGTCACCGAGGCAAGGAGAGACTTGCAGTGTGCTTCACCTGTTTCTGGCTGACCAGAAGGCTGGTTTATCTGGCTGATGCATCACTGGGGATATGGGCTACTTGGCTGATGCCTGAGCCAAGGTGTGACCCTTCTCCTGCATCTCAGCAGAGCAGGGCTCCCACTCTGTTCTTCCAAGCCTGTGCCTTCTGTGAAAGCAATAAGTACAGTGTTTCATGTATGGTTGTGTTTGTGAGTGTGTGTTTGTGCAGCTATGCACAGCATGCATGAACATGCACAGAAGTACCTCCCTAGAGACTGACCACTGCCAGCATCTTAAATAGAGAGAAATGTGACAAGACCTAAAGAAAATGATGGCTTTTGTATCTGTGTCCCAGACATTCTGGGGGAAATAGTGAAATAAATTTGTCAGTGACACAGATCTGTGAACTAGCAAATTCACCAAACACCATAGAAACAAGAAAAATGTGTTGATTCACTCATTTCATAAAATGGACCAGCCAGTTTAAACATTGCTCATGAAGCAGGAGAGAAAATGTAGCCCGATTGTGGACGGGGGTTACATGTGGAGTGAGATTAATACACAAACACAGGACTCTTGAAGGAAGTGCAGTCTGGGGAGGCGCCAGCGACCCGGACTCAGCTGCCCGTGACCCTGAAGGGCGGATGGTGCAGGGAGCTGCCCGTGACTGCTGTTTGACGGAAAGATAGTCCCCACCGTGGGGTTCAGAACCCAGGCATGTGTGACCTTGCTGACAGGGACCTCATCATTAGAGAGGCGACAGGCTCTGGCCGCTCACCCTGACTCACAAAGGGTGGGGGAGGACCCAGCCCTCAGGCTCAGGCGCAACGTGTGGGATGTGAGGGCAGGTGGGCGCCGGCTCGTGGGCCTGGCACGAGGGGCTTGAGGCTTGTCTCAGAGACTTGGAAAAGAGCCCAGAAACAGAGGCTGAGGAGTCTGCTTTAAAGTCAGAAGTGAGGCTTGAGTATTTTCATGATAAGAAATTTTTATTATATATATTATTGTATTATATGTCCTATAATATGTGTGTGCATGCTCAGTCACTTCAGTCATGTCCAGCTCTTTGTGACCCTATGGACTGTAGCCCACCAGGCTCCTCTGTCCATGGGATTCTCCAGGCAAGAATACTAGGGTGGGTTGCTATGCCCTCCTCCAGAGAATCTTCCTGACCCAGGGATCAAACCCATGTCTCTTACATCTCCTATATTGGCAGGCAGGTTCTTTATATATTATATATGTTATATTCTATTATTTATGTATTATATATATTGTATGTAATGCTATATATTATTTAATGATATATTATTTGTATATTATATAATATAGTACATTGATATAAGTATAATTATTATATATAGTAATATATAACATATAGTAAAAAGTGAAAGTGTTAGTCAGTCATATCTGACTCTTTGTGACCCTATGGACTATAGCCTGACAGGCTCCTCTGTCCCTGGGATTCTCCAGGCAAGAATGCTGGAGTGGGGTGCCATTCCCTTCTCTAGGAGATCTTCCTGACCCAGACAGATTCTTTACTGTCTGAGCCACCAGGGGATTCCCAAGGTAACAGTATATTTAAATAATATATATATTCTACCCGAGTGTGCGTATGTATACATGTTTCCTCACACATGCACACACGTGCCCAGATGGCTGGGGTGCTGTTGGGTAGAGGCCACCGCGGTGCGGGTACCTGAAGGACGAGGCGCTGTGGGCAGCCACCCCGGAGCCGCCTCTGCTGGCTCTCTCACTCACCCGCTGGCCTCCGCAGGCTGTTCCTGGGCGCTTAGTTGGGGAGCAGAGCCCAGGCAGCTGTGGGCCAGAACCAGGGAGCCTGGCTCGAGGCGGGCAGAGCTCCTGGGGAGGATGCTGTGGAGGGTAGGGGCACTGGGGGGCGCCCGAGAGGAGGGGCTGGACAGGGCCTCCCGGGTGTCAGCATCGTCTCTGTCTCAGAGGCCACTGTGTCCGGGAGAGAAGATGGATGGCAGGGGGGCTCCCGTGGGCAGGTCAGGCGGGCACCCCGGCTTGGGAAGAGCACCCGCACTTTTGCTCCAGGCTGGTGGAGTAGCCCCTTAGAATCCGGTTCGTGAAGCAGATGCTGACAGGTGCCTGCTGGGGGTCTGAGTTCTGAGAGAAGAAAAGGGAAAGCGGCGACCCTCTTCCTTTCCTCTGGGGCCCCCGTCGCTCCAGCTGCGCCCCGTCCACCTGCCCCGTGTGACCCGGGTAGTGAGCGGCGGCCGAGCCTGCCAGCCTGTAAACCCCGAGCTAAGACGGTCCCAGGGACTGCCTCAGGCTGCTGTCCAGACTCTGCTCTCAGAGGGACAGACTTCCCTCCCCTTCTGAGTGCCTCTCAGGCCTGCATGGACATCCCTGGCCTGGACGACGGCCTGCTTTGCTGGTTTACTAGACAGACACCCCCGCTAGCTCCCCACGTGGCACCCAGAAAGAGAGGTGCCCTGCATGTCTCCTGGAGTGACAAACAGCAGCAGGCAGACCCGCCTCCCAGTTTCCTGAGGGCTCGCAGCAACCGTGTTCTGTAGCTGTTGTAGTCTCTGGTTTTCCTCCTGGCTTGCTCACCTGGCGGTGAAAGGGTTGGACAGAACCCCTCAAATCTCCTTTGACGTTTCCTCTCTTCCCTGCCTGGAATGAGGAAACCGGCATCTGATCCGAAGTCCCCTCTTCTAACCCTCCTCTCTCCTGGGCCTCTGGGCTGCTGCCACCTCCTGCGGCTCCCCTGCAGCCGCCTTTCTCCTTCTCTTTTTATTTGCAACTGGAGTGAATGTCTTCAAGGGAGAGTGCAGAGTGGGCATGGTCAGGAGAACTGCAGAATCTTGTCCCTAAAGGTCAGGTGCGCAGACGAGGACAGGGCGCCCAGGCTGCGAGAGAAGGTCACAGGGGGCCTGATGGAACCTGGAGAGCTTTACAGGTGGACATCACAGGTGGCCTGACGGAACCTGCAGAGCTTTACAGGTGGACATCACAGGTGACCCTGTAACGTGTGTGCCCTGAGGCCCTGTCTCCATGGCCAGGTTGGCACCCGCTGGATCAGCTGTGTCTTCTGCAGGCAGTGGAGCCCCAGAGAGGGATCGGGGGTGGGTCACTGGTGCTTTGTTAATTAATAGTAAAGGTCCAGAATTTATGATTGATCTCCTTAAATCAGATGGAAGCTCTTCAAGGTTCCCCTGGAAACAGCATTCACTTCCTGATATGCTTTTCTGAGGGGAAGTCTGAGGGTGGAACCTGCAGAGCTTTACAGGTGGACCTCACAGGTGGCCTGATGGAACCTGCAGAGCTTTACAGGTGGACATCACAGGTGGCCTGGTGGAACCTGCAGAGCTTTACAGGTGGACATCACAGGTGGCCTGATGGAACCTGCAGAGCTTTACAGGTGGACATCACAGGTGGCCTGATGGAACCTGCAGAGCTTTACAGGTGGACATCACAGGTGGCCTGATGGAACCTGCAGAGCTTTACAGGTGGACATCACAGGTGGCCTGATGGAACCTGCAGAGCTTTACAGGTGGACATCACAGGTGGCCTGATGGAACCTGCAGAGCTTTACAGGTGGACATCACAGGTGGCCTGATGGAACCTGCAGAGCTTTACAGGTGGACATCACAGGTGGCCTGATGGAACCTGCAGAGCTTTACAGGTGGACATCACAGGTGGCCTGATGGAACCTGCAGAGCTTTACAGGTGGACATCACAGGTGGCCTGATGGAACCTGCAGAGCTTTACAGGTGGACATCACAGGTGGCCTGATGGAACCTGCAGAGCTTTACAGGTGGACATCACAGGTGGCCTGATGGAACCTGCAGAGCTTTACAGGTGGACATCACAGGTGACCTGACGGAACCAGGAGAGCTTTACAGGTGGACATCACAGGTGACCTGATGGAACCTGCAGAGCTTTACAGGTGGACATCACAGGTGACCCTGTAACGTGTGTGCCCTGAGGCCCTGTCTCCATGGCCAGGTTGGCACCCGCTGGATCAGCTGTGTCTTCTGCAGGCAGTGGAGCCCCAGAGAGGGATCGGGGGTGGGTCACTGGTGCTTTGTTAATTAATAGTAAAGGTCCAGAATTTATGATTGATCTCCTTAAATCAGATGGAAGCTCTTCAAGGTTCCCCTGGAAACAGCATTCACTTCCTGATATGCTTTTCTGAGGGGAAGTCTGAGGGGCAGAAATCTTGTATAGTTGTTCCCAGTAGAGGTTTGTCACACATGGGAACCCCCACCATCCTTGGGCTGGAGACCAGGAAAAATGTGCCGGGCTTATGCTCTAAGGCTCTGTCCCGAGAGAAAAGGAAAAACGAGCCACCTCTGCCCTGGGCAGTGTGCTGTGATGGTTGCGGGGAGGACTCCCCAGCGGCGGCTCCTAATCTCGCCTTCCAAAGCAGACGCCTAAGGGCCAGCGAGCCCATGAAAGGATGCCCGGGGCCATGATGAGCTGCAAAAATGCAAACCCAAACCAGAGTGAGGTACCGCTTCACGTCAACAAGATGGCCATGATTTTTTATAAAAGGAAAATAACAGATAGCAAGTGTTGGCAAGGATGTGGAGGAATTGGAATCCCCTTTTACTGATAGTGGAAAAGAATATAAAACAGTGTAGCTGCCGGGGAGCACGAAGTGTAGACATAGCAAGTCTGCTCCGAGGGACCCACCAGAATCGAGGACAGAGCTGCAGGCCAACACTGGGACACAGCTGTTCACAGTGGCTGAAGTCCCCAAAGTCAAAAACAAGCCTTGTGTCCGTCCCCAGATGAATGGGTTGAACAGAATATGCATTCTGTGCAAAGGAGGATTATCCAGCCATGATGAGAAAGGATGCTCTGACCCAGGCTGAGACCAAAGGAAGCTTGAAATCTTCACGCCGAGTGAAAGAAGTCAGACCTGGAAACCACATGTTGTTTGACTCCATTCATGTGAAGCAGCCAGGGAAGTCCACTGAGAGTCAGAAAACAACCAGGTGGTTGCCAGGGGCTGGGGAGATGGATGGGCAGTGGCTACTGAATGGACCAGGGTGTCCTTTTAGAGGGATGAGCAGTTCTGGAATTGGATGGTGATGTCTGGGCATCATCTGGAATGTACTTCATGCTTGTGAACTGCACATTTTAAAGTGGTTAAAATGGTAACTTATACATACTTTGACACTTAAAAAAAATCAAATACCTACTCCCATCCCAGAGTGTATGCTGAAGTTGATCTGGGGTGTGGCTGGCATCTTCCATCTTCAAAAGCTCCAGGGTTGGGGTCCCAGTGTGCAGCCAAGTTTCAGAACCTCTGTTTCCCACCAACCTGTCTGACTTCACACTGTCTGGATGTGATTCTGGAGGAGCCACTCTCTCCGCTTCAGTTGCCTTTCCTGTGAAAGGGGTCATGTGATTACCAACCTGGCAGAACGGTCCCATGACCAGATGGGTTGGTGTGTGGGAGTTGAATGACCCCACTCATCCCTGCTGTTTCTGTTCCAGTTTGGGGTGGGATCTTTTCCTTCCCCTACAGCTCTGATTCTCCCCGCTCTCGGCCAGCATTTGCTCAGACTCCCTTCCGGAAGGTGGACCACCCTTCTCTGTTTGCCCAGGAAAGTCTGCAAAATGCTGTTGCCCTGTGTTCTTTCTAACTGGACTTTTTCCTTGGTCCTTCGCATAAGGGTTCCATCTTCAGCGGTGAATTTTGGGGTCAATCTTCTACAGGGTGAAGCCTGTGGCTAGCAAAGGGTGAGTGATGTCTTTGCAGGTGAGAGGGGGCCGTTTGGACAGTGCCCTGAAGAACTGGTCTCCTCAACCAACAGACAACTGAATCACACCCACACTTCCTGCTTCTTTAAAAAACGAAAACCCTACTACTTTACTTGAAGATGAATTTTCTGGAAAAGACATTTTATCAACTTGACTTCCTCCATCTAACGACTCAGTTATCTGGACTTACAGAGCAGCCTTCCTGAGTTGATAGGACTGTTAGAAATCGTCTCATTGCTTACAGGAAGAGTCTTTCTCATTTTATTGAATAGTTTTGTTTCTATATGGAGAAAAGGTGTCTTTTTCCATCAGCCCTGAGACCCAGCCAATACCAGTCAGCTGCCGGATCCAACCTGCGGTATTCAGGAAACACACATGAGCCACTTGACATGCGAGGCTTGATGTCCTTTGGAGAAATCCAGTAATTTCAATACCTTTATTCATTTATCTCCACTGTGGCCATGTAGGAAATCTTACTCCTGGTGAGTTTTATTAAACAGAACTCACAGGTCAGCTTTCAAAGTCTGCTACCTTGTAAATTGTAGGAAACTTCACACATTTGAAAGGGAAACCTTTATTATTAAGGTTTTATGGCTCATATGAATTGGAATCATCACCCCCACCTGCCAATATTGTGCTTGAGTTTGCATCCATTGAAATCTCACATAGAACCACAGCAAGCCATCACACATGGGCACGCGCGCGCGCGCGCGCACACACACACACACACACACACCCTGTGGTGCGGGTCTGGGTGTTTCCCTCAGGTCTCTGCCCGCCTCGTCCCCATGAGCCTAGCACTGAGTTACACTCACCTCTCTCCACTCAGCATCCCACCACCTCACCCAGTGTTCCTCCTCCCCTGCCACCTCCACACTGACCTGGGGTCCCAGCGCGCCCACCACCTTCCTGCGGCCAGGCACCTCTGATTTAAACCGAGGCTGGTTTCCTTTTCATTCACAAGCTTTTCACAACTTTCTGGCTCTCTAAACTGGTCTTGGTGAAAGCGGTCAACTATGAGTAGTGAGCATATTCCAAGCATCCTCCGTGTTTGCTAACAAGTTTTCAGGAGGTCCTGAAAGCAGCAGAAGGCTCAGAGTTCCAGAGTATTCAGTGTCTTCCCTGAGTTTATGTCTTCCCTGGTGGCTCAGAGGTTAAAGTGTCTGCCTGGAATGCAGGAGACCAGGGTTCGATCCCTGGGTCGGGAAGATCCCCTGGAGAAGGAAATGGCAACCCACTCCAGTACTCTTGCTTGGAGAATCCCATGGAGGGAGGGGCCTGATGGGCTACAGTCCATGGGGTCGCAAAGAGTCGGACACGACTGAGCGACTTCACTTCACTTCCCTGAGTTTAGTTGGACGGCAGATACTACCAGCTGGATGTTTTTGGTATGCTGTAAGGAAAAATCTGACCAACAGAGGAAAGATCTCTGAAACTGTTCTGAAGCTTGAAACTGTCAGAGAGCTTCCGTGACACAGTATTTTGTTGGCCAAATAGCTTCTACAACTTATCTTCTAAAGCAATGTGATTCCAAGGAACATGGCCCCAGGGAATGGCTATTTCCCTCTCACATCACATGGTAGAAACTAGATTCCTAAGTTCTGTGTCTCTGCCCATCACGAGGATTCATTCTCACGAAGCTGATGGGTTTCAGCCTCTTTGTTTGCCCTTTGCTCTGAACTGATGCCAGAGTTCCAGGGCACAGGAAGACAGGGTACCCCCTGGCTGAGGGATTCAGCCAAGGGTGTGTCCTTCAGGAAGGCTGTGCTCTGAGGATAAGGAAAAGCAAGCAGAGCATCCAGGGCGGTGCTGGCAGCCGTAGCGGGGAGCATGTTCCCTGCCTTCACATCAGAGGAGCTCTGATAGACCCGGGCTGCCCTGTGAGTGTGGGCGGGAGAGCGAGGTCCACCTCCTATCAGGCTCTGTCATGTGGCCCTGCCTTATATCCCTGCCAAAACCTGTGTCCAAAGAAAAGATGATGTGGTAACAGGGCTGACCAACTTCTCTCCCACTGAATTTTTTGATAGAGAGAACGAAACAAGGAAGGAGGGAAGGAGGAGAGAAAGGAAAAAGAGAGAAAAGCAAAGCTATTGAAATCCTTTCAAAAGGAGGCAGCATGGTGAAAGGAGAGGAGGGATGCAAGATGCTTGGAACTGACCAGTTGAATCCCATTCCCTAGGAGCTCAGGCATCCTGAGGAGTTCAACTCATTTCCTTGGGCCTCAGCTTTTCTCCCCATTAAAACTCTAAAACCGTGCCATCCTAAGAATATCTGGTCTAATTTAGAAGCAGGTGATGCTGATAAGATCATCAATGGCTATTTTAGATTGTACTTAGTATAACCAAAATATTTTCCTCAATATTTAGGCTAAAACCTCTGTCTGAATGCCTCACCAACCATGTCAAAAGGTCGACTTTATCATGTACTTGATTCTCACAAGGTAGTCTTTTTTTTTGAGAAAAGGGAACAACTGTTCAGAATGAACTGTTCAGAATGAACAGTTTTGAGAAACGGGAACAAATAACTCTTCCTCTTTACTTCTTTATGAAACCATTTTTTTAAGTTTTTATTGAATTTGTGGCAATATTGCTTCTGTTTTATGTTTTGACTTTTTGGCTGCAAGGCATGTGAGATCTAAGCTCCTCAAGCAGGGATTGAGCCCACAGTCCCAGCAATGGAAAGTGAAGCCTTAACCACTGGACCACTGGGGAAGTCCCTGAAACAATTTAGACAGAAATGTTTCAAGTACAGCATTGCCCCGTTTGTCTCAGAAGCATATTCTAGTCAGAGTTCACAGCTCCCTTCCCGGTTCAGCTGTGACGTGGGTGCCTGTAAAGCTGCCTGAGGCGGGTGACGTCAGCAGCTCCAGCAGAGGATACAGTGGGGCCCACGTGCAAAGGGTGATGCTCACCTCGGCACTCTCAGTGTCCTGCCCGATGGATTATGAGTAAATGAGTAAAGAGGAGAACCTGCTCTTTGCAGTCCCTGTGAACCCAAGACTCATTCTAGGGAGACCCAGCACTCCCAGAGCCTTCCCCAGGGCTATAGGGAGCTATCAGGGCAGTGCTGGCCCCGTGGAGACCACGCTGCCTGCAGTGATGGTCCCAGTAGGTTAGGCGCAGAGCTAATACTTAAGGCCAAACCTAGTCACCCACCCGCCCCTGGGAGCTCGCGGCTTCTCAGGACGGCTCCTTGGGAAACCCCCAGAGTTTGTGCATCTCCCCAGAGAGAACCCAGGGGAGTTTGTGTCAATGAAACAAATGTCGCTGGTGTATCAGTACATGTATCGTCACATTGCAGCCACCCAGATGTGAGGGAACTTGGGATGGAAACAGGATCCCCGCCATTAAACCAGCAGACACTGCAGCCGCCCCCGAGGCGGACCCTGAGAAGACTCAGGATGAGAAAACGCCACGGGAAGTGGGCTCCAGGTAGCTGAGGTAGATGTCCAAGGGATGACTTCAGTGAGCCAGACTCTTGCATCTTCCCATATAAAGAGAAGCGTGATGTCTGGTTTTCCTCAATTAACGGCAATCTTTTGATGTTTCAAGTTGCAAAAATCCCTCTATATTCTGGCTCCTCCCACCTTAGCTCTTCTGAGCCATCCCTCAGAGCTCTCAGAAGGGCTGTGTCCCAGTCTTAAGTCCTCAGTTTTGTCCACTGAATAAAACATAATTCTCAACTTTTCGGCTATGCATTATTTTTCAGTCGAGCCGTCCTGAGAAGCCGTGAGCTCCCAGGGGTGGGTGGGTGACTAGGTTTGGCCTTAAGAATTAGCTCTGCCCCTAACCTATTGGGACCATCACTGCAGGCAGAATGGTCTGGTTCTGGCTGCAATAACAACAGAAGGAGATCAGGATTCACTAGAATAGAGTACATTTCAAACAAAATCAAACATATGTATTTAATTCAAAATTAGATATCTATGGCAAAATCAACAGATCCCAAAGCTGTTTCCCAATCCTCCACATCCAGCTGTGCAGGTGAGATTGGATCAAATTATCATCTTAATTGTTTTTAGTATTTGTTTATGTATGTGGCTCCACCGAGTCTTAGCTGAGGCATGTGGGATCTTCGATCTTCGGTGAAGGCATGTGGGGTCTTCAATTGCAGCTTGCATAATGTTAGCTGTGGCATGCAGACTCTTAGTTTCTGCATGCAAGACCTAGTTCCGTGACCAAGCCCCCCTGAACTGGAAGCTTGAAATCTGAGCCACTGGACCACCAGTGAAGTCCCATCTTATCATTTTATACTGAAGGTAATAAATTCGTAGGCGGTGTGAATTCATGGCATTAGTACTGTTTCCCATCTGACTAGCCCTCCAGTGACCGCAAAGGAGGTGTACACCCCACAGTCTGAAGTCCCATGTGTTCTGGGTCCTAAAGATTGGTGTAAGGCGAATGCACAGAAAAAGAGAGCTAGCCAGGCAGTCAGGCAAGAAAAGGGGAATTTATTAGAGGGAAAAGAGAGGGTGACTGGCCCTTAAGGAGAACCAGTGTCCTCCATTTCTGGCGGGGTCTTTCTTATACCCCACCAATGAAAAATTCTCTGATGGGATGGTTAAATTTTAGCCTGTAGTTGAGTCCTGTGGTCACGGAGCTGGAGGTCTGGACCTCCTGGTGGAGGTTGTAGCTGGTGGTCTCGTAGCTTTGAGAAGGTAGGCACCAGTGAGAAAACAGAATGTCATTTGGGCAATTTGATCAGTCTCAAGAATCACTGATTTTATTCTCTGTTTGTGAGATCAACATAATGAGCCATCTTAACAAGGAGACCCCTTGTGGGCCCTGTCAGTTGGGTTTGCTTTATTCCCATTTTCATTATCCGTTGCTCTTTCTTAATGATTTATTGGGCTTCCGTCACAGGAGAAAGAAACTACGAAAATCTGATGTGACTATGAAAACCAGAACTTGTGAATCTTTCTGCCAACATTTATAGGAAGGTATGACTCACTCCCCTATGAGAAAAGGATTTTTTTTTTTTTAATGCTATTGAACAGTTTGGACAAGAGCAGGAAATGAGATCCCTCTTGCAGGCAAGCCGTGGTCTGTTCCCCGTGAAGCTTGGCCACTGAGCGGCAGGAGAAAATTCCGCAACGGAGCAAGAGGCATGGACCAGGCCGTCTAGACCCCAGGCTACATGGGCCACGGTGTGGTTTACCGTCTTATTTTACACTGATATGAATTAGCCTCCTAAACGACATCCAGTACTTAGCAATGTTTCTATCCAAATTATTCTGCGGATTTTTTTTCTTTATTGTGTGTGCAAATTCCAGGAGTGGGGAAAGAAGGAAATGAGTTAAACCACAAATATCCTCTGGGCAGCCAAGATGTTTTGGCTGCCCCTGGACTGAAAGTTGAGAAGCGTTGTTGTGTTTCAGCTTTGAGAGGGCCTGATGGACCGAGACCCAGGGGACACCGACACTGGGGGTGTGAAGGGTGGGCTGGGTTAGGGAGAGAGCTGTGTGTCTCTGCAGAACAGAGCTGGCTGAAAAACCTGTTGTGTCAGAACTCAGCTCTGTTCCAGAGACACAGACACGGTGAAGCCCATCAGCGACAGGTGTCAGGACTGGAGACAACCAGGATCGGTGGCCCTGGGCGCCAACTTTCTGCTGTCAAGGCCGTCTCTCTGTGGCCCTGATGAGATCATTCTTACCAAAAATACTTATCAAAGGAGAGGGCAACCACATATGTGGGACACAGCCAACAGGGCAGAAACACGCTGGGTGCCGACAGCAACTCTGAAGTAAGTGGAAGGTCCCTCGTTTTAAAGATGGAGCCCTTCCTGCCTCTGTGTGCAGGTGGGCGCTGAGGCAGCCCCCCCGCTTCAGGAAAGAGCTGACAGACTCAGAAGTCCCAGTGCTCTAAGGGCAGCGGGGTTACAGAGGAAGAGCCTGAAATAGATATAAAATAGATGCGCTGTGAAGTGCTTTTAACAGAGTGTCTGCACAGAGCTGGGAACACGCTTGGGGCACTGAAGGGACCGAAGTGAGTTCAAAGAGGCGCTGAGGCTTCTGCCAGGCAGGCGTAGTTGTGGTGAGGATGGAGGCAAGGACTGGGAGTTCCAGTGTAGATGGGGAAGAGGGAAGAAAAGCAATTAGTGTCGGGAATGTGAGGCGCCGTGTCACAAAGTCCAGGTTTAACGGATGCCAATGGGTCTGGGCACTCTCCAGAGATGCAGGCAGTGGGCAGAGTTCTCTGCTGTGCTTCACAGGCCTTAACAAACCTCCACAGCGTGAGTTTGTATCCTCTCAAATGGGGTGGAGGGCATGCGAGCGAGCCAGCCCCCCTCCAGTGGGGGCATGCGAGACAGCCAGCCCTTCAGTGTAACGCATGCCCAGCTCCAGACTTGGGTCAGCCTAGCCCTTGCTCTGGTTTGCTTGATTTACCATCCAGACCCGGCATTGTTGAGAGCACTTAAGTTATTTTGTCTTTTTCTGTGTTCACAGTTGCAATGGAGGTACGTGTAAGGTAGATGGAATATTTAAGAGTTCATTTTGCATTGGCTCATTTGCTTAGTAGGAGATTTCCCAGTGGCTCAGCGGTAAGGAATCTGCCTGCAATGCAGAAGATGTGGGTTCAATCCCTGGGTCAAGAATATCCCCTGGAGAAGGAAATGGCAACCCACTCCAGTATTATTGCCTGGGAAATCCCATGGAGGAACCTGGCGGACTGCAGTCCATGCGGTCACTAAAAAGTCGGACGTGACTTAGCGACTGCTTAGTACACATCTGACGTCTGCAGAACTTGAGGATTTGGGAGAAACACTGACATTTTTCTTGACATTTTTCTATGGGAGCCTGGGTTTAGTTTTCTGGGTGTAGGGCTCTTTCCTATGGGTCCCTGACCTGTTATGAGCAGTGATGAGCAGTGCGTTTGAACAGATGTTATGAGCTTTTGATGAGCAGTGCGTTTGATAGCGTCTTGCAGGAAAGCATGAATTGGCATAAGAAGCAGGGATTCAATTTTCCTTTGATGTTAATATTTAAGTACAAGAAAATCTGAGTCTCAAAAATCTTCTCAGGAAACTGAATAATGGTGTAATTGGCAGAACAGAGTAGGCTGAGGGCACGTCTTACAGGGCTGCTATTGAAAATGGTGAGTTTTCTTTCTATATTTATTTCAAATGTGGTGAGCTGATGGCTCACCCACAAGTTCCTAATGTGAAATGTAAGGGCAGATTTGCCCAGCCACTCACTCCTGCTCATGTGGACTCAAGGGCCCGCCAGTTACCAGGAGCTGCTGGGAGCCTGGGACTCGGCTATGAGTGCAAAAAGGGAATGATCACTGTCCTCATGGGACTCACACTGTAACGAGGGAGAAAAAAAACATACAAATGCATAATAACCATAATGGCACATATTGGATGCTCACTTTGTGCCTCGAACTCTCTAAGCCTCTTTCACCTATTGTAACCCATTTAGTTCTCACCATTTCTCCGGGATGGAGGTACTATTATTGACCTCAATTTTGCAGGAGATAAACTGAGGCAGAGAGAAGTTAAGAAACCTCTCCAAGGTCACACAGCTTATCAGTGGCAAAGTCACGAGTCCAGGCAGTGTGTCCCCCTCATCTGTGGCCTGACCACTCCACTGCATTGGCCCTCGGTGTGGACTATGTGGAGTGGAGACACTGGTTCTGGGGAGGGCCAGGGCAGGACAGAGGGCATAGCAGGGTAAGGGATGGGCATCCATTTCGGTTTTATTTTGGAATTAGACTCCTCGTTATCTAAATGTTCTTCCCTGCCCTAACACTTGCATTATTCCACTAAATAAAACCTAGGAGGGAAAACTGAAAAAAAAAAAAAAAAACATATATATGCCTTTAGTCTGCTCCCTGCATATAGATGTTGCTCCTTGGGATCAATTAACTAGGGTGTTAGGTCAAATTTGTTTTCAGTTAATTAGGGATCTGTCATGAAGTACTGCATTTGATGGTCACATGAAATATCCAGGGCAGGCTGTTTACACTACCCTGCCAATTATTTGAAACTTCCCAAAGTTAGGAGAAACCTCAGCCCCTTCCAGGCGGTGGGTGAGATGCTGCTCCAGACGGCAAAGATGGGCTGCTTCTACGTTCCAGGAGAAGCACACCTGTTGATCTGTTCCTTCCCCTTCTCAGCATCTAAGTACTCTGTCTGATGACAGGTCACAAATTTAAGGAGGCAAATTCATCACTGTAGGTGGGTCGAGAGTTTCCCATGATTCTAGCTGGTAAGAATTCCTCGTGCAGGTTTAAACAGTCTTGCTGTTCCCTTCCTGATTAGCAGAATAAACCTCATCCCAGGAACCTGTCCTGTAATGGGGTCTGTGGTCGTTTTCCCTGGAGAGTGAAAATAGAAGGGCTTTGCTCTCGTGATTCAAACATTGTTTGTCTGTGAAAACAATGATGGAGAAGCTCTGATGGGTGCTGGGTGCTCCGTTTTCATCTCTGAACATTCATGCACCCAGAAGCATCTCGGAGTAATGCAGGTTTTCTATTTGTCTCTTCCTCCGACAGGGCTGCTTGACGACCCCGAACTCCCCATGTGTGAATCCACGTTCTGTTATCCTGGGTCCATCCCTCTCTCTTGGCAACATCTCAGGGGTGTCGGTCAAGTCGGACCTGAAGAAGCGCCGGGCACCCCCTCCTCCAACCCTGCCCCGCGCAGGGCCACCTGTGCAGGACAAGACCTCAGAAAAGGTAGGGAGAGGGCATCGCGTGGACCAGCTAAAAGTGAGTTCTCTGGAAGGTCCCTGTGTGTACTGTCATCCTTCAAGCTTGTGGCTCTAGCAACAAGATGGCTCAGGGTGAAAATGTAAGCTTTATTTAGAAGTCTAGGTGAGGTGCTAACATTGTTTCAATTAGGGAAAATCAGAAACTATTTTTGTGCTGAGGCTTAGACTTGTTGATTAGCATTTATCATTAGCTTTGAAATTTAGAGCATGATTGGTTAATGAGAAAATTGCAAGCACTGTAAGGAATCTGAAGTGTGTTTAAGATACGGATGACACATCATATTAATGTAATATAGGTGCCCAAGTAATCTACATTCACAGCAAAGCTGAGAAGGTGTTTGCATTGGAAGTAGGTTTCTACATGACATAACATCTATTTAGGGAGGCCTTGTATCTGGGGAGCCTTCAGAGCAGAGTGACTTTGCACGTGACTCCCCCGTGGTGACCAGCGGAGCCTGCATCCTCATAGCTGGCATCTCCCTCTGGGCTTCTTCCTTCATCTGCCTGATGATGTGCCTTGAAACACTATTTGAAACATCAGACCCTCCCTTTCCAGGGGTCAGGACATTATTTGACAAGTTTCCTGGCTTAACGTGTGACGTGGAGAAAGATTATTTGGACGGGGTGTGGAAAGAATGACAGCCTGCTCTGGCTGGGATGGTCAGTGTGCTCTGGGCTCTTCCAGAAGTTGAGCTCCCCTGGGCAGCAGCAGCCTGCTCCACACAGACTCTGAGATGCAGACTGGTCGGCAGTGTAAAGAGAAGGGCGAGTGGTTCCTCACTGAGCTGAGATGGTTCCTGGCATCACCCTGTGAATGGGGGCGTTTACATGGAGCCCCTTTAAGCCCAGCTCTCCTCCAGCAGGAGCTGACTCTCTTCACGCTTTCCCCCTACTCTGTGAGGTCACTTGGCTGACCCATGCCTGTTCATCTGGTCCTTGGCATCACACCCTGCTAGTCTTGAGGTCCAGGTTCTTTGGGGCTTATTCATAAACTGACTTTACTTAAAATGAATTAGAAACCAGGTCTAACCTTCCAGAGGGAAAGCGTGACCCCTGTATCGTGATTAGTGGTCATGTAAGTGGCTCTGTAGCAGTGTCGTGACTTTTCCCTCCCTTTCCTTCCTGGCCTGGTTACCTGTCTATCTGTGCCTGTCTGCTCATCGGTCACCTCTCTCAGTCCCTCCAGGGGTGTTCTTTATCCTTGATCTCAGAGACGCCCTGTGCCCATTTGCTGGCTTTTCCAGCCACAGCCCTTGAAGTTTGTCTGAAAAGCCTATAATGCAGTACATTTTGCTGCTGCTGCTTAGTCACTTCAGTCGTGTCCGACTCTGTGCGACCCCACAGATGGCAGCCCACTGGGCTCCGCCATCCCTGGGATTCTCCAGGCAAGAATACTGGAGTGGGTTGCCATTTCCTTCTCCAATGCATGAAAGTGAAAAGTGAAAGTGAAGTCGCTCAGTCGTGTCTGACTCAGCGACCCCATGGACTGCAGCCTACCAGGCTCCTCCGTCCATGGGACTTTCCAGGCAAGAGTACTGGAGTGGGGTGCCATTGCCTTCTCCACAGTGCATTTTAGATGAAGTATTTTGATTTGTGATCAAAATAGGATCCACTGGAGGAGGGAATGGCAAACCATTCCAGTATATTTGCTGTGAGAACTTCATGAGTTGTATAAAAGGCCCACAAGATGAGTCCCCCAGGTGTCCAATATGCTACTGGGGAAGATCGGAGGAGAATTACCAATAGCCCCAGAATGAATGAATGGCTGGGCCAAAGCAGATACTATGCTCAGTTATGGATGTGTCTGGTGATGAAAGTAAAATCTGATTCTGCAAAGAACAGTACTGCATAGGAACCTGGAATGTTAGGTCAATGAATTAAGGAAAATTGGATGTGGTCAAGCAGCAGATGGTAAGATTAATCACTGACATCCTAGGAATCAGTGAACTAAAATGAACGGGAATGGGCAAATTTAATTCAGATGACCATTTTATCTACTATTTTGGGCAAGAATCCCATAGAAGAATTAGAGTAGCCCTCATAATCAGCAAAAGAGTCTGAAATACAGTACTTGGGTGCAACGTCAAAAATGCCAGAATGATCTCGGTTCATTTCCAAGGCAAGCCATTCAGCATCACAATAATCCAAGTCTATGCCCCTAGGATGGTGAATAAGCTGAAGTGTATCAGTTCTATGAAGACCTGGAAGACCTCCTAGAACTAACACCTAAAACTGATGTTCTATTCATCATCAGGGATTGGAATCCAAATGGAGGAATTCAAGATATACTTGGAGTAACAGGCAGGTTTGGCCTTGGAGAACAAAATGAAGCAGGGCAAAGGTTAACTGAATTCTGCCAAGAGAATGCTCTAGTCATAGCAAATACCCTTTTTCAACAACACAGGAGATGACTTTACACATGGACATCACCAAATGGTCAATACCAAAATCAAATTGCAATACCAAAATCAAATTGATTATATTCTTTGTACCTGAAGATGGAAAAGCTGTATCCAGTCAGCAAAAACAAGATCCGGAGCCTACCCGGAGCACAGATCATCAGTTTCTCGTAGCAAAATTCAGGCTTAAACTAAAGAAAACTGGGAAAAACAATAGGCCAGCCAGGTGTGACTTAATCCCGTATGAATCCACAGTAGAGGTAATGAATACATTCAAGGGACAAGATCTAGTTAATAGTGTGCATAAAGAACTATGGACAAAGGTCTGTAATATTGTACAGAAGGTGGCGAACAAAACCATCCCAAAGAAAAAGAAAAGCAAGAGTCAAAGTGGTCATCTGAGGAGGCTTTACAAACAGCAGAAGAACAAAGAGAAATGAAAAGCAAAGAGAGAGGGAGAAGTACATCCAGTTAAATGCAGAGTTACAGAGGTTGCTAGGAGAGACAGGAAGGCCTTCTTCAACAAGCAAGACAGATGCTTTAACCTCTGAGCCACCAGGGAAGCCCTCTTCAACAAGCAGTGCTTAATAATAGAAAGAATACAGCAAACGGGGAAAGACTGGAGATCTCTTCAGGAACATTGCAAACACCATGGAAGCATTCTGCCCAAAGATGGGCACAATAAAGGATAAAAATGGTAGAGACCCAGTAGATACTGAAGAGATCAAGAAGAGTTGGAAAGAATACGTGGAAGACCCATATAAAAAAGATCTTAATGAATTGGATTACTACGATAGTGTCGTTAGTCCCCCAGCGCCAGACATTCTGGAGTGCTAAGTGGGCCTTCAGAAGCACTGCTGTTAATAAATCTAGTGGATGTGATGAAATTCCAGCAGAACTATTCAGATTCCTAAAGGATGATGCCATCAAGGTTTTGCATTCATTATGTCAGTGAATCTGGAAGACCCAGCAGTAGCCACAGGACTGGAAAAGGTCAAACCTCATCCCAGTACCCAAGAAGGGTAGTACCAAAGAAAGTGCTACCCATCAGACAATTGCACTCATCTCCCATGCTAGTAAGGCCATGCTTAAAATCTTGCATGCTGGCCTTCAGCATTCTGTGAACCAGGAATTTCCAGGTGTCCAAGCTGGCTTTAGAGAAATAAGAAGAGCTAGAGATCAAATTGAAAACATCTGCTGGATTATAGAGAAAACAATTCCAGAAAAAAAAACAGCAATGCCAACAAAGGCCAGCCTAGTCAAGGCTATGGTTTCTCCAGTGGTCATGTGTGGATGTGAGAGTTGGACTGTGAAGAAAGCTGAGCGCCGAAGAACTGATGCTTTTGAACTGTGGTGTTGGAGAAGACTCTTGAGAGTCCCTTGGACTGCAAGGAGAACAAACCTGTCCATCCTAAAGGAAATCAAATCCTGAACATTCATTGGAAGGACTGATGCTGAAGCTGAAGCTCCAATACTTTAGCCACCTGATGCAAAGAGCTGACTCTTTAGAAAAGACCCTGAGGCTGGGAAAGATTGAGAGCAGAACGAAAAGAGGGTGTTAGAGGATGAGATGGCTGGATGGCATCACCGATGCAATGAACTCCGGGAGGTAGGGAGGGACAGGGGAGCCTGGTGTGCTGCAATCCGTGGGATGGCAAAGAGTCGGACACGACTGGGCAACTGAACAACAAAAGCAACAATTTGACTTGTATATTTCTTAAACATTTTCTACTATTTATTTTGTGTTATCCATCACACTTTAACTGTCTTTTGATAAAATAAACATAGGCACAAACCAAACAGGACATTCTTTTTTTGTACACATGCCCAGCTGAACACTGCAGACTCATGAATGCAGAGCTGTTTCCCATGGGTTCTGCGGTGTGTTTCACCCCTTATTTTGTGGGGAGTTAGATCCTGAACTTTTTCATAGCATGCAGAGTGTTCTTAAAGCATTTAACACTTTTCAACCACCTACCTCTGGGGATGTCTTGTTGTTTTTGATTGGGAAGGGTATTTCTTAGTGGTAAAAAATGTGAGTTCCAGTATCAGAATAATATGGCCTTTTTTCAATAAGAATTGTATTTGCTTAATGTTACTGATGTAGATGCTATACTGCATCAGTATTTCTTTTAGTTTTATTGAGCTATAGTAGATTTATAGCATATTTAATTTCTGCTGTGTAGCAAAGTGACTCAGTTATACATATATAATTTTTCATATTATTTTCCATTATGATTTAATAACAGGTTTTTTAATACTTAGCAAATATTTACTAAGAATACCATAGACTTTTCTACTTCCTATTTTATGTTGGAGTACAATTAGTTAGCAATGTTGTATTAGGTTCAGGTATACAGAGTGATTCAGTTATACATACACATGTATCTATTGTTTTTCAAATTCTCTTTCCAATTAGGTTGTTATAGAATATTGAGCAGGGTTCCTTGTGTTATACCATAGATCCTTATTGGGTATCCATTTTAAATATAGCAATGTGTACATGTCAATCCCAAACTCCGTAACTATCCCTCCCCTGATCCTTCCCCTGGTAACCATAAGTTCATTTTCTATATTGAATATAGTTTCTTGTGCTGTACAGTAGGACCTTATTGTTTATCTGTCCTATATCTACTAGCTTATATTTGCTAATCCCAACTCCCCATCCTTCCCTTCCCCAGCTCCTCCACCTTGGGAACCACACATCTGTTCTCCATGTCTGTGAATCCAATTCTGCTTTGTAGCTGTGTTCATTTGTGTTGTATTTTAGATTCTACATGAAAGTGATGTCCTATGGTGTGTCTCTCTCTTTGTGACTTACTTCACTCAGTATGACACTCTCTAGGCCCGCCATGTTGCTGCGGATGGCACTGTTTCACTGTTTTTATGGCTGACAGTATTCCACTGTGTGTGTGCACCACACCGTCTTTATCCATTTGTCGTTATGGACATTTAGGTTGTTTCCATGCCTTGGCTATTGTAAACAGTGCTCCAGTGAACTCTGGGGTGCATGCATTTTTTCATATAGTCTTCTCTGGGTCTGCACCCCAGATGAGGATTGCTAGATAATATGCAAGCTCTACGTTTAGTTTCTTAAGGAACCTCCATGCCGCTCGCTGTAGTGTCTGCACCAACTTCCATTCCTGCCAACAGTGTAAGAGGGCTCCCTTTTCTCCACACCCTTTCCAGCATTTATATTGTTGGTAGACTTTTTAATGGTGGCTGTTCTGACTGGTGTGAGTACTTTTGCCTGGAAAACCCCATCGGCAGAGGAGCCTGGTAGGCTGCAGTCCATGGGGTCGCTACGAGTCGGACACAGCTGAGTGACTTTACTTTCACTTTTCACTTTCCTGCATTGGAGAAGGAGATGGCAACCCACTCCAGTGTTCTTGCCTGGAGAATCCCAGGAACGGGGGAGCCTGGTGGGCTGCCGTCTATGGGGTCGCACAGGGTCGGACACGTCTGAAGCGACTTAGCAGCAGCAGCATTCTGACTGGTGTGAGGTGATACCTCATTGCCGTTTGGATTTGTATTTCTCCACTAATTAACAATGTTGAGCATCTTTTCATGTACATCTCATCTTTGGAGAGATGTCTATTTAGGTCTTCGACCCATTTCTCAATTGGGTTATTTGTCTTTTTGTTACTGAGTCGTAGGAGCTGTTTGTGTATTTTGGAAATTAACCCCTTGCTGGTTGCATCATTTGCAAATATTTTCTCCCAGTACATAGATTGTCTTTTCATTTTGCTTATGGTTTCCTTAGCTATAAGGCCTCAACATTTTAAAAATTTGTTCCATCAGAGAAGGTGTTATGTTTTTCAGATTTTAATGTACTTATCCAGAGTGGATAAAGTCGACCTGAGTGGGAAAATGTGTATGAAGTAGAGAATCGGGAATTCTGAATGAAAAATAAATACTGCTTGTATACCCTGCAGGATGAATAGGGCTCTCTCTGAGGCAATAAAAGCTTTTTTTTTTTTTTTTAACTGAAATCTGTTTTATTTAGCCTAGAATGAGTGGAGAAATTGGCTCACAGCAGCCGTCTCCTTTTTTAAGCATGTGAGTGGCATATGGATTCGATTTAAGCATTTGCTATGAACACGCTTTTTTCTTCTTTTTAAATGAGAGGTATTTTGTTATTTACTAATTTCTGGGAAAGGAACCCAAATATGTATTGTCATCTTTGGGGAAGAACGTCAATTCCTTCTTCCTGAACTTCCTTCCATATAAAGATAAGATGTTTATTTGGAAAGTCTTATTTATGTGGAACTGCTACTAACATGAATATCCTGAATCAGGAGGAAAGGATTATTTTCAAGGACATGACTAGTTTATAGGAAAATGGGAATCCTTAGGTTTTCATATTTTTAAACACTTTTTTCTTATCAAGTAGTATTAAAAATTCAGTACAGTCACCCCTTCCTATCTGTGGTTCCCCATCCTCAGATTCAACCAATCATGGATCAAAAATAGAAAGAAAAAATCCAGAAACTTTCACAAAGCAAAGTTTCCATTTGCTGGCAACTGTTTGTGTAGCATTTACATTGTATTATTATGTCATCTGACAATCCTCTGAAGGAGGGCATGGAAACCCACTCCAGTGTTCTTGCCTGGGAAATCCCATGGACAGTGAAGCCTGGTGGGCTACAGTCCATGGGTTGCAAAGAGTCAGACACGAATGAGTAACTAACACATTATATGTCAGAGATGATCTAGAGATGATTTAAGGTACACAGGGGAATGTGCACAAGTTATATGCCTATACTTCAGACTTCAGCCCCTGCGTGTTTTGATGTCTGAGGGGGTTCTGGAGTCCATCGTCCATGGAGACTCGGGGGCAACTGTATAGACTTATTTGGATCTTAAAGGCAAAGTACTTTCAGCCATCTTCCAGGTCATCTGAAACTTTAAAAAATGTAATGTTTCTCATAGAATTTGTTATCCCATTATACATTCGTGATTTGAGTCTTTGTTTTTTCTAAAAGTACTTTTCAAGAATGTTTTCCCAGAGGTGTTTGAGCCAGTGAGAGAAATGCACGGCGTCCTTGTCCAAGCCAGCCAGCAGAAAGATCAGGGAGATGGGTGAAGCCGTGTCTCATTTGCAGAAGGAAGTGGAACTGCTCCCTGCCTGAGATCTTCACCTCTCGTCTCAGTGCCTTGAGTGAAGTTTTCCTTATGCGGGATGTTCAGACAGGAATGATGTGTACCTTAGGGCACCCCATGCCAAGTCAGTATTTTTCAAGTCTGAGTGAGCCTCAGAATCACCCCAAAAGGGCTTGTGAAAACATGTTTACCTTGGCTCCACCTTGAGGGTTTCTGATTCAGTAGTTCTGGGGTAGGGCCTGAGAATTCAAGGTTCACCAAGTTCCCAGATGAACCCCACTCTGAGAACCAGCACCCCATAGACCTCTACCTTCCCCATCTGTGTGCCCAGAATTTGGACCGATCAGATGTGAGAGCAGTGTTTCTACTCAATATATATATATATATTTTTTAAACAAATCGGGAGAGATTCTTCCATTGAAAAATTACTATCATCCTGCACCATTAGCTGAGGCCTAATGTAATTTATTGGATTGGGCAAAAAGTTTGTTCAGGTTTTTCCATAACATCTTGCACAAAAGTCTGAATGAACGTTTTGGCCAAGCCAGTGTGAAGAGAAATGAGCAGGTCCCACTTCTTCTCACTGGGATCCAGGAAGTTTCACATGAATCAACAGAGGAACAACTTGTTCCGGGCCGGATCTTTCTCCCTCTTCCATCTTTGGGGTCTAAACTATCCTCCCCGCACCTCGCTCCAGGCTGGTGTGACCCCTTGCCCTGCCCTTTTCCAGGGGCAGGCATTCCTGCCTGCTAGTCTGTTTGAGACAGAGCAAGTCTTAGAGGCTCACCGAGGCGACTTGCCTTCCTACTGTTTGCAGATATTTCTACCCTGAGGCTGCCCTGGGATCAGCATGGGTTCAGATCGTGGGTGGGGGATACAGGTACCTGGGTGGATATCCTTCTGCTCGCTGCTGGTCCTCGGTTTCCTCCTCTGCAAAATGAAAGAAAGAAAAGTGAAAGTGAAGTCGTGTCCGACTCTTTGTGACCCCATGGACTGTAGCCTACCAGGCTTTTCCGTCCATGGAATTTTCCAGGCAAGAATACTGGACTGGGATGCCATTTCCTTCTCCAGGAGGTCTTCCGGACCCAAGGATTGAACCTGGGTTTCCTGCATTGTAGGCAGATGCTTTACCGTCTGAGCCACCAGGGAAGTATTGCAAAATGGGAATGAATCAAACAGCCGCCCCAGGCACGCAGAGTAGAGGTCAGAGCAAGGACCCTGGAGCTGCTTCCTGGATTCAGACCCCAGCAGCTCTGTCATTGCTGGGAACATGACCTTGGCAGGTTACTTCACTTTTGAGCCTTGTTTTCTGAGTCTTGTTTTCTTAGCCTTGTTTTCTTAGGTGTGCAGACTGCTCCACAGAATGGAGGGGAGAGCTGGATAGCACCCTGGGGAGTGGAGGAGCCGGAGGGGCTGGACATCAACCCCCAAGTCTTGCATTAACCAAGAGGCAGATTGTATTTTAAAATCAAACCTTATTGTTACTGTTTCCCCATCTATTTCCCATGAAGTGATGGGACCAGATGCCATGATCTTCGTTTTCTGAATGTTGAGCTTTAAGCCAACTTTTTCACTCTCCTCTTTCACTTTCATCAAGAGGCTTTTTAGCTCCTCTTCACTTTATGCCATAAGGGTGGTGTCATCTGCATATCTAAGGTTATTGATATTTCTCCCGGCAATCTTGATTCCAGCTTGTGTTTCTTCCAGTCCAGCGTTTCTCATGATGTACTCTGCATATAAGTTAAATAAGCAGGGTGACAATGTACAGCCTTGACGTACTCCTTTTCCTATTTGGAACCAGTCTGTTGAGGCATCAATTGTGAAAAGCGGCCAAGCCCCCGAGGCAGGCTTATTCTGTTAAAGGATGCCTCCTTATCTGGGTGGCATTTTCCCCTCTGGGCACAGACCTGAAATACCCCATTTATTAGCTCACACCTTCGCGGGGGGCGGGGTTTGCGGAGGGACACTTGTCATCCCTTGGGAGCCCCTGCTTGAGAAAGAGAGACTAGTACAGAGCTGTGGTTCTTACTCAGGTGACTCAACTCACCTATTAAAGCAAGAAACAACCCCAGGAGCCCCAGTGGTCGACATCTCATTTGTGTGACCCCTGGCGGTTTAATGAGAGCTTTATTTCACTTTTTAACCTCTGTCCATTGATTAAAAGTAGTAACTTGTAGAAGTCTGCTAAACAGTGCTGTGTCTGATTTTAGCTGTCATCATGTACAAATGTGGAATAAACAGCTAGCCATTAATTTATGCAGCCAATATCCAGTTATTATACACCTGCTTTTATGATAATTACAACTGTGAATCTTTTTATAAGTGGAAGTAATTCAGCAAATATTTTGGTTATTCAAGCTTTCTTGCTTCCTATATTATTTGAATTATGGCTTTCATTACGCTCAGCTCCGTATAATCCAACATGACAGTGCATTTGTACATTATCTCCAGTTTATTGCCTTGAGATGAAAATAACTTGTGGTGTTAACTATTAAGCTGAGAGATGAGGGAGACTTGTGTTATGATTGGTTATTAGTATAACCCAAGATGGAACTTTCTATGAAATATAGCCTGTGTTTCAATAAATATTTTTGAACAGCTGCCTTGTGCACAGCCCTGCACTTGGAAACATGAATTGATATTCATTACTGTAATATCTCAGACTAATGTACACTGAAGAACACAGTAGTTTGTGTAAAAAAAAAAAAAAAAAGGATATTTGTGAATGTTGGGAATTTAATGGAAATAGCTACATTTTCTGGATCATCATGAGAGTTAGGTAATTAGAATGTTATCGGACATTATAAAATTCTGCTGGCTAGACTCCCAAAGACACATTTCTTCAAGAACTGGGGGAGTCTCTGCTCTGGCGGGTGTGGTCCTGACTCGCTCTGCTTCCCAGGACAGGGCAGAAGGGAGGCCTGCGGCGGCCCTGGTGGCCCCGTTCCAGGGAATCTACGGGGAGCAGGGGCACGGCCCTGGGAGGTCAGGCCACACAGCCAGCGGTCCCAGGTCCAATCTCCTTTCCTGCTGGGACTGTTGGTTTTTGCCTACTGGAATGAGCATCCAGAAGATGCTGAGGCCCAAGTGATGCTTACCTTGAAGTCATTGCTTGTCACCCTTCTGGCCTCCTCCTGTGAAGCCCCTCCGTTTCCTATCCCACTGCTCATGGCGGTGGTTCATTTGTTTCTGGAGAAGTGGATGATATTTGGTGACATTTTAGAAGTTATTTTTCATAATAACTAAAGACCTTTGACTACAGCTGGAATGTCAGCAGCACCTCACACGTGCAGGGCTTGGCGGATGAGCTTCCTGAAGTGCTGGGCTGAAGGGGGAAAGAGGTGAGTGGGGAGGGGCTCAGCAGGGAGGAGTGGTCCCTCGATTTGCCTTGTGCCTGAGACGAGGCTCAGAAAGGGAGAGGCCCAGAAAGGGATGACGGGGGCGAGGTCTCAGATCCACAGGGCCCTCTCCCGCATACTTTCCATCCCACTTGTCCGTGAGTCCTGATTCAAATCCAGCCCTGCCCCAGCCCCCTTCCCCCCAGTGCTCTGGTCCCGGCTCTCCTGAGTCCCAGGGATGACTCCCGTTGCCACGGCCTCCTCACTGGTCCCTGCATCTGCCCCACGCCTCCCCGCTGGACAGCTCTGCACACCTCTGCTAGGGCCACACTCGTCACAACAGGAGGAGGATCGTGACTTTTCTTATGGCCTCTGGTGGCTTCATCTCTGCCTGAGTCTCAGTGCTCCGGGCGGGTCGCAGCCTGCGTCCCCAGCCCTCCCGCCTCTCCCTCCCTCTCCATCAGGCCCTCCCATTCTCGCTGTCCCCACCCTGCCCTGTGTCCCTTTACCAGGTGTATCTCTGGGGCCCTCGCCGCACGTCACTCTCTGTGTCCTTCCCCTGTTCCGTTTGTCTTGTAGCCACTAACGTGTCAGCCCCGGAAGGAGGTTTTATTTCTTTATTCACTGACCTCTCTCTAATGTCTCATACCAAGCCATTCCATCAGTAAATGTTTACATTAACTATTTCATACATGCATCACTCACGTATCAACTGCCTATCGATGGACCCTCTCTAAGTGAAAAGCACTGATTTCAGAACGTATGTGCAATTGGCTAAAAGATTGCTTTGCTCCAGAAGCCCGCGGATAACGGGCAGCTCCTCCAGACCATGCCTGCAGTGCCGAGCTGGAAATGGCCTTGTGCTGTCTGCTGTGGACTTGAGCAGGCGCAGGGACAGCGTGGGTGGGGGCGGGGCCGAGTAGCGAGCAGGTGGGCGGCTGGGGCCAGGGCACAAGCCTGCTGCAAGGGGACCTTGGGAAGTAGGGGCCCTCTGAGATGGGAAGGCCCATCGCTGCCTCCAGTCCTCAGAAGGAGGGGCAGAACAGGGCACGTGACACGGAGCCCTGCCTCCTGGAGCCTTGTGAGGGGCAGCAGGGCTGGCAGAGGGCGCGGTGCGCAGAGCTGGGGCTGGGGCTGGGCTGGGGATGCCCCTCGTGCGCCGGCGCTCCTCTGCTCAGTGGGTGCCGAGACGCCAGAGTGGAGATAGAGGGGGAGATGCAGACGGAGCCCAGTGCAGCCGAGCTCCGGTTTCTTCTCTCCCTCGGCCCCTCCCTCCACCTCTCCCCTCTTCTTGTGTTCAGTCTTTTCTTACAGCCCACAGTTTTCTCTGTTTTGATCTGTATATCCTCTTAGATTTCCTTCTGTCAGGTTGCTCTTCCAAAGCTTCTCACTCATGTTTCTTCAGAATAATGCCCATAATGTATGCATGTGTGTGACACCATTTTCACTATATATATGGGATTCTCCAGGCAAGAATACTGGAGTGAGTAGCCATTTCCTTCTCCAGGGGATCTTCCCGACCCAGGGATGGAACCCAGGTCTCCTGCATTGCAGGCAGAGTCCATCTGAATCCCCAGGGAAGCCCTATGTAAAGTATGTGCGTGCATTCTAAGTTCCTTCAGTCATGTCCGACTTTGCAACCCTATGGACCGTAGCCCGCCAGGCTCCTCTGTCCATGGAGCTTTCCAGTCAAGAATACTGGACTGGGTTGCCATGCCCTCCTCCAGGGGCATGGAGGTATTGAACCCAGTATCAAACCTGCGTCTCTCGCATCTACCTGCATTGGCAGGCGGGTTCTTTACCACTGGCAGTTCCTACACACTTCCCCGCAAATGGTCCGATTTTACCGTCAGCGCCATCCTGGCACGTTTGCTGAGTATGACGTCCCTTCTCCAGGTGAGTGAGGGGACTCAGAGGCCACACAGCCCAGGACAGTGAAGTCAAATCAGCCCAGCCCTGCTTCTGCAGCCCCACTGGGTGTCCCTCTTGCAGATCACCCCCTTAACTTCACCTGCAAACCCCTTTCCTCTGGGAGTTTGTAAGAGATAGACCAGACATGGGAAAAGAGCGTGTCAGCAGGAAGGGGCGGGGGACCAGGCGGCGGGGGCGGGACGGAGGTCTGTGTCTCTAGGGCTGGCCCTGGAGTTTGAACAGACTTGCCATTACAGGCCCAGGCCAGCGGCTGGAACTTTCTCTTAGATGTGGCACGAGTCTCCTCATCCACCACTGAACAAGACCACACACCCTTCAGCGTCCGTCTGTCTGCAGAGCCTTGGGAGGGCTGTTTCCTTTCCATTTTGTAGTGCCTTTCCCTCCAGTGGAGGGCAGGAACAGGGCAGAGAGCACATTTTGTGTCCAGCTCGAGGTCAGCCCCTAACAATGTGGCTTCCCAGAGGAGCTGAGTGAACCCAGCTCCCTGCCCTGGCCTCCTAGACCCCAGACAGTAAAGCCCTTCCTCTGTCCTCCAGGAAGGAAGGACAAGAAGGAAGGGAGGCCTCCATCCAGCGTCTCGCCCTGGCAGACCTTGTAGCTCCTTCTGTGTGTTGTCTCTGAGCCTTTGGGGAATGTTTCTTAGGAAAATTCAGAAGTCTTACTCAAACCAAGACACGCAAGCATCTTCTCCCCACAGCAGGGCCCCACTCCGGAGTTTGGATCCCAAATAGGTGCAATGAGTGACTTCCTGCCCAAAGAAAACTCACTTTTCCTAACTGCATCCTCCCCATTAGCAGCGCACAAAGCCTCCTTGATCTGTTGGGGCAGTGCATAGCTTCTGCATGGCTTCTGTCCCTCTTCATTGGAGAAGGAGCTGGTCCAAGACATTGTGACACAGAATGCATCTTGCGGCATTTGTAATTTCCCAGTTCGGGGCCTGTTAGGACTACCCTTGTTGTCAGCTCTTCTCAGAGAAATCCTCAGCAGAGGTTGATGACGTGTTACTATGTGAAGGGACCCCTGGTGACAGAGTCCAGAGAAGCCACAGCACCTCATCCCGGCCCATGGTCTCAGCACACAGCACGGGTCTGCTGTGCACTTGGCCAGTCCTGGGACAGTGACGTATCCCTCATTCAGCCCCAGGCTTCACTCACAGACAGGCAGCAGACCCCCCTAAGCACTTGAGTAACAGAGAGAAATGTGCACTAGGGAGACTCAGGGGAGACCACAGAAACTTGTCTCCAGACACAGTAAGTGGCTCATCTGTCTAGGGGGAGCTCTGGTGACAAGTCCAGGGAGAGTGGGCCTTGAGTTTTGTTTAGTTTTGTTTGTTTTTTTAATCATATAGGTGTTATTTAATTTTTTAATTTAATTTTTATTGGAGTTTAGTTGCTTTATAATGCATCAGTTTCTACTTTATAGCAAAGCGAATCAGCCATATGTATACATATATTCCTTCTTTTTTTTGGATTTCCTTCCCATTTAGGTCACCACAGAGCATTGAGTAGAGTTCCCTGTACTATACAGTAGGATTACATTAGTTATCTGTTTTATACATAGTAGTGTATATATGTCAATCACAATCTCCCCATTAATCTCACCCTCCTTTTCCCCTTGGTGTCCATACATATGTTCTCTATATCTCTCTCTATTTCTGCTTTGCAGATAAGTTCGTCTGTTACCATTTTTCTAGTTTCCACATGTAAGTGATATTATACAGTATTTTCTCTTACTTCACTGAGTATGGGAGTCTCTAGGTCTATCCGCATCTCTGCAAATTGCACAATATTCCATTGTATATCACATCTTATTTTTCCATTTCATCTACTGATGGACAAAATCTCTTTACAAAATTCAACACTCATTTATAATAAAAACTCTCAGAAAGTGGCAAAGAGAAAATCTACCTCAACAAAATAAAAGCCATATATGACAAATCCACAGCAAACATTATTCTCAATGGTGAAAAACTGAAAACGTTTCCTCTAAGATCATGAATAAGACAAGGGTGCCTATTCTCTAAACTATTATTCAACATAGTTTTGGAAGCCCTAGCCATGGCAATCAGAAGAGAAAGAATAAAAGGAATACAAAGTGAGAAAGGACAGTTGAAACTATCACTGCTTGCAGATGACACAATACTAACATAGAAAGCCCAAAAGATACTACCAGAAAATTACTAGAGCTAATCAATGAATTTGGAAAAGTTGCAGGATACAAAATTAATGCAAGAAATCTCTTGAATTCCTATACACTAACAACAAAAGATCAGAAAGAGAAATTAAAGAAAATACTGAAGCAACTTAGCATACCATTTACAACAATATACCATTTACAAGCAAATATAACATTTACAAAAGAAAGAGCAAAATATGTATAAACCTACATAAGGAGGCAAAGGACCTGTAAGATACTGATGAAAGCTGTAAGATAGTGATGAAAGAGATCAAAGATGACATAAACAAATGGAGAGCTGTACCATGTTTTGGGGTTGGAAGAATCACAATTGTGAAAATAGCTATTCTACCCAAAGCAATCTACAGATTTAATGCATTCCTTGTCAAATTACCAAGGGTATTTTTCACAGAATTGGAATAAAAAATTATACAATTTGAATGGAAACACAAAAAGTAATCTTGAGAAAGAAAAACAGAGCTGGAGAATGCAGGCACCCTGACTTCAGACTATACTACAAAGCTACAATAATCAAGACAGTATGGTACTGGCACAAAAAAACAGAAATATAGATTGATGGAACAGGATAGAAAACTCAGAAATAAACCCATGCACCTAGATTCACCTAAAGTATGACGAAAGAGGCAAGAATATACAATGAAGGAAAGACAGTCTCTTCAATAAGTAGTGCTGGGAAAACTGGACAGCTACATGTAAAAGAATGAAATTAGAACACTCCCTATCATACACAAAAATAAACTCAAAATGGATTAAAGACCTAAATGTAATGCTATAAAACTGTAACTCTTAGAGGAAAAAAGAACATTCTTTAACATAAACCACAGCAGGATCTTTTCTGACCCAGCTCCAAGAGTGATGAAAATAAAAACAAAAATACACAAGCAGGACACAATTAAACTTACAAGCTTTTGCACAGCAAAGGAAACCATAAACAAGACAGTCTTCAGAATGGGAGACACTCTTTGCAAAGAACGTGATTGACAAAGGATTAATCTCCAAAATATACAAACAGCTCATGCAGCTCAATATAAAAACGAATAAACAACCAAATCAAAAAATGGGCAAAAGATCTAAATAGACATTTCTCCAAAGAAGAATTACAAATGGCCAAGAGGAACATAAAAAGATTCCCAACATCACTAGTTTTTAGAGAAAGGCAAATCGAAACTACCATGAGGTATCACCTCACAGTGGTCAGAATGTCCATCAACAAAAAATCCACTAACAATAAATGCTGAAGAGGGTGTGACAAAAGGGAACCCCCCTATACTGTTGGCAATGTAAACTGATACAGCCACTGTGGAGAACAGTATGGAAATTCCTTAAAAAGCTAAAAATAGAGTTGCCATAAGATCCAGCAGTCCCACTCCTGGGCATATACCCAGAGAAAACCTTAATTCAAAGAGTGCTGTTCATTGCAGCACTGTTTATAATAACTCTGATGCGGAAACGACCTAAATGGTCCTGTCTGACTTGAGTGATGCAACTGGAGGCTGAGATGGACGAAGCAGACAAACAGGAGGACAGAGAGACCGGGCACGCTGGCAGGGAGACCGGGCACGCTGGCAGGGAGACCGGGCACGCTGGCAGGGAGACCGGGCACGCTGGCAGGGAGACCGGGCACGCTGGCAGGGCTTCAGCGGTGAGGTTCGAACTCAGTGCAGGATTCGAGTGGCCCTGAGACGTCATTGCTATGGTCCCTGTGCTGTGGGCCCTGGACAAGAGTCACCCATCCCCACGTCTTGTCAGCCCCTCCTCCTGTCGCAGTCCAGGGCCAGCCCGGGGCCCCCTGTGTGCAGGGCAGGAGCCCCTGAGGAAGGTGAGTGGGTGCTGGGGTGAGCAGCACCGCGTTTCCAGCAGCCGGAACCCCAGGAGCGTGGCAGTGGGCAGCGCTGGTGCTGACGACGTCTGCCCTGGTTGGCCGTGTGTCTGAGCCATACCGTGGGAGAAAAAGCTAACGACGCCCAGAGGAGAACACTCTCGGGATTGGGGACTCTGGGAATGACCACTCCTTATTTTTAAAAATAGCGGAATTTAGATAGCATTTTCAAAAGCAGAGACATTACTTTGCCGACTAAGGTCCGTTTAGTCAAGGCTATGGTTTTTCCTGTGGTCATGTATGGATGTGAGAGTTGGACTGTGAAGAAGGCTGAGCGCCCAAGAATTGATGCTTTTGAACTGTGGTGTTGGAGAAGACTCTTGAGAGTCCCTTGGACTGCAAGGGGATCCAACCAGTCCATTCTGAAGGAGATCAGCCCTGGAATTTCTTTGGAAGGAATGATGCTAAAGCTGAAACTCCAGTACTTTGGCCACCTCATGCGAAGAGTTGACTCATTGGAAAAGACTCTGATGCTGGGAGGGATTGGGGGCAGGAGGAGAAGGGGACGACCAAGGATGAGATGGCTGGATGGCATCACGGACTTGATGGACGTGAGTCTGAGTGAACTCCGAGAGATGGTGATGGACAGGGAGGCCTGGCGTGCTGCGATTCATGGGGTCGCAGAGAGTCGGACACGACTGAGCGACTGAACTGAACTGAACTGAACTGAGAATATTTTAGACTATTAGAATGTTGAGAAAAGGAACGTCTCACTGGAACACGACAGCTGGGTTCAGACATTTGAGCCCCTGTGCTCAGGCCCCAGAGGATAGGATGGGAAGCAGCATGTGAGCAGGCTGCAGACATTTGGTTTAGTGCACAGGGGAAGAATGTTTTGTCAGATTGAGTCACGGGAGGAAGCGGTGAGTATGTGGGGGAAACCCTGGGTGGCAGATTTAGCACTCGCTAATGCTGTCATGAAGATGCTGCTTCACGATCTTAAATGGTCTCACCCCTTCTTGTGGAGTCTGGGGCACATTTAATGGCTCACGGGGCCCCTGAAGCATAAGTGACTTGCTCAAGGCCACAGCAGTGAGAAAGCTAAGGAGTAACACTGAAGCGCTGTCTCTGGACAGCCTCGGGAACTCTGACGTGGCCTGAGCTTTTCCCTCGAATAGTGCCTGCCGACAGCCGTGTTACAGTGGCCAGTCTGCTTGGACCGCCCTTGCAGAACTCCGGCAGGGGGCTGGGACACCGGGCTTAAGCTCTCCCCGTTCCTGAGGCTCAGTGCTGGGCGCCAGGTGTCTGCACGGCCGTTCTCCTGAGGCCTCTCTGGGTTCGCTGACGGCCGTCCTCCTGCTGAGTCCCCACTTGTGAGTGTGTGTTCACCCTTCTTCTGTGTGATACCAGTCATTTGGGTTGGGAGCCACCCTGATGACCTCGTTTTAACTTGATCACATCTTTAAAGGGGCTTCGCTTGTGGCTCAGCTGGTAAAGAATCTGCCTTCAGTGCAGGAGACCTGGGTTCGACCCCTGGGTTGGGAAGATCCTCTGGAGGAGGGAAAGGCTACCCACTCCAGTATTCTTACCTGGAGAATTTCATGGACTGTATAATCCATGGGGTTGCTAACAGTCAGACACGACTGACCGACTTTCACTTCACTTCACCTCTTTAAAGTCCCCATCTCCAGATATAGTCACTTTCTGAGGTCCCAAGGGTTAGGGCTTCAACATATGCATTTTGTGGAGGCGGAATTCAGTCCGTAACAAAAGAATACTGAGTTTCTGTTTACATGCAAAGCAGTTTTCTTGGCAATAAGGAATTCAAGGACAAATGACATATAATCTTTTAAAAGTTCTCAATATTTAATTGGTATAAAAGTGTTCTGCACCCCCCCCCCCCCAATCCCAGAGAATGGCCCTCGTGGGACCTCATGGAGATGGGGAGAGTGTGACGCAGAATCAAATGTAGTGACAGCATCCTGTCCCATGGGAAGCCCCCATAGGCACCGCTGATTTTGATCCAGATGATCCCACCTGATCCTCATCCCTGGGAGATCATCAGCTTGGCCCAGTCAGGGGCCAGAGGCTAGACAGGGTGAAGGTGTCACTTCTAACTTCCTTCCTTGCTGGGTGGTACATGGATCATGGGTCAAGTCCTGGTGGTAAAAGATTGTCAGCCCAGCCAAGAGTGTTTAAATGTTATATCAGTTTCGAGTGAGAGGTCATGGGTCCAGACCGACCTCATAGAGCATCCCCTCACCAGCACAAAGCCCTTCCATGGTTCGTGGGCAGAGAAGGCGCCTCATCCTACGGCTAACCGGCCCCAAGGTTAGCGTGAAAGTTATAATGACCCACTCTGGCTCAGTGCTGGCTGCGTTTCAGCTACAGTGCTCAGCCTTGATGTACATCGCTTAACTGCGTCTTTGTAATATCTCTGCACTGCTCTAATCTTCGTTGTGCCAGTGAGGACACCGAGATTCCCTGAGGGGGAAGGGGTCACAGGGTCTCAGGGTCTTCAGGCGTCTCCTGCAGGGAGCTGTCCTGCCTGGGTGCTGAGCGGGGTCAGAGGGAACCCGGCCGCTGTGGCAGGGATGGGGTAGGTGTTTGCTTCAGTGAGAAATGCAGGCTCCAGGCCCCGCTGTGCAGGAGGAGGCGCGGGGAGGGCAGCACGATCCTGCTAGGTGGTCGCCTCTGATGCAGATTCTCAAGTGAGATGGAGGAGCTCGCTAATTCCCTCTTCATTGCCACGGAGAGCATGTGTTTGCTGTTGGAGAACTGAAACCCACAGATTTAAAGCTATCCTGAAGATCCTGCTCCACGGTGCACCGCTCTTGCTGCATGCTTCAGCAAAGGGGTTTCTGAGCGCTGAGTTTCCAGGACCCTTTCTCAGTGACCCAGTCTGCTTGTCCTGGAAGTGGTGCTTCAGTTAATGTATCTGGCAGAATCAGCATAGACCCAGCTCACCTCCATATGTGCCGTTTGTCAAGGAAATTAAACCAAACTGGCAATCGGCTGATGGACAAGGCTGGGCTCCTGTCCTGTTTTCTGGGTAGAAACTGCTGGGTAAACAGGGTTAATTTTACCTGACTCACTAGGACCAGGAAGATATATATAACCTGACCCATATATAAGTCTGAAACCCATATTAAACTCATAGTAAAAGAGATGAAGTGCCAAGCCTTTACTGCAGACATGGCCAAACCCTGAATATAGATCAACCAATAAAACTCAAATACGTAGATCTGATTTTTTGACATGCCGTGTCTGTTTTTAGCAGCCCTCCCCCCACCCCACTATAAAGCATCTGTTTATCTGCTATATGTTATGGGACTTCAAAAGTCTTGACAGAAGTGAAGAATAAAACAAGTGGGGACTGTGTAAAGTTCTTCTGGATCTAGGCAAGCTGCCTTTCTGTGTGTATGTTTAAGAAGAATGTTCACTTAGCCTTCAAATGTTTCGAATGGGAAGTATCTCTGCCAGTTTAATACATAAACAGAACTAAGGCAAAACTGAAGAATGGATTTGCACTAATTCTCTTTGCAGTAAACACTCAAGAATAGGTGTTGCTTATATTCTAAAATATGGAGAAGCAAATACCAAATTTATCATGGTACAGAATGATCGTTTTAAAAATGTTGGAAGTGGAAACACTGAGAATGTCACCTCGGGTGTTGGGGTATTTCCTTCTCCCCTGGAGGTGGCGAAAATGGAGCCACATTGTATTTAGAGGAAGTCCAGCTCCTTTGCCAAAACAAACATCCCCAGGAAGCTGGGGGTCCCATTGCAGAGGCTGTGAAAACAGTCCTGCAGCCAAGGAACTTCCTTGAGTGGACATAATAGGGAACCAGTGATGAGAGTTTGCAGAGAAAGGAAACTGGGCTATTTTAGCTGTTTCTACCTTTTGTTATGGGTCGTTTCCTGCCTGACACTTCCAGCTAAAGAAACCAGTGTTTGTTGGAAGAAGATTAGATCCTTGTGTATTTTTGGCTGTCAGTATAGAGTGACATTTCATGGAGGCGTCTTTGATAAAATAAAAATGATCAGTGAGCTGGCTGTTCTACACATTGACACTTCAGTGACAGAGGAAATGAACAGCTAGGCTTTGCATCACAGTCATGTGGTTGAAATATTCACTGTTTAGATACGTTGTTCTTACCTCATTCTTTGTCCTTTCATACTTCAGTTTTGCTTGTTGATCATGTCAGCAGTCAGAATGTTTTTCATTAGAAAGAGAATTTGGCAAAAATAGGATTTCATTATTTTTCTACCTTTACATCTCACTTCTTTCTATCCAAGTATTTTCATGATTCTTCCCAATCACTTTGGTAATCCAGAGTCAGAGAAGTGGGTTTTAGAATACAAATCAATATTTTAAATCTAAAATATAAAAGACCTTATTTCCTTTCTTTGAAGCATCATTCAACTTCTGGAAATTTGGGACGGTACAGACCTTTCACCTAAGCCCCAGCTTGTCCTGAACTTCCATCCCCACCTCAGCCTCACCTTATCTGAGGTTGCTGTGGTTTACTGATCTTCATGTTTAGAAACATTTGATTTATTGCCCAGCCAAATTCACAGTTTTAGTGTCTGTGAAGCTTTTACTTCCGTGCATCAAAGGACATGATCAACAGAGTAAAGAGGCAACCTATGCAATGGAAGCAATGGAAGACAATATTTGTAAATCATATATCTGACAAAGTTAATGTCCAGAATATATAAAGAACTTCTGTAACTCAACAAGAAAAAAAATGAACAACCTGTTTAAAAATGGGTGAAGGACTTGATTTGAGATTTCTTTTAAGAAAGTATACAAAGGGCCTGTTAGCATCCAAAAAGATATTTGACATCACTGAACATTAGGGTAAGGCAGATCAAAACCAAAATGAGATACCACCTCACACTCATCAGCATGACTCCTCGCAGAACAGACAACAGCAGCAATAAAACCCAGCAAATAACAAGTGTGGTTGAGGATGGAACTTCACTGGAACTTTTGTGCAGTGTTGCTGGGAATGTAAAATGGTGCAGCCACTGTGGAGAACCATAGAACAGTTTTTCAAGACATTAAAAATAAAATATGATCTAGCAATTCCTTCTGGATGCATAACCCAAAGACAGATCCATGTAATTTGCAGTAGTCAAGAGGCTGAAGGAAACTGTCAGCGTCCACCAATGGATGAATGGAGAACAAAATGTGGCCTATACAAACCATGGGATACTTTTAAATTGATTGTTATTGCAGTATCAGTTCAGTTGAGTTGCTCAGTCGTGTCCGACTCTTTGCGACCCCATGAATTGCAGCACGCCAGGCCTTCCTGTTCATTACCATCTCTCGGAGTTCACTCAGACTCATGTCCATCGAGTCAGTGATGCCATCCAGCCATCTCATCCTTGGTTGTCCCCTTCTCCTCCTGCCCCCAATCCCTCCCAGCATCAGAGTCTTTTCCAATGAGTCAACTCTTCGCATGAGGTGGCCAAAGTACTGGAGTTTCAGCTTTAGCATCATTACTTCCAAAGAAATCCCAGGGTCAATCTCCTTCAGAATGGACTGGTTGGATCTCCTTGCAGTCCAAGGGACTCTCAAGAGTCTTCTCCAACACCACAGTTCAAAAGCATCAATTCTTCAGCGCTCAGCCTTCTTCACAGTCCAACTCTCACATCCATACATGACCACAGGAAAAACCATAGCCTTGACTAGACGGACCTTAGTCGGCAAAGTAATGTCTCTGCTTTTCAATATCCTATCTAGGTTGGTCATAACTTTTCTTCCGAGGAGTAAGCGTCTTTCAAGTTCATGGCTGCAGTCACCATCTGCAGTGATTTTGGAGCCCCCAAAAATAAAGTCTGACACTGTTTCCACTGTTTCCCCATCTATTTCCCATAAAGTGATGGGACCTTCATTTTCTGAATGTTGAGCTTTAGGCCAACTTTTTCACTCTCCTCTTTCACTTTCATCAAGGGGCTTTTGAGTTCCTCTTCACTTTCTGCCATTAGGATGGTATCATCTGCATATCTGAGGTTATTGATATTTCTCCCGGCAATCTTGATTCCAGCTTGTGTTTCTTCCAGTCCAGCGTTTCTCATGATGTACTCTGCATATAAGTTAAATAAGCAGCGTGACAATGTACAGCCTTGACGTACTCCTTTTCCTATTTGGAACCAGTCTGTTGTTCCATGTCCAGTTCTAACTGTTGCTTCCTGACCTGCATACAGATTTCTCAAGAGGCAGGTCAGGTGGTTATTGCAGTATAGTTGCTTTCAATGCTGTGTTAGTTTTTGCTCTACAGCAAAGTGTTTCAGCTGTGTGTATGTTGTGTTAGTTTCTGCTCTACAGCAGAGTGTTTCAGCTGCGTGTATAGCCCCTTTTCTAGATTTCCTTCCCATTCAGGTCACCACAGAGCGCTGAGCAGAGTCCCCTGTGCTGTATAGTCGGTTCTCATCAGTTATTTGCTCTATACCTATAGGTTACATATGTTAATTCCATTCTCCCAATTCATCCCACCACCCCCTTCCCCCTGGGTGTCCTTACAGTTCTTTTCTGCATCTGTGTCGCTATTTCTGCCTTGCAAATAAGATCATCTGTATCATTTTTCTAGATTCCACATATATGCATTAACATACAATATTGGTTTTTCTTTCTGACTTAACTATGTATGACCATCTCCAGGTCCATCCACGTCTCTACATGGAATATTAGCAACCTTAAAAAGCAAGTAAAATCTGACACATTCTATACCGTGGATGAACTTTACACTTGAAATGAAAGGACACTGAACCCATAAGAAAAAGATAAACACTGTCTGATTTCCTCTCTGTGAGCTACACGGAGCAGTCAGATCACAGAGACAGGAAGAAGAATGGGGGTTTCAGAAGCCCTGCTGGTAATTTTGCCAGAAACACCTTTGCCCCAAACAGTTTCACTTTAAGACAGTTTTGCCATCAAAGATAAAATAAACAATAAAAATAAGATTCACAACAGTCTTTAAGAGCATCAGTGATAGATTCTTTGTCTAATTTACATACAGCAGTTTATTCCCTCAGGCCACCTTCATCAAATTAAGCAATATTAGAAGTTGGAGGCAAAAGAAATCAGTGTTTATCTTTTTCTTAGGGGTACTTCCTGTACCCCTGAAAAGGAATGATTAGGTGATTCCTGATAAATACAAGTTTTTAACAGTTTTTGCACTTGATAGTGGAGAACATCACGTAGACAGAATTTTGCCATTTGGCACAGAATCTGGCTCAGATGATTTCATGAAATATAAAATGAGGCCTGTGATGGAACACTTAAATGCAGCCGAGATATGGGCTACCAGGTATGTACATTACACACATTGACAAGGAATAACAGCCTCTCTCATCTGTTCTTTTTATTCCCAGGGAAATAAGCAGAGACTTAGAGCACATTTTAAATACTGTAAATAACTTAAGCCCAATGTTAAATCCTGAATCCTTTGAGGCAAGGAGCAGCATTGCTTTCTCTAAGATATGCCTGACTGCAACTATAACCGTGAATCCACACACAGTTTAAATATATTCAAATATTTATTATATTTTCATTTTCACAATAAATCTTTTTAAAATTTTGTTTTTCACGTTCACGTCCTTGTTAATATTATTTTTAATTTAAAATTTTAATTAATTTTGCTGTTTTATCTTTCATGGTAAAATTGTCTTATGGTCAATTAGTTGTGCAGCAAAACTGCTTATGGCAAAGATTCCCAGGGCAAAAATGCCTAGAACCATCAGGGACTGGGGGAGGGGAGAGGGTAGTTGTTTAAGAGGTATAGAGGTTCCATTTTGCAAGATAAAAAGAGTTCTGGGGCTTCCCGGGTGGCTCAGTGGTAAAGAATCCACCTACCGATGCAAGAGACATGGGTTCGATCCCTGGTCTGGGAAGATCCCACATCCTGTGGAGCATCTAAGCCCGAGCACCACAGCTATTGAGCCTGTGCTCTAGAGCCTGGGGGCCGCACCTGAGCCCGTGGGCCACAGCTACGGAAGCCCATGCGGCGTAGATCCCGCGCCCCACAGCGAGCGGCCACTGCAACCAGACGCACACTCACTGCAACCAGAGAGCAGACTGCTCAGCAGCGAAGGCCCAGCCCAGCCAAAGTAAATAATGGAATACCGAGACAAAATTATAAAGAAACATAACTGTAATATTATAATACTATTTTCAAAAGAGTTCTGGAAATTGTGCAACTATTAGAATGTGCTCACTATTCAACTGCTGGACCATAAAGAAAGCTGAGCATCAAAGGATTGATGCTTTTGAACTGTGATGTTGAAGATAACTCTTGAGAGTCCCTTGGACTGCAAGGAGAGCAAACCAGTCACTCCTAAAGGAAGTCAATCCTAAAGGAAATCAATCTGGAATATTCATTGGAAGGACTGATGCTAAAGTTGAAACTCCAATACTTTGGCTACCTGATGCGAAGAACTGACTCACTAGAAAAGACCCTGATGCTGGGAAAGATTGAAGGCAAGAGGAAAAGGGGGCGACAGAGGTTGAGATTATTGGATGGCATCACTGACTCAGTGGACATGAGTTTGAGCAAACTTCAGGAGATGGTGAGGGACAGGGGAGCTGTCCATGGGGTCACAAAGAGTCAGACATGACTGAGCGACTGAACAACAGCAGCAACTGAACTGTAGACTTAAAAGTCTTTAAGATGTTAGGTTTACATTGTATATATTTTATTGTAAATAAAAATAATGATTTGCCACTTATTATTGAATGATGAATAAGTGATTTTACCATTTTCCTTAAAAAGTCAACTCTCAGGGGATGGTATGGGGAGGGAGGTGGGAGGAGGGTTCAGGAGTGGGAGCTTATGTACACCCGTGGCGGATTCATGTTGATGTATGGCAAAACCAATACAGTATTGTAAAGGAAAAAAAGAAATAAAATTAAATTAAAAAATAAATAAAAAGTCAAATCTCTTACCATAAATGTGAAAAATATACTTTCTCCAAAGGCCTTGCTGCTGCTGCTGCTAAGTTGCTTCAGTCGTGTCCGACACTGTGTGACCCCATAGACAGCAGCCCAGCAGGCTCCCCCATCCCTGGGATTCTCCAGGCAAGAACACTGGAGTGGGTTGCCATTTCCTTCTCCATTGCATGAAAGTGAAAGTGAAGTCACTCAATTGTGCCCGACTCTTAGCGACCTCATGGACTGCAGCCTTCCAGGCTCCTCTGTCTGTGGGATTTTCCAGGCAAGAGTACTGAAGTGGGGTGCCATTGCCTTGTAGCATATTTTGGGGTAAAATATTTTTAATGACCCTTTGAAGGTTCACTGGGGCCTGAAACATCTTTTTAAAATATTTATCTGTTTATTTTTGGCTGCATCGAGTCTTAGTTACAGCACGCAGGCTCTTAGTTGCAGCAGTATCTTTCATTGACACGGGCTTCTTCTTCTTTCTCTCCTCTTTTCCTCAATGTGCAGGCTCAGTAGTTTGGGGATGCGGGCTCTCTGCTGTGGCGCACGCGCTCAGTTGCCCAAGTTGCATGTGGGATCTTAGCTCCCTGACGAGGGACACACCCATATCCCCCACATTGGAAGGCAGATTCTTAACCGCTGGACCACCAGGGAAGTCCCAATCTTAAACATTTTTAGTGGGTAGATTTGTTTGACATTGAAATAACTTGAGTTTTAATCCTTCGATTTTCCCCTTCAGGCACTTTCTTTCTCATACATGTCACACCATTTTGACACTGTCTTTCCCTATGAACTGCTCCAGCTGGAGTTATCAAGAGGTCTTTGGTTTTCTCTTTCCTTTTTATACAACTGTTTTTATTTACAGAATTTACTTCCTCCCATATGTTAAAGTCACCAACACGGGACTCCAGCAGGAAGTCTGAAAGCAGGTAGCATGCCTTTGCAAAGGCAATGAGTAGTTAAACAGTGACAAGTTGTACTTAGGTGAGCTCCAGCCACTTGCAGTTCCTGTGGTCATTCTCATCCACTTTCTGCCTGTACAACTTTGGACAAGTCACTCAGAAGGACTTGCCAATCACCCTTTCTGATTTCTGTTTCCTCAGAAGTAAAATGTCTTCCCAGGTGGCTCAGGGGTAAAGGAATCTGCCTGCCAGTGCAGGAGATGCAAGAGACACAGATTCGATCCCTGGGTCAGGAAGACCCCCTGGAGAAGGGAATGCCAACCCACTGTAGTATTCTTGCCTGGAAGATCCTATGGACAGAGGAGTCTGGTAGGCTCCAGTCCACGGGGTTGTAAAGAGTCAGACAGGACTGAACATGCACTCATGCAGAAGTAAAATAAGCCTAACTCCTGCGCTCGTCTGCATAACCAAAGCTGTTCTGAAATGCTGATATATTCATAGGACTTGTAAGAGTGCTTGCAAGATTAGCAAGAATTTTCAAATATTTAAAGTTCTGTATGTCACGCATGGTCGTGAAAGCTGAACCATAAAGAAGGCTGAGCACCAAAGAATTGATACCTTCAAATGGTGGTGCTAGAGAAGACGCTGGAGTCCTTTGGACAGGAAGGAGGTCAAACCAGTCAATCTTAAGGGAAATCAACCCTGAATACTTGTTGGAAGGACTGATGCTGAAGCTGAAATTCCAGTGTTTTGGTCAGCTGATGTGAACAGCTGACTCATTGAAAAATTTCCTGATGCTGGGAAAGACTGAGGGCAGAAGGAGAAGAGGGCATCAGAGGATGAGATGGCTGGATGGCGTCACTGATGCAATGAGCGTGAACTTGGGCAAACTTTGGGAAATGGTAAGGGACAGAGAGACCTGGCGTGCTGCAGTCCATGGGGTTGCAAACAGTCGGACATGACTGGGTGACGGAACAACAACAATGCATGAATATTGTTTTCAAGGAAACAATCTTTGGAAAATACCTAATTAAAACCTGACTGTTGCCACTCACCCCTGTTTATGTGGGGGCTGCAGGGGCTTCCAGCAAAGACTTCCATTCAACAGACAGTTGACCTGTATTTGTGATACAGAATCTTATTTTCTCCCTTAGAAACTTTTCTTAATTCCCGGTTTCCATATTAACACAGTTTCTGATTTTAGAAGTGAAAGGACCTTGGGGATCAAGAACACAGCTTCGTCCTCTCCCTTTTACTTTATAAATGAGGGCCCGTGGTTAGCAGCCTTACCCGCCCCACCAGCTGGTGAGTTTCAGTTTCTCCAAAAGAACTCAGTTCTCATGGTCCTCAGATTGATGCTTTATGGCTATTATTTATGAATTTAACATTTCCGTTAGTATTCAGCTACTTCTTCATATAAAAAAAAAAATTGTGTTACTATATATACCCATTGGAGAAGGCAATGGCACCCCACTCCAGTCCTCTTGCCTGGAAAATCCCATGGATGGGGGAGCCTAGTAGGCTGCAGTCCATGGGGTCGCGAACAGTCGGACATGACTGAGCGACTTCACTTTCACTTTTCACTTTCATACATTGGAGAAGGAAATGGCAACCCAGTCCAGTGTTCTTGCCTGGAGAATCCCCGGGACGGGGGAGCCTGGTGGGCTGCCGTCTATGGGGTCACACAGAGGCGGACATGACTGAAGTGACTCAGCAGCAGCAGCATCTGTACCCATTATTATTAGGATCACAACAGATCCAAAATGACAGAGTTTGAATGCTGTGATGATTGAAGAGAAGTAATAAAACCACCAGAGAAACTTGCCTGATGACCAGACTGAGAGCATCAGTCTTTGCCAGGTAATGTTCCTCTAACACTTTGGTCTCGCTGACTCAAGCCTGTGACATCTGTTAGGCTTTCTGCTGTGATGTGATCACCGGTGACTTCAGTTATAAAAGAGGAACTAAAACACTTTCTGGCAATGCTGGGAATGAAGAAACTTAACTTCGTGTTTGGTGTCTGAGCTGCAGATACAGCTGCGATTTCACGTGACTCCAGGAAGATTGGACAGCCTTGATGTGCAGATGCATGTTTCTTCCAGTGCCCCTGCTCTGTGGCTGAATCCAGACTGCGCCCACAGCGTAGAGCTCAGGGTTACATGTTAGGCTGTACGCGGCATTCCAGGAGGAGGCAGGCTCTGCCTGGACGCGAATGTGAGGCTCTACCAACACTGACCTTGGCAACTTTGAAGCAGTTATTTTACCTCCAAGTCCCCCAGATTGTGCGACAGTAAAATGTACTTTTAGTCCTGGTGCCCCAGCGTACCTAATGTGTTTCCCAGAGCTTCACATCCTCGTGTGACCGCCTGTCCTTGGGTGCACGGGGTCCTGCAACTTGCTTCTGACCCACAGAGTGTGACACAGGTCATCAGTTATCACTTCCTTGATTCAATTCAATTCAATTTAGTCGCTCAGTCGTGTCCGACTCTTTGCGACCCCATGAATCGCAGCACGCCAGACCTCCCTGTTCATTACCATCTCTCAGAGTTCACTCAGACTCACGTCCATCAAGTCCGTGATGCCATCCAGCCATCTCATCCTCAGTCGTCCCCTTCTCCTCCTGCCCCCAATCCCTCCCAGCATCAGAGTCTTTTCCAATGAGTCAGCTCTTCCTTGATTAGGTTGCCTTATATGGTAAAGATGGTAGAACGTCTCTTCTTTGGTTACGTTTTGTTGTATAACATAAGATTCCATCTTAGCAGAACCAGGAAAGGGGTTCCTTCCTTTGCTTCAAAGAAGCAAACATGCATGACATGAACGGCCTTTGAAGAGGAGCCTGCCTGTGACAGGGAAGTGCAGGTGGCGTCTCCAAGCTGAAGATGGCCCCCAGTCCAGAGCAAGTGGCCAGGCCCCTTGGGCATACAGCTGCAAGGGAAGGAGCTCTTCCAGCAACTCCAGTGAGCGGGCAGGTGCGTGTTCCAGGCAGGAAGGCAGCCTGATGACATGCTGTGAGACCCCACGCAGGGAACCCCGCATAGCTGTGCCCACACTGCTGACACAGAGTCTGAGACCCCGGGCAGGGAACCCCATGCAGCTGTGCCCACACTGCTGACAGAGGGACTGTGAGACAACAAACATGTGTGTTTGAACTACTGCGTCTAGGTTAATGTCTTACGCTATTGTCCATGGGGTCCCAAAGAGTTGGACATGACTGGGCAACTGAACAACAACAGTGTTTTATGCAGCTATAGAAAATTATATAGATTCAAGAAAGGCATCCATGATCCCCAGTATTCCTGACCTGAAAAAGCAGTACCTAAATTTAGGACAGCCGTCAGCCTCTAGAAATTGAGGGGGAAATATCAGAAAAGAGAAAGCCAGAGAACCATAAATTCTACTAATAAATTCTGCCCAAATCTCTGGCTGGTGGAATCATGCATGCAAGAGATGGGGGCCAAGCAGCCTAGCTAAGGGTAAAAGAACTTGAATTGCCAGTTTTCAGAATTTTCATTGTGAGTCCATTCAGCTTGTTAGCTCTTAAAATAAAACAATTAACACTCTTTGTAGGAATATAAGAGAGTCCAGCACCTTGTAAGCAAAACATTCAAAATGTCCAGGAGACAAGCCAGAATTATTCAATATATAACAAACTACAGATATGCAGATGATGCCATCCTTATGGCAGAAAGTGAAGAGGAACTAAAGAGCTCTTGATGAAGGTGAAAGAGGAGAGTGAAAAAGCAGGCTTAAAACTTAATGTTCAAAAACCTAAGGTCATGGCATCCAGTCCCATCACTTCATGGCAAATAGATGAGGAAACAATGAATGGAAAGAGAGACAGACTCGATTTTCCTGGTCTCCAAAATCACTGCAGATGGCGATTGCAGTGATGAAAATAAAAGACACTTGCTTTTTGCAAGCAAAGTTATGACAAACCTAGACAGTATATTAAAAAGCAGAGACATCACTTTTGCTGATGAAGGTCTGTATAGTCAAAGCTATGGTTTTTCCTGTAGTCATGTATGGATGTGAGAGTTGGACCATAAAGAAGGCTGAGCACCAAAGAATTGATGTTTTTGAACTGTGATGTTAGAGAAGATTCTTGAGAGTCCCTTGGACTGCAAGGAGATCAAACCAGTCAGTTCTAAAAGTCAACCCTGAATATTCTCATTGGAAGGGCTGACACTGAAGCTGAACCCAGTACTTTGGCCACCTGATGTGAAGAGCCGACTCATTAGAAAAGACCCTGATGCTAAGAAATGTTGATTTACAATGTTGTGTTAAGTTTCAGGTGTATAGTTAGTGATTCACATAGACATATATATATATGTCTGAGTTCTAAAGTACAGCATGGTAACCACAGTTAACTATACTGTCTTTTACACACTTGAAAATCACTGAGAATAGAACTTAAATGTTCCAACAAAAAAAGAAAAAAATAGAAACTGCCTGAAGGGAAGGACATGTTGGCAAACTATATTATGGCGATCATTTCACAGTATATCAGTATATCCAATCATTATATTATACATCTTAACTTATACAATTTTATATGTGAATTGTATCTCAATAAATGTGTAAACAATAATGACCTAAGTTATCTCTTGTTATCAAAGAAGAAGCAACAAATGTAATTTCGAACTGAATAAAATCAAAAGTAAAGCATATTAAAATTTGTGGAATACAGCTACAGCAATGCTTATAGGGAATTGTATAGCTTTGAATGTTTATATTGGAAAAAGGAAAAAATTAAAAAGCAAAGATTTAAGGTTCTATCTTAAATTGCTAGAAATAGTAGAACAAAACAAATTCAAAGAAAAAATAGAGACATAAAAAAGAATAGTGAATAAAGAAACCAAAGTAGAAAAATAATAGGCAAAAATCAACGAAACCAAAGCTTTCTTGGAAATAATCAAAAGATCAACTCATTTCAATTGATAAGAAAAAAGACAGATAATGTAAATCACTTCTATCAAGAATAAAAGATGAATCACTCCCATCACCATTAAAAAGAGAATAAGAAAATGGTGTCACATTTATACCAGCAATTTTGAAAAATTAAATAGGCAAATTCATTAAAAAATACAACTTAGGAAAATTGCCACACGCTGAAACAAAAAAACCTTGAAAAGCACAGAGGACTGCGGTCAATATTAATCATTATAGGGTGCATTCTTTGTCCAGCCTCTCTTCTCCCCCATCTAATAGACATGAACCTCGTGCACGCTTACTTCTGTAGCCCGAGGAGGGCCGCCTGGTAACCCTCAGCGCCTGTAGACGGCACGGATGAAGACCGGGGCCTGGGAGTTGTTCTTTAGCGAGATGAGACAAGCTTATGCCACGGCCCACTGCTGTCTTGGCTGTATTTCTTTCTCTCAAGTAGGAAAAGTCTCTGAAACTAAACAGCCTTGCTGACCATGGGCTCTGGGTCCCTGCAGAAGAGCTTCTAGGCAGGTGGTGGTGCCACGGAGGTGCCGGCAGCACGTAAATCCTCATGGCACCAAACTGAGAGCCCTGCCCATGCTCACCAGCCACACAGAGGCAGTGTTAGTGTGGGGCTCTGGCTGACTGTGGAGCTTCTGCTGGCAGCTGAGACGGTGATCTGCCTGCGATGGAGGAGGCCCGGGTTGGATCCCTGGGTCAGGAAGATCCCCTGGGCAAGGAAAGGGCAACACACTCCAATATTTCTGCCTGGAGAATTCCATGGACAGAGGAGCCTCATGGGCTACAGTCCATGGGGTTGCAAAGAGTCAGACACAACTGAGCGACTAATACTTTACTGGCTAACTATGATTCCTTGAATAGTTAAGATTTTCTCCTGGGAGTGGGATTTTTGTTTTGGATTTTTTTTTAATTTTATTGAAATATAGTTGATTTAAAACGTGTTAGTCTCAAGCATAGAGCCAGTGATTCAGATATATATCTTTTTATAGTCTTTTTCATATTCTTTTCCATTATAAGACATCAGGTATAGTTGCCTATGCTCTACAGTAGCTCCTTGTTAATCTATTTTACATATGATAGTGTCTATATTTTAATCTGAAACTCCTGATTTGTTCCACCTTTGCTTTCTTCTTTGGTAGCCATAAGTTTGTTTTCTATGTACAAGTCTATTTCTGTTTTGTAAACAGGTTCATTTGTATCATTTTCTTTTAGATTTAACTTGTGAGTGATAGCATATGATATTTATCTTTCTCTGTCTACCTTACTTCACTTTGTATGCCAGATGAAAATGGCATCATTTCATTCTGTTTATGGCTGAGTAATATTCCACCACATTTTTATTTATATACACCAGATTTTCTTTATCCATTAATCTATTTTTGGACTTAGATTGCTTCCATGTCTTGGCTGTTGTAAATTGCGATGCTATGGGTTTTTTTATGTTGAATGCCTAGTTCAAAACACTTCTTCTGCCTACATTTGGAGCACATAGGAACAGTGGTTGGTCCTTAACTCTATGCACCAACGAGAAGAGGACATCAGCGTGGAGATGGGGACCACCTCCCACGGAGGGAAGCCGGCCCCGTGGCGGCTTCCACTGTGACAGGTCACAGCTGAGGCTGTGGCTGCCGGAGCCTGGTGGTGCTCACCCTGGCTCCAGCGTGCGGTAAACCCAGGCCCGGGCTTCACTTCTCGTCAGCAAGCTCCCTGCGGAGGGCCAGCTGGAGGTGTCCTAGGATGGATGCAGCGGTCTGGACAACAGGTCCAGAGCTGTCTGAAGTGTGCCGTACTGTGAATCCGTCTGACTGGCAGGGGTGAGAGGACCAGATCAACTAACCCAGAAGATACACGCAGTCACCAAGAGGGTGCAGAGGGATGCGGGGATTCGCTGTGGGAGAGGGGGAGGCGGGGCTGTCGCCGTGGCAGAGGGATGTGAGTGTGTGGATCTCGGTCGTTTGGAAGTCAAAGCCCCTTGGTTATCTCTGGGGCTCCCTGGTGGCTCAGACAGGAAAGAATCTGCAGCAGTACAGGAGACCCAGGTTCTGTCACTGGGTCAGAAAGATCCCCTGGAGTAGGGACTAGCTACCCACTCCAGTATTCTTGCCTGGAGAATTCCAGGGACAGAGGAGCCTGGTGAGTTACAGTCCGTGGGGTCACAAATGACATGACTGAGCAACAATATAAAATAAGCCATTTTATTATTACTTAATTAATTTATTATTTACTTAATTCCCTCAAGTTCAAGTTTGTTTCATATTTCTAGCAAACTATTATGATTAAATTTTGAGGCAGCAAATAACACATTTCTGGTATGGAAGAGAAATGATTTTAAATAGTATTGAAAAGTACTGATTTCTATATAAAGGACTCACTCCACCATAGAAAATGTGTTTTCTTTCCCCCCCAAATCTACTGTTTTGGTAGATAATTACCACAAAAGAAGCACACTATCCTTTCTGTTGTTCTTTGTGTGTTTCAGTTTCGCTTTCTGTGTTTGCCAAAGGACAGAACATTAAGGAACCCTGTTAGTCATTTTAATCCCAGGAGGTGATGACAGTCAAATCTTCCAGTCACTAAAAACTTCTTCACAAAGAATGTCTTGTAAGAGGAAACAGAGCTTTATTGAAGAGAGAAGAGACCAAAGTGAGAGCATGCTTTCTTCATGAAAGTTTTAGATGCAAAAGCAATAGTAGTTCATAAAACCTGACTGTTCATTATGTAGTTCCAATAGCCGATAGAAAGTCTGATTAAGTCTTCATTATTTGTGTTACCGCAGTATGCTTTGTATTTTATTTCTTTTATATATTCTGAGTATTGGTTTGCACTTGGTGTATTTGCTTCTAGCTTAAGAATACTGCTGGAATCTGGTCCTAAAGTCAACGAAACTAGTGATGAAGCATAGACATTATGGTGCTGTGGTGTCTTCCTGCTGGTTTAATTCGCATTTCCCTAATGACACCTTTCCACATGCTTAGTTGCCATCTAGACGTTTTCTCTGGGGAGGTGTCTGCTGTGGTCTGTGGCCTGTTTTTAATCAGATTGTTTTCTGTTGTTGAGTTTTAAGAGTCGTTTGTGTGTTTTGGATAACAGACCTTTATCAGATGCATCAGATATTTTCTCCCAGTCAGTGGCTTGTCTTATCATTTTTTGACAGTATCTTTGGCAGAGCAGATTTTTAATTTTAATAAAGTTCAGCTCATCAATTAACTTCTTCACAGATCGTACCTTTGGTGTTATATCTCGGAAGTCATCACCAAACCCAATGTCATTTCAATTTTCTCCAAGATTGTCTTCCAGGAGTGTTATAGCTTTGCATTTTATATTTTTGGTCTGTGATCCACTTTGAGTTTTCTTTGAAAAGGGTATAGGATCTGTGTCTAGATTCACTTTTTTGCTTGTGGATGTCCAGTAATTCCAGCGCCATTTGCTGAAAGATTGTATTTTCTCCACTGTGTTGCCGTTGGCCTTCTGTCAAAGATCAGTTGACTATATCTGTGGAATCTATATTAGAATATACTTTTAAACCTACCCTATGGCTTCCCGCCTTTCTCCCTACTACTTTTGCAAGCTTTACTTAAATTGTATCCAAGCCTATACATTTGTTGTGTCTGTGTGTGTCTGTGCATGAATATTTGGGAACATCTAAATGGATGTCCACCTGACAATCTCTGTGGGGTGCTGACTGACCCACCCAAGCCCATCCAGAATGGTCCCAGTGCATGCGAACAGTACCCAGCCCTGACCGCACATCTTCCCGGGATGTGCTCGCTCTGGGTCCCTGTAGATAAGTGTGAAAAGAGTGGTATAAATACAAAGCATTCTGTAGTCGGGGTCTTCCTCCTGTGTTTCACCCTTAAGAAGTACACCTGGTTCTTGCTTCTTGGAAGAAAAGCTATGACAAACCTAAACAGCTATTAAAAAGCAGAGACGTTACTTTACCGACAAAGGTCCGTATAGTCAAAGCTATGGTTTTTCCATTGTGTGGATATGAGAGTTAGACCATAAAGAAGGCTGAGTGACAAAGAATTGATGCTTTTGAACTGTGGTGTTGGAGAAGACTCTTGAGAGTCCCTTGGACTGCAAGGAGATCAAACCAGTCCATCCTAAAGGAAATCAGTCCTGAAAATTCACTGGAAGGACTGATGCTGAAGCTGGAGCTCCAATACTTTGGCCACTGATGCAAAGAACTGACTCATCGGAAAAGACCCTAATTCTGGGAATGACTGAAGGCAGAAGAAGACGGGGACAACAGAGGATGAGATAGCTGGATGCATCACTGACCTGATGGACATGAGTTTGAGCCAGCTCTAGGAGCTGGTGATGGACAGGGAAGCCGGGCATGGGGCAGTCCATAGAGTCACAAATCAGACACGACTGAGCGACTGAACTTAACTGAGTTTCGTATCTGCCAAAATGTGTTGGGGGGCTGTTGCCGGGGCTGCCTGGAGCCACACTCAGGTGCTGAGCAGCACAGGTGGGCAAACTTTACCCATGCTTTTGATGAGGCCCCAGTCCAGGGGGAAGACGGGCTCAGCAAGTACCAGTGCCCTGGGGCACTCGAGAGGCAGATGTTCATGTTTTGTGGAATGGGACATTGCACTGGGGTCTTGAAGGGTGGATAGGAATCTGCTAGATGCTGAACAGGATGATGCGGGTAGCGGGAACCTTGTGGAGGCTGGCGTGTGTGAGTCCTGTAGGAGGGGTAAGATGAGGTAGGAAGAATCGGGGCCCCACTGACAGCTGCCTGGCTGCCACAGACATCATCTGGGTTTGATTCTGCTTATAATTTAAGTAGGGAGTGAGCTTCCCAGGTGGTTCAGTAGTTAAAAAGTTTGCCTGCCAGTGTAGGAGATGGGGAAGACACAGGTTTGATTCCTGGGTCAGGAAGATCCCCTGGAGGAGGAACCAGCACTCCATCCACTCCGATATTCTTGCCTGGAGAATCCCATGGACAGAGGAGCCTGGTGGGCTACCGTCCATGGGGTCGCAGGGAGCTGGACATGACTTAGCAACTGGGCACTCGAGATCATGACGCCAAGTAAAGCCCAGCTTCTGTCCAGGAGCGCCCTGAGGGTCTCTGGCCAAAGCGGCCTCCCTGTCCTCTTGAGTGGAATCAAAGCTGAGCAGCTCCCACCCTCCTCCTGCCCTCTTCTTGGAATATTCTACTGTTCCTTGTCATCATCCAAGGCAAATGTCCAGCTCCTCAGAGAGGTCTCCCAGCCCTCCACTTTAATTGCCTGTGTGAACTCTCCGTCCTCAGCCCTCAAATGTTTCTGTCTTTAAACGATGGGTCACCACTTAAAATTGTCCAGGCATTTCTTCTCTCTCCTGTCTCCAGGATGTGAGCTTGTGAGTCGAGGGACGGAATCTGCCTTCTCTGAGGCTCTGTTCGCTCGAGTGGGACTGTGCCTGGCACGTAGTAGGTATCTGAGGAAATTCTGAATAAACACGTGAGTGACCGGTAGTGGGAGCACTGTGGAAACTACTTTGGGGACGGGAAAGGCTGGCGGCAGATCGCGAGGTGAGAGGCCTTTAAAGTAAGCCAGACAGAGATGCTCTGGTCCTGAACGACGGCAGCGGCAAAGGGAAGGAGGGAGCAACTCAGGAGAAGACCCAAAGCCCATCCAGAGCCACGTGGTGGAGGAGGTGCGGCCCCTGGGACATCCCCAACATCCAAGGATACAGGGAAGAGGACACTTAGGGACAGAGCCGAAACCCAGGTTCGGTCTTCAGGGCAAAAGGAAGGCTCTCCTTTGGCCACGCCCCTTTGGAGTCTCCCCAAGCCCCGCTGCATCCCTGCTGCGCTTGCACCTGGGCAGCAGCCGCGTCTTCTGCCTGCCGTGGCCGGGTGCCCCCTGCAGCTCCTCTGCCTGCCCGGCCCACTCTCTTCCCTCTGCTGTGGCTCCTCCAGGGTTCCCCTGTCCCCTTTCAACTGTGTGTGTTATCTGCCCCTCCATTACCAACCGTTCCCCTCCATGCGGATAGTTCACAACCTGCCCGATGTGACCTCACTCCCTGGGAGTTCCAGGAACACCTGCCGTCCAGGATCCCCCGTGTGTTTCCTGAGGACATGGGTCCCAAATCACAACCCGGGCCAGAACCTGTATCATTATGATCTCTTTTTTACAGTTCTTCTGTGCATTTTCCCATCTCTTCTTGCTCTCCTCTGCTTCTGTTAGGTCTTCATCGTTTCTGTCCTTTATTGTGCCCATCTTTCAGTGAAGCGTTCTTTTGCTATTTCCCATTTTCTTGAAGAGCTCTCTAGTGTTTACCCTTTCTGTTGTTGTCCTCTATTTCTTTGCATTCTTCATTGAAGAAGGCCTTCCTGTCTCTCCTGCTATTCTCTGGAACTCTGCATTTAGTTTAGCATAATTTTCCCTTTTTTCCTTGGTTTTCCTTTCTCTTCTTTTCTCACCTATTTGTAAAGCCTCCTCAGAAAACCTCTATGCCCTCTAGCATTTCTTTTTCTTTGGGATGGTTTTGTTTGCTTCCTCCTGCACAATATTCGGAGAAGGAGATGGCACCCCACTCCAGTCCTCTTACCTGGAAAATCCCATGGACGGAGGAGCCTGGTAGGCTACAGTCCATGGGGTTGTGAAGAGTCGGACACGACTCAGTGACTTCACTTTTACTTTTCACTTTCATGCATTGGAGAAGGAAATGGCAACCCACTCCAGTGTTCTCGCCTGGAGAATCCCAGGGACGGGGGAGCCTGGTGGGCTGCCGTCTATGGGGTCACACAGACTTGGACAGGACTGAAGCGACTCAGCAGCAGCAGCAGCACAATATTATAGACCTTCACCCGTAGTTCTTCAGGCACTCTGTTTACTAGATCTAATCCTTTGAATCTATTTGTCACCTCCACTGTATATTCATAAGGGATTTGATTTAAGTCATACCTGACTGCCCTAGTGGTTTTCCCCACTTTCTTTAGTTTAAGCCTTAATTTTGCTATGAAAAGCTGATGACCTGAGCCACAGTAAGCTCCAGGTCTTGTTTTTGCTGACTGTATACAGCTTTTCTATCTGCCACAAAGGACGTAATCAATCTGATTTTGGTATTGACTATCTGGTGATGTCCATGTGTAAAGCTGTCTCTTGTGTTGTTGAAAAAGGGTGTTTGCTATGAACAGTGCATTCTCTTGCCAGAATACTATTAGCCTTTGCTCTGCTTCATTTTGTACTCCAAGGGCAAACTTGTCTGTTACTCCAGGTATCTCTTGACTTCCTACTTTTGCATATACTATTGATACTATGTATAAAATGGATAACTGATGAGAAGAGACTGTTTCCTGATGCACAGGAAACTCTACCCAGTGCTCTGTGGTGACCTACATGGAAAGGAAATTCAAAAAATAGGGGATATATATATATGTGTGTGTGTGTGTGTGTGTGTGTGTGTGTGTCTGTACACATATGCATATGGCTGATTCACTTTGCTGTACAGCAGAAAACAGCACAACATTGTAAAGCAACTATAATAAAATTTTTTTTAAAGAATGAAATTCTATCATCTCCAGCAACATGGATGGACTTGGAAATTATCATACTGAAGGAAGTAAACCAGGCAGAGAAAGACACATACCATATGCCACTTAAAATGATACAAATAAATTTATTTAGAAAACAGAAGTAGAGCCACAGACAGAAACTAGTCTCTGCGGTTGCCAAAGGGGGAAGAGGGGAAAGAACAAGCTAGAAATCTGGGATTAAGACATACACACGACTCTATATGAAACAGACGGCCAACAAGGACCTGCTGTCCAGCACAGAGAACTATGCTCGGTGTCTTATAATAACCCATAAGGGAAAAGAACTGGAAAAAGTTGATATGTATAATTGAATCTTGCTGCTGCACACCTGAAAGCAACATGCCATTGTAGATCAACTATATTTTAATAAAATAAAAATTTGTAGAAAGAAAAGTAAGCCAGAAAAAAAAAGTAAAACTAAAATTAAAACAAAAAGATTACAAATCTTCAGATAACTGTCTATGTTGAGTAGGAGAAAAATTAACCCTTCATAAATATCTGTTGGAGGGGTATAAGAATCTTTGGTACAATTGGGGAAATAGGAAGGAAAAATCAGACTTAAAGATTTTATGTTAAAATCTCTATTTAAGGACCAAAAGCACATAATCAGTATTCTGTTTTAGGGTATTTTGTGCTAAGTGAGGTAGAAAGTGCTGAAATAGCAACTTTTGTTTCTTCTCATAACTTTCCATGAAGCATGCCCAGTGTTTTTCTTTCTGGAATTACCGAAGATGGTGATGACAGAAACTGTTTTCCCTGGCAGCTCGCCTGCTCCCACCTGTGAAGAGGGCTTTAATTTTCAGGGATGGAATATAAACAACCAAGGGGAGTCATTTAGTTGACCCGAGGCACTCGAGTTTGGGTGGAGACTCTTCAGCCTTTCTTAGGAGCCTAAGAATAAGACAGAATCCAGAAACATTGAATAGATACCAGAATTTCCATGGCCAAAAGTATGGTGCCTTGGTCATCTAATAGTAGCAAATAACTGATAAATTCCCCACATCTTGGGCATAGGTCTATGCATGCTTTGTACAGTTCCTGGAAGGACTCTTTTTTTTTTTCTCTCCTAACTTTAGGAATGAACTTATCAGTTCAATTAGCTTTTGCTCCATCCATCTGCCCAGATGACACCCAGAAATAAGGAGAATGGGAGACAATGCTTTCCTTAATATGATGCTTGCTCACATAGAATCAGCGCTAGTTTATGTGTGCATATGTGCTAAGTCCCTTCACTCGTGTCCAGCCCTTTGTGACCGTGTACACTGTAGCCCACCAGGCTCCTCTGTCCATGGGATTCTCCAGGCAAGAATACTGAACTGGGTTGCCATGCCTTGCTCCAGGGGATCTTCCCGTCCCAAGGATCGAACCCACATCTCTTACATCTCCTGTATTGGCAGGAAGGTTCTTTACCACTAGCACCACCTGGGAATTCCCACTTTATTTGTAGTGACCAAAATTAAATCGTGGCATCACCGACTCAATGGACATGAGTTTGAGTGAACTCTGGGAGAGAGTGAAGGACAGGGAAGCCTGGTGTGCTGCAGTTCATAGGGTTGCAAAGAGTTGGACATGACTTAGTGATTGGACAAAACAACAACAGTATCGTCTGACAGCAAGATTACCTTTTGAACTTAAGACTATACAGGTACTCTAAGATTGAGAGTCCCCACATATTATGTCATCGGTGACCATGGTGGATGTACTCTTTATGGTGGGACTTAGGAACCCCTGTAAGACCAGGATATGATGTCACCATCTCCTTGAATCCCCTCCCCAAATTCCCAGAAGGAAAGTCACAGGTTAGTACTAATACCTAACTCCTTCCCCAGGGCTGTCTCACCTGGGGAAGGGTGTAGAGAAGGGGTGTTTAGACAGCCACCCACTGAGGGCAGATCAGATCTGTTGAGTAGGCGGGGTCTGAGGGCTGTGTCCTCAGGGGACATTGGAAGAGAAGCATCCTTGAGAAAATGCAAAGCTAAATAAATAGTAAACAGACAGAAACAAGCAAATCCCAAAGGAAACACGCCCTTGGGGTGTCAACTGAAAAATGATGCACAAACTAAAAGTTGAGAATTATGTTTCATTCAGCAGTAAAACAGGACTGAAGCCTGGGACACAGCCTCTCAGATAAGCTCAGAAGAGGTAACAGGTGGTGGGGTGGGATATATAGCAATTTTTACAACAAAGACCAGGTAGTTGGAACATCAAAAGATTACTGTTACTTAAAGAGAAGGCAATGGCACCCCACTCCAGTACTCTTGCCTGGAAAATCCCATGGACAGAGGAGCCTGGTAGGCTGCCATTCATGGAGTCGCAAAGAGTCGGACACAACTGAGCGACTTCACTTTCAGTTTTCACTTTCATGCATTGGAGAAAGAAATGGCAACCCGCTCCAGTGTTCTTGCCTTGTGACAACGTGGATGGACCTTGAGGGCATTGCGCTAAGTAAGATGACTCAGAATATGTGGAATCTAAAAAACCCAAACTTGTAAAAACAGTAAAATGGTGGTAACCAGAGGCTGGGGTGTGAGGAGAGAGGAGAGAGGTAGTTTTAGGAAACAAACTTACAGAGAGTAGATGATGGCAGGGACGGCAGAGCCTGGCGGGCTGCCATCTATGGGGTCACACAGAGTCGGGCACAACTGAAGCAACTTCGCAGCAGCAGCAGCAAAGAAAAGCCGACATCTGAAGTTAAGGAATGTAGCACTTTTCTATGTCCGGGAAGATGCAAGATGCTCACTGAAATCATCCTGTGGTATGCGCCTCAGTTATCTAGGTCCAGTGTCCTATGCTTTCTCATCCTGAGTCTCAGAGTCCACCACTGCGGGTGGTGGTGGCTGCAGTGTCTGAAGGTTTGATGGTGGGCATCCTGTCTCCAGGCAGAGTTCCCTTTAGGGCTTACCATTGGGGAGGTTATAATGTGATGTTTTGATGGCTGCAGCATCCTTTGTTTACTGATATGGTGCAATATTTTTTCACTAATGGGCTGACTTGCTAATTCCCCGAGTGATGCACCTTGACCCAAAGCCCCAGGCTTTGAACTCTGTTCCCTCCCTGGCTGCTACCTCCCCTTCCCTCCCTGAAGGCATGGCACCATGACCAGTGTGTCAGTCTGCCTAGGTTCTTGCATAATCTCTGCAGGTGCCCAGATGAACAAAACTGGGCCAGTGCAGCTGTGGGAGCAGTGTCTCCTGGCAGGCAGGTTGGAGCTGCCCCAGGTGCCAACCTGATCCTCACTTACCCTCTGGTCTGCTCCAGGACAGATTTCACAGCAAAGGTTCCCTCTGCCCAGAGCTCGCTGTCTGCGTCTGCTCCCATCCAGTTCCCTCAGCAGCTTCTGCCAAAAGATTTTACCTTTGTTTTCATTGAAACCTACTTGACATATAACATTATGTGTATTTCAGGTGCCCTGTGTGCAGATTTGATACATTCATATACTGTAATCTGATTGTAGCAACAGTCAGCACCTGTGTTCCCCCACATGCCTATCCTTTCTCTTTTTCTGGTGGGAAGAATCAAGATGTAGTGTTTCAGCAAGTTTGATGATTATCATACAATATTATTGCCTATGATCACTGTGCTAAGTACTAGATCTCCAAGGCTTATTCATCTACTCTCTGTGTTTGTTTCCTAAAACTACCTCTCTCCTCTCTCCTCACACCCCAGCCTCTGGTTACCACCATTTTACTGTTTTTACAAGTTTGGGTTTTTTAGATTCCACATATTCTGAGTCATCTTAGCGCAATGCCCTCAAGGTCCATCCACGTTGTCACAAGTGGCATCCAAATGGCCAACAGACGGACACGTTGGCTCAATATGACTCTTCAGGGAATTGCAAATCTGGGACCACAATCAGTATCACCACACACCTGTCAGAAAGGCTGTTATCAAAAAGTCAGGAAATAACAAATGTTGGCCACAGTGTGGAGAAGAGGGAACCCTCGCGCTCTGTTGGTGGGAATGAAAAATGGTTAGCCACTATGGAAAGCATTAAGAGGCTTCTCAAAAAATTAAAACCAGAACTGCCCTACAGCCCAGAAATTCTACTGGGCATATTCCCAAAGGAAATGAAGTCAGTATATTGAAGAGGTCTCTGCCCTCGTGGGCGGGACACGGGGCGGGAAGCGTTTGCAGATTTCAGGCAGAGCGTGGCCTGCTCTGCTGTCCTGTGGAAGGATCTCGGGTGGGTGTGGGGAGGCCAGGGCGGGGCTGTGACCGTTATGCAGCTGAGAAATGACTGTGGGTTCAGGCGAGTAGTGACAGGGCCACAGAGGAAGATGGGCCTCTGTTGGAGGGGTTTGGACTATTCCAGGAAGGTGCGCAGCGTCTGGCCCAGAACAGCTAGAAACAGGGCATTATTGTTCTGCTGAGATGGAGGAGGCAGGGGGAGGAGCATGCTAGCAGTAAAAAAACGCCCCGCCAATGCAGGGGATGAAAGAGATGCAGGTTCTATCCCTGGGTCAGGAAGGTCCTCTGGAGTAGAAAACGGCAGCCCATTCCAGTATTCTTTCCTGGAGAATCCCATGGACAGAAGAGTCTGGCGGGCTCCGGTCCATGGGGTCACGAAGAGGTGCAGTCGCCTAGAGCGACTTAGCATCCGTGCACGTGGGGGAGGAGCAGGTCTGGGGAGAGAATCAAGGGGTTGGTTTGGGCAGGCACCTGCCCGTGTCCAGGCGCTCTTGTCAACAGGCATTTAGGTGTGTGGCCGCAGAGCTCAGGGGAGTTCAGGCCAAGCTGTGAACCTGGGAGCCTGCACAACGGTGGCCTTGACACCACTGAATATGGAAGGAACCACCTTGAAAGTTCTCAGGAATAAAGGGAAGTGGCCAAGGACTGCCCCTGGGGTGGGCTCAGCTGCCAGAAGCCTGAGAGGGGACGTGTGGGCAAAAGGCCCCCGAAAATGCGCCCCCAGCCCCACGCCTGTCCCATGCTGCTGCATCTTATCCCTTGTCCCATGCCCTGTGGCACCTCACCCCTGACAGCCTGCCCACCCCGTCTCTGCTCCACACTGCGTTGGTTTAGATGCCCCACCCTCCCGGTGGGTGTTAGCGCCCTCCGCACAGTGGCGCTGTCCATCCTTATCCTGCCTGAGCTCTGCAGCCTCTGACTCTCCTGATCACTTCGTGCTCCGTGACACCGCACCCCCTCAGGTTTTTCCAGCTCTCAAACAGCTTCTCAGAAACTTCCATCCTATACCAGCCTCATGAAAGTTAGGCCTGCTGTGGGCTTTGTCTTTTCCTTTCTTCCCTGACACTCTTCTTGGGCAGTCCCATGCATGCTTAGCTTCAGTGCACTGCCATGCAAGTGTCTCTGTGGGACACCTCCAGCCTGTCCACAAGGAAGTCCCACAGACATGGCCAAAACCAACCCTCCTGTTTCGTTTGGTTTAGGGAGGCCCCCTGAACTGTTTCTCCACACGTGCACCCTGTGGCGAGGAGCAGTGCCATTGTCCATGAGACATTTAATCTTTACCTACCTCCCTTCCAGTGAAATCAGCCTTGAGGTCCTGTCCACCTTGCTCACCTCTTCTTCTCAGTGCCAAGCCTGACATATAACAGGCTCCTACAAAGTCACCTGTCCTCAGGGGAAAACAGGTATTGGTTTCATCATACAGATGCTTTTGGTTACAGCATTCACTAAGTTAATGGATATTTAGTGCCCATCCAAAATATGCCAAGGACAACTGCCAGCACTAAGGAGATAGCAGCAAATCCCGCAAAGGGTCCACCTTCCCAAAACAGGGTATTGTGTCAAAGACCATGGACCAGCCCCACGTACATCCCCTTTTGTAAGCAGACGAAGTGTCAGAACGGTCAGCTCTGTGGCCTTCAGCAGGTGACTGGGGCCCTCTAAACTCACTTCCCTTTTCTGGGCAGTGAGACAGATGTTCACTCCATCGGGTTGTTTTGATGATTAAACAGGGCAGCGTGGATGCACAGGGACCCTGAATGCAGCGTCTTCCTCTCAGCACGTAAGCTGGGGTCATGAGCACTCTCTTTCATTAGTCAAGGTGAGCCAGGTGGGATTGGTCTTAAAAACATCATTCGGCTTCTGGTCCTCTGTGTCCTCACCTGTGAAATGAAAGAGCTGGAGTTCCCGCTCTAGAATTTTGTGTTCTGTGATGTCCTTTGGTTTGTTTCCTGTTTCTTTAGCAGACACACATATATCATTTCCTAACAGCATTTCTGGCAGCTGAGGACAAATCTGAGCACTCATGTGATACATATGTGATGCCTTATGGTGCCCCATGAGATGGGCACTACTGTTGTCCCATTTAAAAGCAAAGAGCAAGTCACAGAGAAATTAGTACCTGAGTGAGCATGGGGGGCTGGCTTAAATTCTGTGCAACTCACAGCTCCCAGGGTGGCCTCACTTTTCTGCTGGAGGTACTATCAGCACATGTAACCCCCGGAAACCTAACTAGCACACCTAACCACATTCTCTGAGGAGCCTGCCATTTCAAGACTGGGGTCCTTCCAGGTCTGATTCTGGAGGTGACCTCCAGGTATCCAGGTCCCACGGCACTGTCCACTGTTGGCTCAGGGGATGATGAGAGGGGTCAGAAGGTGAAAGGTCTTAGTAGAAACTACCCATCAGTGAGGATGGCATTCTCTCTCCTTTTCATGATATTAACATATTTAATCCTCCCAGGCACTAAAGAAACAATAAATATTTTCATCCCTGTTTTACAAGTGGAGAAATTGAGGCACAGAGAGATTAAGCCGTTTATCTCACAGTGGAAGCAGAACTCTAACCCTGCTTTCTACCTCCAGGGTCCAAGCATGACCACCATGCTATGCTTTCCTCTTGATGATATATTTTTCTACACTGTTATTGTTCAAATCCTTGTGATCATCCTCTTAAATAGCACAAGTGTATTTAGAGGAAAATTATACAGAATAATCATCACATAGAAGCAGTAGTTGAAATTTTAAATGAGAGCAACCTCATTATACTTTAATGTTGGCATCCTGGTGTCCCTGGAGAATGAGAACATGATCAAGAAATAAGTACCTTAGAATCCGGGACCCAACCTCCAAGATTTAACGCCTAATGGTCTGAGGTGGGGCTAATGTAATAATAATAGAAATGAAGTGCACAATAAATATAATGTGATTGAATCATCCTGAAACCTTCCCCACTCGCATCCGTGGAAAGCTTGTCTTCTGTAAAACTGGTCCCTGATGCCAAAAAGGTTAGGAACTGCTGCCCTAGATGACTGAGGATTTATCCCTTAAAGTAAAAATCTGTTCTGTTTAGATCTTATTTAAGCAGTTCCAAGGGAAATCTTTCTAGACTGCATCACTAGTTTTTCAGAATTCTCGGATGTGACACTGACTCTTCCCAGGAAACTCTGGATTTATTGTTTGTTGTTGTTCAGTAGCTCATTTGTGTCTAACTCTTTGCAATCCCATGGACTGCAGCATCCCAGGCTCCCCTGTTCTTCACTATCTCCTGGAGTTTGCTCAAACTCATGTCCATTGAGCCAGTCATGCCTTCTCATCCTCTATTGCCCCCTTCTCCTGCCCTCAATCTTTTCCAGCATTAGAGTCTTTTCCAACGAGTCAGCTCTTCACATCAAATAGCCAAAGTATTGGAGCTTCAACTTCAGCGTCAGCCCTTCCAATGAACATTCAGGGTTGATTTCCTTAAGGATTGACTGGTTTGATCTCCTCACTGTCCAAGGGACTCTTAAGAGTCTCCAGCACCACAGTTCAAAAGCATCAGTTCTTTGGTGCTCAGCCTTCTTTATGGTCCAACTCTCACATCTGTGCGCGACTACTAGAAAAACCATAGCTTTGACTAGACGGACCTTTGTTGGCAAAGTGATATTTATTGTTTAGACCAAGCTTGGCAGGAGCCTGGCAGGTGTGGCAGGGCAGGAGCCTCCTGTTACTGATCACAGACATGAGCTGGCAGCCAGCTTCTGCCTGGTTCTAAAAAGGTGAGGTTTCCAGCAGGCCAGATTTTCCCTGGATAAGATGCTTCAGAGGGGAAAGGAAACATCAGTCACAACATCAGGTTTTCAGATTCTAATGTGTGCTATTACTGGGTTTTTTGATGATAATATAGGTGCCTGCAGATTTATGAAATAGTTGTCTTTTTGTGTTGTAAGCTCATTTCATCCCTTTGGGAGAAATGTAGAGCACGTAACAAGATTAAGTCCAGATTGATTTAGTAAAAATTATGAAAAAGTATACCAGGAGACTACATTAAAGTAATAAGAATTTTAAACATTTGAAATCAAGAAGCCCTTTCTTAGTATGACCCTGGGTTAGCAAAAGAAGGTGGGGCCGGGGGGAAGACTTGACAGGTTGAACTAAATAACTTTTATATTCCAAAAAATGTAAAAAAAAAAAAAAAAAACAGAAAATTAAAAGCCCGTAAGGAGCTAGGGAAGATATTCACAACATATATGTCATTTAGAGGATTGATACTAAGATAAGGATAACACCACGGTAGGGAGAAAACAGCTTACTGGATATAGACTTTCTTTTTCTCACACTCACAAGTAAAGAATAATCATTAAAAAATGCTAGATCTAAAAAGTAATTGGGATACTTGTCACTGACTCTGATAAAAACTAGAATGGTTATCATGTTCTGCTCTTGAGTGGGGTGGGGAGAAAGTGGGGCGTTAGTGAGGGTGTAAACTATAACACAGCCTTTGTGAAGGTCTGTTGGGCAACGTGTCTCCTGTTTTGTCTTGAATTTTATTTTATTGTGCTGAGAACCCTTGATATGAGACCCTTAAACCGTGCCGTGTGCCACACATCCCCCTTGATTCTGCGTGCAGGGCTGTGCAACAGACACCTGGAGCTCACCCACCTTGCTTGGCTGAAATGCCTGCTGGTTGGTGACCCCCCGCCTCGCTTCCCCAGCCCCAGGAAACTGCCATTCTACCCTTTGATTCTGCAAATTTGCCTAGTGTATTAGACCTCTGTGTGAGTAGAATCGTGCAGTGTTTGGCTTTCCAGGTCTGGCTTATTTCAGGTTTCACAGTGTCTTCGGGGCTCATCTGTGTTGTCACATGTTGAAGAAAGTCCTTCTTGTTTCATGACTGAGTGCTCTTCCATTGTATGAAGGGACTACCGTTTCTTTTCCTGTTCTTCTGTCGATGGACATTTAGGTCATTTCCGCATCCTGGATATTGTGGACAATGCTGCAGTGAATACTGGAGCATGCGTATCACTTTGAGATCCCGATTTCAGTTCATTTGAAAGCTGCATTGCCTTTGAGCCAGTGAGTTTATGGAGCTGTGTTAGAACAAAATGGAAACAGATTAAATATGGGAGGAGCCTCTTTGCAAATGTATTCAAAATAGTTGTTGGAAAAAATCGAAATGCCAAACCTTGAGGATAGGTACACACACGTGCAGGAGTGGACCCGTCCCCTCCTCAGGACATGGGAGAGATTCCCTACCCGGCAGTGGGCAGTATCACAGGTGGAAAAGCAGTTTTCCTTCTGAGAGTGTGTTCTCGCTTTAGTAAATATTCATATATGTAGATACACAGAAAACAGGCTGAGGAGAAATACATCAATTTAATAGAGGTTGTCTTTTAGAGGTAGAGGTGAGCAGTTTCACTTAGCATTTCATTTGCCCCTCTATTATTTGAAATATTTTTAGTGATCATATATAGCCTTCATTTGTCAGAGTAAAAACAATAGCGTATTCACATTTTGAATGAAAGAGAAATGAGAATACGAGGCCAGGGCTGTGTTATACTTGCAGGCTCTCATAAATTCCTTCTATAATATGCTCCATTTATATAAAAAATTCCTACTTCATTCTTTCTTATATTCAAATAAACATTTGATTGCTGAAGTGCACAGGCAAGAAGCGAGAAACTGTGGCAATTCAGAGACTGATAAATCACACCCTTTACTATAGAGAACTCAGAGTCAAACAGAACTCAAGGGGGCAGGCATGGCGGCAGATGGCTAGGACTCGAGGAGGGGAGCTAAGGGCTGACCTCTGAGTGACGCTCTGCTCCTGCATCTGGGCAGGAAGAGGGGCTGACTGGGGGAGCTAAGGGCTGACCTCTGAGTGACGCTCTGCTCCTGCATCTGGGCAGGAAGAGGGGCTGACTGTCACCCAGACGGCATCAGGGATCTTCTCTGAGAAGTGGCCTTAAGGAGTGAGGAAGATTTCCGCAGGGGCAGATATAAGTGCTGGGAAAGGAAGGATGTTCTAGGCAGAAAGAACAGCTTGAGAAAAGGCAAGGAAGCAAGGACCCAGCTGAGCACAGCCAAGCCCCCTGGAGCTGTCGATTCAACAGAAAAAAGATGCTCCTGGTTTCCTTCTTTCACTTGTGTGTGCCAGGGCCCAGCCTGGAGCTTACTGGTACCAAGCACACATGCTTGGAACGATGGATGTATGAGGTAACAGGAATAGATATTTCCACTCAACACTCTTGGAGTACTATCTTCGAGACCTGAGGAAAATGGTTTAAACCAAGATCAAATCTCAACTCTGCCCACTTGGGAGCTGTCTGACCTTGGGCAAGCAATCTTTTACAAGCTTTAGTTTCTTCCTTTATAAAACAGAGATAGTGGAATTACCTCTCCCTGGGGGCCTCTGAGGCAGTTTTGTGATATGCATTGGCACCCTTAGTAAATGTTTAATAAATTCTCATTGCTGCCAGTGTTAATAATATTTTCTATTAGCCTGTATATATTGGGTTTTAAACACCTAAACAAACTTTTTGGCGAATCTAGTACTTTTGTTTAAACACTTTGAACTAACAAAAGCTCCAGGAAAAAAAAGAGAAGTTTGCCCATTAGATCTTGTCTTGGTTGGAGTCTCAGACCTTGCCAGACACTTTGCAAAGGCATTACCTTAATTGATCGGAAGTAGCCATGTGCCCGGAAAACGCATGGTCTTCAGCCATTGTTGAGGGGCTATGCTTCTATCCAGGAGAAGGGCAACCAGGGGCAAAGCTGGACCATCTTGGCAAAGGCTCGAGGAATTTGATGCTTCTCCAAATCTTGTAACGAGGAGCGAGCCAGAACTTTCTTTCAACGGGGAAAAATTGCTTTTCCAAGCTGCTGAGCCAGAATCGCTTTCCTGATCCGTTTTTATAATTATCTCCCACTTGATGCCGGCGCTCGGCAGAATCTGGAACACGTCGTCATTATACAGACGTCAGTGGGAGCTGAGCAGTCACTAATCAACCAGCATGAACTCACAGAGGAGACTGTGTCCCAAGTCAGCCCCAAACTGCAGCTCTCGGCAGCGTTTCCAGCCAGAAGAAGATCATGTCACCTTACAGAATTCGCTCTCCTCCATTCAATGGTGGGCATCAGTGGGAGGTCAGAACTCTGTCATTCCCACATATCCTTTGAAGTCACTGTCCTTCCAGTCACAGAACAAGGAACTAGCAATAGCTGGGGAATTAATGGAAAGAACAAGTGAACAAGTGGTATTAAACAAAATATCTCATCATCTTTTAAGAAGAGATTGAGGATCATCCCCGTGTACCAGCCCCAAGCATCCTGTATCCTGTATCGAACATAGGCTGGTGCTTCATTCTTACATCATAGTATACATGTTTCAATGCCATTCTCCCAAATCATCCTTGGGATCTCATATACACCCATGGTGGATTCATGTCAATGTATGGCAAAACCAATACGGTATTGTAAAGTAAAATAAATTAAAATTAAAAAAAAAAAAAGGAAGAGATTGAGGAATGTGGACTAGAAAATCACACAGGCAGGCACATGCATAGTGTTTGAGCAATCCTGATTAATGAATGGATGACTGTCAGCCCCAAAGAAGGAAATCCAGGAACCAGAGCCAAGGCTCTCTGCCTTTCAGCATCGTCATTGCCCGCAGCTCAGTGAAGATGGAGGCAGGATTATGGTAGTGCTGGCGGACAGCAGGTGGCCTCCTCGGACCAGGGCCTCCGCCGCTCACAGTCTCCTGAGGGTCCAGCTCACACACCCCATGGGCATCCAGTTCAGTCGCTCAGTCGTGTACGACTCTTTGCGACCCCATGAATCGCAGCACGCCAGGCCTCCCTGTTCATCACCATCTCTTGGAGTTCACTCAGACTCACATCCATTGAGTCAGTGATGCCATCCAGCCATCTCATCCT